>JANITX010000210.1:36955199-36982405 GCA_027564395.1 Erythroxylum ulei | reverse complement strand
AATTTGATTTAAATCTTAGTTCTTACAAATTGCTTAATTTCCCAAAAATCCAAAAATATTCTTTTATACTTTTATTTTCTTTAAATTTCAAGTAACAAACCAAAACCCCCTTTTACTTGCTTAAATTGCATAATTCGACTTTAGGCTAGTTTTTAAACTAATTTCCTTCGGTTCCAAAAAGAGAGACGACCCGAGGTTCAGCTTGCTGCAATCTAGGAATTAATTATTTTTGACCGGTTTCCAAGGTCGATTTCTAAATCGAACGACAGAGCCGCGAACAATTAGATATGAAAAGGTTTGGGATTAAAATTCTATAGAGATTAGATACAAAAATTGCTTACTTATTTTAATCTAATTACATACATAATATGCTAAAGGCATTTAGCATTTGAGATATCTAATAATTATGAATTATTAAAGATATTAATTGTTAGATGCATGAGTTCATATTTGAGTTCAAAGATCATATGGATATAAACTTTAGTTTGACAAGAACAAGAATAAGACTTAATTAAGGTATTTTTATTTATTTAGAATAATATTCTGTTGAATTGGAAAGAATTTAGTATAATATTAATTACTAATTAATTCACAATACAATTTCCATTTAGTAAAAATGATTATTTGGATCAATAAGTTATTTAAAGAACTTGGTATAGCAATTTGCATTATTCAAACAGTAATGTCTTATGGAACATTAGAGCCATTTGGCAGAGATAAAGAGCTAAGGTCTCATCAAGGATCAAAGTATATATATAGGTAATTCATTTTATTTATGATGATAATTAATATGAAGTACTCACTAAAGAGAATCTTATAGAATTCTCTTGTTAGACTACTGTCCCAATAGTACATGATTGCTATATATTGATATTTTATAAGATATTTAAATGATTGGCTTATTAAATATTAAATATTAAATATTATTGATTTATTCGTTACATCTATTCGACTAATTGTAGATTTGATAACATAATTAACTAAAGGAATTATTTATCTTTTTTGTTTAATTATTTAAAATATAAGATAAAGATATAAGATAAATGTGCTTTGTAAATAAAATTATAATGGGATCATAATTATGAAATTCATCTTATATTTATATATTATCTCTAAATTGTTCTTAATCATTGCTCTATTAAGATTAGACATTAAAAGAGTGAAAATAGATACATTTTATGTTTCATCCTTTTGAAGGAAATAATCAATCTCATAGAGTAAGATTATAAAGATACCTAAATAAATGTGTGAGTTCTTGTTAAAGAATAAGTTCATTGAACTCACCTAATATGAGAATTCCATTAGGAATTAATTATATATCTATAGATATTTTGATTGTAATAGTTATATAAGTGATCCTTTGACTTGAGATCTCTAAAATATTTAATCTATGAATTGTTATGTTTTAATACTACTTATAAATTATCCTAGTCAAACTAGCTCATTTGATAGTCAATAAATATAACATGAATTTTATAAAGGTAGTTGAGTGATAATATAGGAATTGTCGTCCTAAATTATTTAGAGAGAATATTATACTATTCTCGATTAGTATTGATTTGAGAAATTCTGAGTTAAGGTAGAATGAAACTTTGAAAACAATTTTTAAAATTCATTAAAATAATCAATTACTATTAGTAGACAACAAATATGATTGAATTCAAATATATATTGGTTTCATGCTCAATATCTAATAGGAATATTATATGATGAAAGGATTGAATTTTATTTCAGAAAACTATATCAAAAAGGTTATTCCAAATTACTTTACTATTTCTGATATTTAGATGGTCATGATGTGTTATTAGACGTCAATCTCAGTCCAAAGATATAAATTATTTAACTAAATAATAAAAGATAAATAAAATGAGTTTAATTTATTTAATCCTAAATATAATTTGTGGTTATAATTTATATTCATTGTCGATATATTTAAGAACTTAATGAGTGATACACAAATAATAGTTGAAGAGAGAAAAAAGTAATTTAGTCAAGTGGTATTTGATTGTAAAGTTTGCAAAATTTTAAGGTCAAATATAAGATATTTGATAAAGAAGGACTAATATTAAATATGGGATCTTATTTGAACCTAATTGGTATTTACTTATAATTATTTTAATTCTAAATAAAGTTAATTTGAACTGTAATTATAATTAAATTAAATTACCAAAAGGTTTAAATCTTATTATAAATAGATTTAGGCTCTAAAGAAGTTAATACTCCTTGTCAATTTCTTCATCGGTTGTAAAGTTCTTTCAACCTATTCTTGTGGATTTTGATAGAGGCTAGATACTTATGTAACTATAATAGTTGTAATAAACGTATTTCAAAAATTAGTTTAAGAGGAGTTGTAGAAAAAAAAGTTAAGTTTCATAATAGTTATGATTTATGATTCATAATTTAATGTATTTATGCACTAATCATATTATCTATTAAAGTGATCTTATCATTCGAAGAATTATGAAAAAAAATTATTTTTCTTTCACTGCAAATGCAATCATATTCTATCCTGATTTTTCAACAATTATATCTTGTTTGACAAATATAAAAAGAAATTTATTCTAATGGAGACAAATTCTACAATGAAACATTCAAACCAAAGTTATCATCATCTTTAACAAGTAAGAAAAGCTTATTGATTTGTATGACACAAACTATATTAGTATCCTAGTGATTTTAAATTATGCAGAAGTATTGCTAAAATTTGGAAATGGACAACAAAATTGGTACGACAATTTTGATTGTATTTTGATTAAATAATAGAAAATTAAATTTGACATATATAAGCAATATGATTGTATATTTCTTCTAATTAACAATAATGCATGTTCTATACATAATTGTAAGAAATAAATGGATAAATAATACAAGCATTGAAGTGAAAGAAGGAAAATAATATTAAGTTATTAATTCCATATTATTTAATTTATTACACATATTTCTAGTTTCTGGTTTAAAAGTTCTCTCTATATAAAAAATTTCCTATTATATAGGATTTTTTATTATAACAATGAAGAAGGTGGTGAGGTGGATTTATGAGATAGTCCATCTTAAGTATGAAAATAATGGAAGATAAGATGAGGGAATAAGGAATGAAACAATTAATTTCCTACTTAATTAACATTGGCACCTTACAAAAATTAAATATAATATACATATAAACTTTGTAATATTTATATTACATATTTCAAATGGATTTCTATGATGTATTATTTTTGTTATATTTAAAGAACTTTTATAATTTTGTCTTCTTTTTTTTGGAGAGTCATCTTATACATTGTCATTTCTAAAGTAACAAAAATATTGGAACAAATTATTTAGAACATAATATCAACATAAACTTACTTGAGATAATTACTTTGCATAACCAAGTGATTTCAAAGATTGACATCTATAACCGCTGCTTTACAACATTCATAACGAACAATTTAGATTAAAGTTTACAGAATAGATGATTTAAATAATTTTTAGATAGAATCATTTTATGTATTATAATGATCATGCTTATAAAAATATATCATTTCTATAATTAAAATTAACATATTTTCTTATGATAACTATTTCACATAACTATGTTATTTGCATTAAAGAATTTTTCATTTACACTCATGTAACTAATTTTTTGTTTTTCGTTTTTGAAAAGATTCATGTAACTAATTTATAATAAATATTTTAAAACAAATAATTAAAAAAAACTATATAGTATTTAGTAATTATAAGTATAAATTAATCCTAAAATAGTAAATAAAGGAGCATGAAGACATTAAAAAGATAGTAAAAAGAATATTAGATAATGATTAGATATTTATGTCTTAAATATTAGAGAAAGTTTATAATTTCCGGTGAATGCAAATTATGTAAATGGTAACAAGTATTATACGGTAATAAACTCTTTTTAGAACATAACAATTATATTAATAAACTCTAAATTAGAGATAGAAAAGAGAACAAGACTCCAGAATTATCTAGCATAAAACAACATGCTAGTTAATACAATTTGAAGGATAAGCAAAATAAGGAATATAGCAAAGTGAAGGTACATAAACTGTTAAACAATCACCGATGATCAAAAGGAGAAAGTAAATGAGGGCATCTAAACTCTAGTAGTGTTTGGTACCATAAGATGGATAGTAATACATCAACATCTTGGATTTGAATTGCTCTGAAAAATGCTTTAGTATGCCTAACAACTCATTGCTTTATGATCAGCTACTCACACAAGTTGAAGTGAGAGCTTTAGTATGCTTGTATAACTCACTGTTTTATGCTTAGCTGCTCACAAAAGTTAAGGTAAGGACAAACTTTTTAGATCACCATAGCCTTGTCTTTAGTAATCCATGAGAGTATTATAGAGTTAGTTCATTATTCTCAAAGAAGCAGGTAGTGAAAGGTTGTATAGTTGGTTAATTTGGTTTAAGGTTAATTACCAAAAAAAGCTCAAACTTTCGTTAATTTTTCAATTATAGCCTAAACTTTAAAAAGTAGCATAAAATGCCTAAATTTTCATTTTTTTCAATCATAGCCCAAATTTCAAAAAGTAGCAATAAAATGTTCAAAGTTTCAATTTTTTTCAATTATAGCCCGACGTTAGTGTTTCCATTAAGTTTGATGATGTGGCTTGTCACATGTTTCAAAAATCTTAACTATTAATACACGTCAGCTAAAATTAACACAAAAAATGAAGATTAATGAAACGATGTTGTTGAATCACATAATTAAAATGATGACGTTGTTTAAAAATGACCTAAATTAGATTACACAGCTTCGATGACCTTACGCTTTGATTTTAGTTTTTTTTTTGTTTTCAGTTTGTTCTCTCAACGCCCCCACCCTTAGATTTTCAGATTACGCAACCTCGTTGCCCTCACACTAAAGCCATCAGGAGAACGAACTAAAAATAAAGAGCTTATTGGAGCAGTATGTTATAATGCGAAAGCAGTTTAACACATCAGAAGAACAAATAGAAAACAAAGAGCCGAGGGCATCAGGATAATAACACATAACGTTAAGCTAGAATTGAAGAAAATTGAAAGTTTAAGCATTTTATTGGCACTTTTTAAAATTTGGTCTAAATTTGAAAAAATTTGAAAGTTTGGGCTATAATTGAAAATTTAATAAAATTTTAGGTTTTTTTTAATTAACCTTTTGGTTTATCATAAGCTTCTCTCTAATTTAGAAGATTGGATCAAATGTAACTATATTCATGGTTCTTACAATTTCATGAAAAATTCAATAATTTATTTCTTTTCAAATTGCATTCATAGTGTAGCCAAAAGCAATTATATAGATGGATCTATTTCCCTTATTTAGTAGGATTTCAACATGGTTGTTCTTAGTGAAATCAAATTTAAAAAGAGATTGGACTGAACTCCAAACACATGTTGAGAAGTTATAGTTAAAAATAGATGTATTAAACAAGATGAACTTTGCATAGCTTGCAGACTTGTAAAATATTAAAGAAGCTCGGTTAATCTAAAATTGTAAGTCTTTATTTAGCCAATAACTACATTCTCATTTTTGCATCATCTTTAATATTTCACCTAAAATAAGTATATAGTCCATTCTCTTTTTCCAAGATAAATTAAAAGTATGTTTTTATTTCTAAAACCATATTTTAAAAAATCTTTTACAATGCATTATAAACTATCTAATTTTAGATTAATTGACATTATAAAATATGTAATCAGTATAATTAAAAATTAAATAAAATACGAGTTATATTTACACCAATGTCAAAATGCAAGAAAAAAAAGCTAAAAGTATTTAGTTGTGCAACAAACTACTCTAAATTTTAGAGAAAAAAGAAAACTTAATAAATAAAAGTATTACAATTATGATTAATGTAAATATGTTTTGCAAAAATTATCATTAGGTTTATTACATTTTGACAAAGATACAAGCATTTATATACACCTCCATCAAGTATCATGCATGTGATTAATGGAATACACATACCAAATATATAATAGAAGCAATTAAGAATTTGTTAAACATGGACTCATACTTCATCCATGAATCTATTAGGCATATAATCCAATATGCATTTATATTGTGATTGTATTTATGATAATGCGTTGACACCTTTCATAAAGACATCATAGGTAAAACTATTACACTTTTTTTAGTGAATTGAACCTAAATAATAATTCAAATTCTTGTATGTAAATACATTTAGGTTATAAAAATATTTAGTGTATATATTATGTAAACACTACATGTATGCATCTATTTTAACAAAATAAAAGGGAAACAAAGATAAGCTCACTAAAAGTAACTTTGTTAAAGCATAAAACTCTAATACCTACTTTGCTTTATAACAAAAATAGTGCACAAATCCAAAAAGTTCTATCATATATGCGAGCATTGAAAATTTCGTAAATCTTCCAATGTTAAGAATTAAGGTAAGGCTTGGTAATAGGTGGGGTCGAACTCGAGCCCACCTTGGCCTAAGCATGGCTTGACAAATTTGATTAAGGCTCGATTGGGCCTTAATATTTAAGCCAAAAGCTTGACCCGAAGCTTGGGCCAATCGAGTTTATGCCTAACCCTTTTTAATATTTTTTATTTTTAAATTTTTATATATAAATATATATAAATAATTTGAAACTAAATTCATTTTTAAAGGAATTGAACAAAAAAATATTTCATTATATATGATAAATGCAACAGTCATTTAATTAACACAATTTTTAATGAAAGAAAAATGAGGTATTTATATATTAAACGTACATAAATTATAAAATGAATAAACTAAAACTAAATTCATTTTTAGAGGCAGTGAAAAAAAAGAATATATTATATATGAGAAATGCACAAAAACGATCATATTGTCAAAACAAAAGAGTATCATCGTACTAATATTATCCCTTTTTAATGATACAATTTATAAAAAGTCAAAATGAAATCATCAACTAATGTTAGAGAGTTGCTGTCTTGGAAAGTAAAGAGCAAATATTGAAGTAGGGAATTTGTCAAAAAAAGCACAAGTAAATAATTTTATCTTCAATTACAAGAAAGTAATACAATCATATGAAAAATAAGTAATTATAGAAACAAAATCAGGATTGTCAATAGTTTGCACAACTTCATTTGCATGTAGAAACATTAGTATGTAAATAATATCTAGTACTATAATAATTACATTAAATGAATTTTAGGTACATGATAGTTATTAATAAAAAATTAAATATACCTTCATGATCAAATATATTATCAAAATATTTTTCAGTTATATAACTGGTCACCTCTGCATCAATACTTGTGGCTATATTAATATAAAAATTAAAAATATAATAAAATATAAGATATATCATAAAAATAGACAAAATTCATATATCATAAAGAAAAGAATTTACCCTCAATATCTTCATCATCTAAATAGCTCCAAGTACATATGATGGCTTCTACAGTACAAAGATGAAGTCATACATGATGAGGACTAATAACTTGACTATTAGTACTAAAAGCATATTTCAGAGCAATAGTAGATGATGGAATTGCTAATAAGTCTTATGCAATTACTTGCATGATTTAAAAATTATTTACATGGTTCTTCCACCATTGCAATACATCGAACTCCACACCTTCAACTTTGGTCACACAATCATCAGTCAAATATTTGTCCAACTCTCTTATGAATTGTGTAGATGAGAGCATCAAAATGTTGTTAGAAGATGATCTCAAACCTAAATATGAAGCCGAAGCTAACCAACCTGAACTAAGGTAATCTTGAATTTTGTCCAGTATGAGTTGATAATCAGTAAACAAATCATACTAGAATTGTTTAATGACATCAATATGCTCTTGAGCCCGATCACTATGCGACATAGTTTGTCCAACATAGATATAACTGCCATATTATGTCCAACCATATACTAGTAAGAGTTGGGCTTCTCCGTCACCTACTCTGTCATAACCCGAATAACCTTATTGAAATCAAACATCCAATCAGATAAAGCTTTCTTTATGTCACACATATTGGTAAAGAAATTGTGCAAAGTTAGATATTTTATTATCAAAACAATTCATTAGTAGTATAAAATATTTCCAATTTTGCAGAAAGTTCTTTAGCTAACTCTCAATACTCTTCTGTAGGCAGACCAGTATATTGAGAATCTTATTGTCTCAACCTGGTAAGCACATCAACATAAAATATTCTCGGCTTTAACATCTTAAAGGTTGAGTTGCATCTGGTAGGACAATCTAATATCAACTTCTTTGTCCTCAGAATGCCTAGTTGTTATATAGTATCTTCAATTTTTCAAGGTGTTGCACTCCAATATACTATACTATTTTACACTAAATCTACTTTCCTTTATCATCTCCAACACGCCCATCACAATCAAATTTAGAATATGCTCAAAATAAGACGTATGGAACAACCTCTCATCAACCAACAAGCTCCTAACTTGTAACTTATTCTTCACCTCGCATAATTTGTGCTATAATTATAGAATGTTATGGTAAACAACATGGTGTCGATATTCCAATCGACTAAACACTCAACCAACACGATTGTTAACTTCACACTTATATGTGGTGTCGACACATAAATTAACCTATTATTTACAAATGGGAAGAAATATTAATCATAACATAATCAAAAAATAAATGTAACAATATTAAATAATATAATTGACTTTGTAGTCTACTACATAGAATCTATTCATTGTCAATATAATGTGTCATCACTGCCACATAACCCTTTTTTTATTATGAGCTATCCACATGTCTGTTGTGATGGCAACCTATCCTTCAATACTTGATAAAGTTTTAAAATTTTCTTTCTTTTGATCCTCGTAAATCTTCATCATGTTCTTCTTCAACGTATTTCAAGTTAGGATCTTGAAGGTCGGTTGTAGTGAGGTGAGCAACATATTAAATCTTTTGCGAACAACTATAGAGAGTGGATGTTTATCACCAATGACCATATTAACCATTAAAAACGTTGATTTGGTGTTGTCATCAATTGTAATAGTCATTTCATTCTTCCCTCTCATTAAGATAAAGGTAAAAAATGTTTGATATTTTAATACGATCCTCTTTTTGTTACACAAATTCAAATGTCTCTTTATATTTATATTTGGCCTTCTCTACTTCGTCCATTGATTTAGTCTTGTTGAGTGATTCTAAACATCACTTTTTAATGGACCTAGACATCTATCTTCACTTTATATTGGATTAGAAGTATCCGTTCATATACGCTTAAGTACTGATTTAAAACTCTCCACTTATGGAATATGCTAATCGATATGAAGCAATCAACATATATGACTATGTTAGTTATTCATAGACATTTATATATAGTATATGATGATGATGACTTTTTTTTAATTCATGTAAGAAGTAAAGTACCCTCTGGTGCAATAAAAGCAAGATTTTTCAATATATTCTTCTGAATGGAGACTAAGGATGACAATTTTTGGCCCATGGGCCTAAATTTAGTTGTTTTTAATGGGCTAAGCTCAAGCCCAGACTAAATTGAAACTCAATTATTCTAAGCAAAATAACATTGTTTTACTGAAAAAAGTTGGGTCTCGAGTAAGCCTGAGCCTGGGTAGTCCAGACTCAGATCCCATTAAAAAAAAGTTGTTCTATATTTTCAAATTTTTAAAAAATTATTTTTGAAAAAATTAGTGAGGGCCATTGCCATCCTTAATGGAGATTAGATTAATAATACCTTGTTAATATTATATTAGACTTTAATGGAAAACCATCAGAAGTAGTTACACTTCCTCATCAATGGTGAGTAAATTTAGTCAAGCATAAATAATTTAAGATGTTATTTGATTATTAGCTTGTCTAGCCAAAAAAATTAACAAGTCTTAACAAACTCCACAAAGAAAAACATCCCAATTATGTCTTTGATATTTTGTATTTGCTTGTTTTCTAAGCTAAGTCCTTAGAATTTACCAAGACTCTAAACAGATATGAGAAAGACTTAAAAAGACTGTAGCTTTCTCTAAGTAGTGCTTTGAAATCCTTTCAATGTTATGGTTTTGTAAAATTAGGCACTTACTAATTAATCACAATTAAAGATAAAGAGAGGAAAAGAATATACATAGCACTAGAAATTATGATTAGGACTAATTTTTGTAATGAATGGAAAAGTAACAAACTTTCAAGCAAGTTGCTTTATTACTATCCACTTAGTTTCCTCATTTCCTAAATCTTCATATAATAAGGATAGAGACAACATGTTCCTTAAAATGCAAAGAAAAGAACTGATCTTCTGAAATTGATTCTCCATATATGCTACAAGGTATCTCATGTGTTCATGGGAAATTTTAACAAGTTTGTTGAATGGATTGCTATTGCAAGCGAATTACATGCATTCATCTTCTTTTAGACCCAAATATGATATGGAATAGAACAATTTAAAAGGACTGCATCCCTTGAAACAAACAAGTAGCAGAGCACAGAAATTCATCTAGGGTAATGGAACAAATTAAATGTTATTCCTTTGGTTCAATAGAAAGCTCATAATTCCTATAAATGTTAGCTGTAATGAGATTACAGAAATAGGGTATCTTACATCATTCAAGGTTGTTCCAAGTATAATAAGGTATGCAATTGACTATTAAAAGGTTTATTCATCAACGTTTTGTTCATTGACTAAATCACTACTAGACTGGATAGGAGACGACTGACTACAAACACCGACACCTCATGCAAATGTCGAAGGAAATGACTATGTCATTGACAAAGGAGGAGGGATTGCTAGAAACGACTGAGTATGGATGGGAGTATGGGAGATTGACCAAGAGTGTGGTAGTCTAAGGTAGGGTAAGGTGATTTTAACCCCGTTTTACTTAGGTGTAAAATGGCGTCATTTTACTAAGGCAAAGCTGAAATGAGATGAGTAAAACAATGTCGTTTTACTTAGGTATAAAACAAAAGCTCCTACAGTAAAATGATGCCATTTTATATCATATATAAATAGACTTCCACTTTGTAAAACAACGTCGTTTTATGCAAAAATAAAATGACGTCATTTCATCCAATCAAGTTGAGACTCGACTTTAAAAAAAACCCACGTCATTTCATCCAATCAAGTTGAGGCTCGACTTTTAAAAAAAGACCTAGGATCAAGCCTAAGTCCAATCAACCCAACCTTGCCCCCGTCTGGCCCAATCAATCATCCCTGTTTAAGGCTTCACATTTTTGCTATACAATGGAATCTTTTCTTTCGATTTCTTGTTTCTTGTATTTAACCTAATTTTTTTTTTCAATTTTTGACTCTTTAGTTAGTTTATTTATTTATTTTGTATTTTAAATTGCTTATTTATTTATTCTATTTATTTTTCTTCTTTCTTATCTATCCATTTATTTATTTTGAATTTGTACTTTTTTATTTTAATTATTATTTTATGCAATTATTTATTTATATTTTTAGTTTTGTTTTCTTTAAACTACTTTTAAATTTTTCATTTTTTCCTGAGAGTTTATTGAAAACAATTCTCTACTAGTTGAAAGGTAAGATTACTTATTTTTTATCCCTCTCAAACCTCACATTCTATTAGAATATTGTTATTGTTGTTGTATATTCGCAATATAAAGAATTTTTTTTTATAATACAGAGGGAATAAATCATAATTCAAATGATGATTGTCGTTTGGAAGTTACAATTCGATCATCTTTCTTAGTCAAAGTTTCAACATGCATGCATTCTCCAACGGCTCTACAGATTTGTAGAGCACCTATGTCTAGTCGTATCCTGTATCCCTATTTTCTCTTCACTTGTCTTGGATTAGATTCGAAGTCCTCCGAGGAGCTCTTCACCGTTCGCTTTCTCATTTCCGACACGCTGCTGCACGCTTCAGCGTCTGTCTCCACAATGCTATGAAAAGTCGGGTCTTGCCCGCAAACTCTACTCTATCCAATGAGCCGCCAAATATTGTGAAGGGCATACGACGGTGGTGAGTTGAATGGCGAAGACGACATTAAAACAAAAGTGAAAAGTAAAAACAAATAATAAAAATATACAGTGGACAGATAAACAAGGAGTGGCGAAGAAGGTTAAAGAAAGGCTAAACAGAAAAGGGACATGTGTCTTGTTTTTAATAGTTTAAGATCCAGTAAAGAAACCATGCACATTCTATTTATTAAAACTTAACCGTACTTTGTACTTTGGAGTCTTAAACTACAAATGAGATATGTGTACCCAAAAAAGATCTAAATCATACGAACATCCCATGGAATTGACTGAAAAACATAACAGAAGATACAAAAACGTCGTCAACTAGTCTCGTCATCTACTTTATTCACGCCGTCGTTAGGCAAGGTGTGTGTTATTCCCTTCCAATCCATGACAATTTATATTTCTTATGACAATTTATATTCATACGACATTAAATCGCAAGTCCTGGTCCTTAGATGCATTATACTTATAGTAAAGCCATGGATTTTACTTGAGATAAGATGATTTGGTCATAACATATCATTGTTTTCATTTACAGCCTGTTTGAAATGTAGGGAATTGAATTCAATTCCTTTATTTGGAACCAAATAATACAAAAGAATTGAATTCATTATTGGGTTTAAAACCCACCTCCTTTGTAAGTTCAATTCACGCAATTATTCACGTGAATTGAACTCCTTTGGCTTGACTACTGCTTTTTTGACACCGAAACCCAATAATGCCCTATCACAGCAGACTTTTTTGGATGATGCATTTTATGTTTATATGGAACTATCTGCCAATAATTAAGCTCTGTATTCTTCTGTACCTTTGGCTTTATTTCTTAACATGGGAATTGAAAAGCTACAGAATTTTCAAATGTATGTATAATTTTTCTATTGTGTAATAAATGAGAAAAATGTTTTGCATTCTCTAGTCTAGTACGAGCATGCCATATCAAAAATAGTCTTAGGAACCCTATGCTTATTTAATGGATCGTGTTGTTAGGTGAATGAAGTAGTTGGGTGGAATTATCATTTTGATTTTCAAGATTATATTATAATAGTAAGGTTTATGCATGAATAAGGACAGGAGATACAGTAAAATATTTGTAAAATAAATGATAGAGCATAAACATTTCATAAAATCTCCAAAATCTTTTCGTTAGTAATTTATTAAAAAATTTAACCGATCCGGCCGATTGAACTGTAAAAATCTTGAATCGTCCAATTTTTTGATTCAGTTTTAACTTTCTAATTTAATTTACTTTAATAACTTTTGTTGTTAAAAACTGATTAATTATTAATTAATCGTTCATTTTTGAAAATTACTAAGTTTTTATAAACTAAAATAAATCAATTAATTTTCATTCAATAATCTTGTAATTGATATTTATAAGTTGCTTTATGTAAGTGAGAATGTTTATTAGTTAATAACATTATTTTTTAGTCAGGAGTAAATGTGTTATATGAAATAATTGAATTCAATTATGATATTATTGGATTTGTTTCAAATAGTGTCATGAATTCAATTTTAATATTATTGAATTTGCTCCAAACAATATAAATTGAGTTAAATTTAATTTTATTAAAA
The DNA here is from genome assembly GCA_027564395.1 of Erythroxylum ulei. NCBI lineage: Eukaryota > Viridiplantae > Streptophyta > Magnoliopsida > Malpighiales > Erythroxylaceae > Erythroxylum > Erythroxylum ulei. The sequence continues at coordinate 36,968,913 of JANITX010000210.1, read as the reverse complement.
TAATTAAATTTAATTCGAAAGTTTTCAAACAAGCTGTAAGAAGTATTTCAATTTTTGTTAAGTTTAAGAGTACGGTGGGAATGCATGGGAAACAACAGTTCCATTACCTAATTTTCCTATGTACAATTACAGAGAGATTATTACGCCTAATATGATATGAACTGCAATGCATTTGGTTCAAATTTTTAACAACAAATAGAAAGTAATGATGAAACTGCAGTCATAGAGAAAAAGAAAGGGTGAGTGAACAAAAAACTTTGACTGGGGTCACCGGCAAAGTCACACTCACGTGCATAGAAAGTAGAAACTGAAAAGTTGCTTTGGGCCTCGGGCAAACAACATCATAGCGTGAGGTGGGTGAAATTAGTCAACTATTTTAATGATGGACCCCCACTCCCTTTTACCACAGTCATTTGATATTTGTAATGTTCAACATCACATTACACATCCCTTTATACAATCAAGAAAAGGCTCGCAGGGCGTAGTTCAGTTGATTCTAGAAGGATAGATTTGTTCCAAGGTGTAAGGTTCGAATCTCACGGTTTGCAGTATGGGAGCAATATTCTTGAGCCCCTTGTGAGCTTTGAGAGTGGGCTCCTTGTAAATCTGTGAGTTGCTCACCTCCCCCTTAGCGGGCCGCTGAATACCTGATTTACATCCTTCCAATTACTTCGTTGGGCCGAAATATAGAGAGCACTTTAAATTAGAGATTCAACCTTTTGTTTCAAGAAAAGTTCAAAAAGGGTAAACAGGGCAATGGAAATGGTACCAGAATGCTTCGCTACAAAAAAAACGAGAGAGAGAGATGCCATACAATCTTCCACGTGTACAGATCTCAATGGTCCACGTCATTTTCTTGAACCCATTGACCAAGCCCACACCCCACTTCTCAAAGTTGGTAAGAAACAAAGGCTCCAACACAACACCTTACCTTAATTTTTTCTTCCTAAAGCTTAGCTTCAGTTTAACGGCCTTTACATTACACGCGCACACGGAGGAGAGGAGACACGGAAAGGGGAGCATGCAAGTCCTGATTCATTGTTTACCTTTTTCCACTTTCGACCCTACAAATTTGCTTAATTCACATGCAACCAACGTCTCTCTTTCATCTCTCTCAACTTCCACTCCGGGTTTGACTTTTCACCATCATGACACAAACTGGACGTTTCATATCGGAGGTAGAAGCAGTGATAGAATTTTTGAGAAAAAATGGACTAAAAGAGTCGGAATCTGCTCTCAAGGAGGATATGATTGAGAAAACTCAGTTGGGTTCTTTCAATTTCGAGAAATTCTTGTTTGAGTTGCCGCCTGTGAGAATTCCGGCGACTCTCCGGCAGCGGGATTTTGATGTTGGCATTGACGGTGAAGGGTCAAAAGGGGATTCTGAGTCCAGCTCTGATGATGAGTTTGTGAGCTTGGGTTCTTCTACTAGCGATGTTTGTTCTTCAGGTAATGGTAGATGTATAAAAAATTTATTCAGTACTGATCACAGATAAATTTTAGTTTATTTTATTTTCAATTATCATAATGTTATGAGATTGAAGATATTATAGCGGGAAACAGTTGACGACAAGCACGGAACTTATTCTATGTGTGTGTGTTTGTGTGTGGAGCAGCTAACTCGAGAGAGAGGCTTGTAATAACATCTCGAGTATTTATTCTTTTTGAGTTTTGTATTTCTAAGCTTCCAAGTTCCAGTCTATTCATGGTCCTAGAGAGAGTTGCAGTCCCCTAATGACTGAAGACCAGGATTATGAAAGTCCTTGTTTCACTAAAACTACCTATAAACCTATGCATCATGATTATACTTGGAGACATGCGCATATTCAAGGTTCTTCGCAGGGTTCCCTTTGGGATCTAAAGTTTGTGAATGGAACTATAATCAATTTCTTAGTGGTGTAATCGGCACTCTCAATCCATTCCCATTTCTGCAGAATTTATCAATCCCTATGGACTCCGTTCTGCATCTCAGGCTAATTCAGAAAGTTCATCTGAGAGGTTGTCTCAGTTCGGCACAGCACGTGATTACCCTGATTTTGATATGCAAAATGATCTGTTTTGGTGCGATGACAAAGATGATAATTGCTTCATGACTCCCAGCTTCCAAGGAGCAGGCTACTATTGTTCTCCAAGTGAGGACAAATTTGTGATGTCATCAGAAACTAGAAGGCAATATGGAAGTCCAGAGAATACATACAGACGACATGAAGGATTTGTAGAGACAAGCACTGATTACTTTGAGAACCCTTGCCTTCTCAATAATGCTTTGGATGAGGAAAGTGAGGCTCAAACAAAGGACTATATCTCTTGTAAAATTGAAGATCTTCAAAGAGGCATTGAGGAAGATAAAGGTTCAGTCTCCCTTTGCAAATGCCATTCAGGAGGTTGTCAAATTTATTTCAAGGATCCTGTTGACAATATCTCGAGCTCCAATCAATCTGATTTTGATGATTTTCAGTTGAAACATAGGGATCTTTATTCGTATTGGAATATAGATCCTAAACATGAAGAAAACGAGAAAACTGACTACTCCTCTGAAAAGATTTTCAACAGTGACTCTATTGAAGGGTTTACAAATCTCTCTGAATTCATGCCGAATGTACTTTACCATGAAGTTGGAGATGGTCGGGAAATATATGGAGAGGCCAGAGCTCCTGCTGTTGGAGAGGTTGATGATGATGAACTGCTGATGTATGGTAAACCGGAGGATGAATATGAAGTATTCAGTCTAAGAATCATTCACAGGAAAAACAGGTTTGTGGGAGATGACATGTTAAGTTTTTTGTTGCACGTTGGGTCCATAGGGAACATATTTGTCAAGGTTGCAAGGAAGACACAAGCGAAGAAATTGAAATATGTAGCAACTGATAAATTTGTTTTCAAATAGAAGAAAGGGCTGAATTTTTCTCTTTTGATGCCCACCATTCTAGTATTTCTGATGTTTCCTGAAGCCATTGAGTCATTGCGCTGTTACTTATTTGATCTGATATAGGTACAAAGTTGGTGCATTTGCTCATATTCATTATATTGTCTTTCACAGGACTGGATTTGAGGAGACAAAGGATATCCCTATAGTGTTGAATAGTGTCATTGCAGGAAGATATTATGTTATAGAATACCTTGGTTCAGCTGCTTTCAGTAAGGTTGTTCAGGCACATGATCTTCACACAGGAGTTGATGTTTGCTTGAAGATAATAAAAAATAACAAAGATTATTTTGATCAAAGTTTGGATGAAATTAAACTTTTGAAGTTTGTAAGCAAAAATGATCCAACTGATGAATGCCACATTTTGCGTCTTTATGACTACTTCTATCACCGGGTATGCCTTGAAGAAATAGCCAGTTGTTTACTTACTGCATAAATTGCTACTGAAAAGGATACTGCTTATATCAATCATTGTTGTTGTCACGCCAAAACTGCTGCAATCCTACCTTGTCTAATAATTTCATTAAGTTCGTACTGAGGAAATCTGAAGTTTTGTATTTTCTCATTTTGTAGCTTTCTCGCATGTATCTTCATTTCGAGTATTAAACTTTCATATCGTCGGAAGGCTTCTTTTCTGAAATTACTCAACCACTGTGCCTGTGATAAGGTTTATAAGGCATGTTCTCGTCAGTGAGCTATGTTTAGGAACCATAATCCAAAGATAGTAGTACTATATTTAGGAACCATCCTTTTGATGTACATACAAAAGCTATGTTTCTTAAGGTAGCAGTGTTTTACTTCGTCTCTTTTTTCTGATGGCATCTGAGAAAATGTTTACCACAATCTTTTGTTTTTCCTTAGAGTGGGAGTTACTCTACACGGATTTACATGTTCATTTTAGTCAGCATGTTTTAGCTTTTATGTTTTAAGAGAGATCCGAAGTGTTACAGCTGTCATTTGCATTCATTTACAGGTTGAATTCTTATTTGATGGCTCATGATCTGTATCTAATGACAAATACAGGAGCATTTGTTCATAGTTTGTGAACTCCTGAAGGCAAACTTGTATGAATTTCAGAAATTTAACCAAGAATCTGGAGGTGAAGCTTACTTCACATTAAGCAGATTGCAGGTTAGGATGATGTTTCCAACAGTTGTTGTCGAACAATTCTTGGATCCAAATTGATCTTTATTTGTTATGAAGCACCTTGGAAAGCAAGTCCTGCAATTTTCTCTAGCTTTAACAGGATGAAGCATGTATAAATTTGGGGCTCTTAATTAATTGTTTCACAGATCATAACCCGTCAATGTTTGGAGGCCTTGGAATACTTGCATGGCTTGGGAATCATCCATTGTGATCTCAAGCCTGAAAACATTCTTATAAAGAGCTACAAGAGATGTGAGATAAAAGTTATTGACCTTGGAAGCAGTTGCTTCAAGTCGGACAGCTTGTGTTTATATGTGCAGTCCCGTTCCTATAGAGCCCCAGAAGTTACGCTAGGTCTTCCATATGACGAAAGAATTGACATATGGTCACTTGGCTGTATCTTGGTTGAACTATGCTCTGGGGAAGTATGTCTCACCTCTCCTTTCTTGTGTTCTTTAAATAGATCTCTATAGTATCATTGGGAATTTGATTCTCTACATGATTGATTTCAGCATTTTAAACAATTCAAATTCCTCTTACTAGTTCCTGCCATAATTTAATCACTAACCTATTCCAAGTATTGATGTTTATTTTAGGTGCTATTTCCAAACGATGCGATTGTGATGATCCTTGCACGAATTATTGGTATTTTTGGTCCCATTGATCTAGATATGTTGGAGAAGGGGCAGGAAACACACAAATATTTCACAAAAGAATATGACTTGTACCATATGAATGAGGTTTGCCGTCCAAGTTTTTTTTTCACTATAGTTAAGAGACTGCATTACGTTATCATTTAACCTTCTATACAGCTTCTCAAACACTGCACATCCTTCACTTAGAAAATCTTCTGACCCAACCCACAATGGAATTCATATTGAATATGACTAAATCTGTCGATTTGATGCATCTTTCTCAGATCTTTTGTGCAAGACAGTATAGTGATTGATTATAGTTTCATTAAGTTGAGAGGTTATGGCTGTCATTTTCACTAACTTTTGATTTTCATCTTGCTCTTTGTTTCCAGGAGACAAACCAACTAGAGTACATAATACCTGAGAAGTGCTCGTTGCAGCATCGTTTACAGATTTCTGATGTTGGATTCATCAACTTCATAAGGAGCATGCTCGAGGTCAATCCCCTGATGCGTCCAACTGCAAAGGAGGCATTAAAGCACCCTTGGCTCTTACGTTCATACGGATCCCGGTGACTGGTACCTGCTCAGAATCAGTCAGGGAGCTGAAGACTAACATTCTGCTAGTACTCGGAATGCATGTTCTGGGAGATCAATTTTGGTTCTGTGTACATTGCAGCTACACCATCTTGGACGTATAAAAAGAGTTCTCTTGGCGTTTTTGTTTTCGTCCCCTCACTTTGTGGGGGCTTGTAATTAGTGTAAGCTATTGATTTTGGAAAAGGAAAAGAACAATAACACTGTCAACGAATCGATGTTTAGTAATTCTTGTTACCACTAAATTGTATAATTTCTCGTAACCTTCAATATTATTTGGAAGCTTCGTCTGGTTGAAGTTTTGTCTGTCTCGTTCGCACAAAATCACGAAATTTACTAGAAGGTAAAAACAATAGAAAAGTTTAAAAAATTCTTAATAATCATCAAGGCAGAAATTTACTAGAAACACTAGAAAAAAAATCTTAGTAATCATCATGGCATATAATTTTTCTTAACTAATCCTCTTTACAAGCAAATATATCTAATGAGGGATTATAATCATAAGATCGTAATCCAAGTCCACAAATCTGAATTAGTAACTATGGCCCGTCAAAGTTTTCGACTAGGAAGTAGCAATGGGATGTCATGTGGTATGAATTAAGACGCGAGTATATATTATTAGTTTATGTCAATCATTTGGTCGTAGTTTCTGACAATTATAAACAATTTTTTTGGTAAATTATTTAAACAAATTTTTTGTCTCGTACATATTTAGAAATATATGATAAAATTAATAGAATAATTATACATTGTAAATAAAATTATAATTATGAGATTCATATTATATTTATGCATTATCTCTCAATTGTTCATATTCATTATTCTATTAAGACTGAATATTAATAGAACGCAAAAAAAAACTAACATACGTTATATTTTTTCTTATGAAAGAAATAGTCGATCTCATAGACTAAAATATAGAGATACTTAAACAAATATATAGGTACTTGTTAGAAAAAATGTTCACAGAACAAACCTAATATGATAAATCCATTTGAAACATTACTTGTATGTCAATGAAAATGTTAACTGTGATGATTGTATAAGTGATTCTTTGACTTAAGGTAAATAGAGTTATCTTGTATAAGGATTGTTATATTTTGATACTACTTATGACATATTCTAATCATAAGTCATTCAGTCAATAGTCATTAGACGTAGTATGAATTATATGAAGATAGTTGAGTGATCAAGATAGAATTCATCATCCTAAAGTAACTAAGAAGAATATTCTTATGTTTTAGATTAGTATTGATTTAGGAAATCTTTGGCCAAGGTAGAATGACATTTTGTAAATAATTTACAAATGTCATTAATTAAATCAATAGCTAATGACAAAGAATTAATATGATTGAACTCAAAATAGAGTAGACATTAATTTCATGTTTTTATGTCTAATTGGAATATTGTATGATAAAATGATTGAATTATACGAAAAGATCATGCACGGAAAGATTAGTCAAAACTACTTTGACATTCATAAATATTTGGGTATTCATGATACGCTGTTAGACGTCAATCTTGATATATGATTATAAATTGCTTAATTGGAGAATTAAAGATAAATTAAAATGAACATTCCTAAATATTTGGGTGTTCATGATACATTATTAGACGTCAATCTTGATATATGATTATAAATTGCTTAATTAAAGAATTAAAGATAAATTAAAATAAATTTTAATTTATTTAATTTTAATTATGAATTAGAATTATAAGTTATAATCATTGTCAACATAGTTGGGAACCTACTGAGTCTCACATAAAGAATGAGTTGAAAAGAGCAAAGATATTTTAATTAAGTTGGACTTGACTGTAAAGTTTAAGAAACTTTATGATTAAATATAAGATATTTAATAAATAAGGATCAATATAAAACATTGGATCTTATTTGGGCACAATTGGTATTTAATTAGAATTATTTGTGATTCCAATTAAAGTTTAATTGAAATTAGAATTTAATTTCAATTAAATTACTAACATCCAAAACTTAATATAAATAGGCTTAAACTTGGATGGAGCGAGCATTTCTTGCTTAACCTTCTCTATAAGAGTTATAGAATTCTCTTTAACTTATTCTGTGGATGTCGTTAGAGGTCGGACACTTATGCGGCTACAGTGGTTAAAATGGATCAGTTTCAGAAACGATTCATGGGATATAAAAAGAAAGGGATCAAGCTTCGGAATAAAGTACAAATTAAGATTAATGTTTTATTATGATTTATAAATTAATCGTTTTATAGAATTAAAGTGATCTTGGTTTTCAGAAAATCAAAATACAAAGAGATTTTGTAATTATTTCACTACAACTAAGATTATATCTCGTCTCAATCTTTAAACAGTGATATCGGAGCTAACTTTAATTTTATGATTTGATTAAATTGTTTGATTATTATTAATCTTATAGAACTGGAAAAATAAATCCTAAATTATTAATTATGAAAAGTTAAGATTAATGTTCCCACACAAACCCTAAAATCATATCTTAATCTGATTAATAATATGAAAAAACATCGAATACAATTGAAACCCAAAATATGAGTTGGTTTATGGCTGAGAAACAACTATTGGCAAATTTCTATAATGACATTATAGCATCCTCGTATCAAGTTAAGAAGGATGGTGCTTTATTAGTTTGTAATAGTGTGCGTATGTGAGTTCTCTCACCTTAGGCGATTTTCTCCCTAGGTATCGCACACTACACGACTTAACTACACTCCTTCCTAATTTTCTCGATTAATTCCTTTATATTTAGTGAGTTTGGATTGCGTTTGCTGGTCACACCTGACAGTCCGAAGTAATTAGGAATCATTTTTAGGGCAAAAAGTTTGCCTAGGTTTCTCAGTATATTGGAGCATGGGTAAAAAGAAGAAGACGCTGCATAAAGGATGTGATATTAATGCTGATTGTGTTCTGGGCTTGCAGGTGGCGAGATCCCAAGAGCTTCCTAAGAGCACATAAGACAGTGTAGATAATGAAGTACAGGAGATTAGGGCACATGGTCATTCAGTGTTAAAGGTGGCTAGTGTGCAAAATATTGCGGAGGGTAAACAGGAAATTAATCTGGCTAATGGAGCAAGTAGAGCGGGTGTAATAAGAGTAACATTGCAAGGTAGGCATCTGGGAGTTGAGGGGACTAGGGCACATAATCATTCGATGATGAAGATGGTGGTGGCGCACAATACTACAGCTTGTAGACAGGACAAAGATGTTGAAACTGGTGAGAATAGGGTAAGTATACGCAAAGAGATGATGTAGGATAGGCATTTGGGTACTAAGAACAGTGAAGGTAGGTTACGGAGCAAAACTACAAATGTGGGTACTGATGGGGTGAGAAAAGGTGGAGCTAACAAAGAAATAGGGGATGAGGAGTCATCCACTTCTGATGAGGAGACTAATAATGTTGGACCCTGAACCTTTCCATTAAATGAAAAATTGTTGGTGATCAATTATGTGTAAAGAAATGAAGAATTCTTGGATTTGAAATGAAATATAAAAGATGGTCTAGGTACAAATGGGTTATATGTGTTATGTTGGAAGTTAAAAGCTGGAAAATGTATATGTTCATTGAGTATGCTTCGGTGTTTTAGTCATAACTTTTGCTCTAGTTATCCAAATGAGATGATTCTTAATTTGGATTAAACTAGAGAGATAAGGCTACAAATTGTCTGATGAAATCCAGTTTTGATTCGGTCTCTAAGAATGTCAATTTTCGGATGGAAGTTGAGCACAGAATAATGTTTCAGTATAAGGATAGTCCGAACTGTTTAGTGTATAACTTTTGGACGATGGAACTAAATTGAATGATTTTGATGTCATTGAAAAATTGAGACAATGAGGAACATTTTTCTAGAAGGAAGTGTTACCAAATTCCTTCAATTGTATGATTAGAAAAAGGTTATGATTTTTGGAAGGAGTTAAGCATGATTTAAATGAATTTTGAGGTCTTAATGGAGTATTTTGTGGAATTAATTGGCATGTTAATAGGAGTTAATTAGCATGTTAATTTGAGTAAGACCATATGACATGGATTAAATTGAATTAAGGTGGTAAGGTTGCATGAGTGGCAAAATTGGCAAGCCACTTAAGCTTTTAAGATCGTGTTTTTTTTTTTTGCAAGCGTTGTATTCCAAACTCAAGCGAGATCTAACAATACATTAGGGACCCAGTCATCAGTTCAATCTTGGCCTACACATAGTTAAACATAATTCATTGAATTATTATTATCATACCTCTCCAAGAAATTATTAATCATAGGTTAACAACAAGCGTAATTAACCCAAGTTTCGCCTTAGGTCGTGTTTAACTAAGATGAGCTCTTTAATTAAACCTAGCTATCAAACTACCTAGAATAAGCTCTCTAGATTTAATTGGATAGTCGTATTATGAGTTAAGAAAACAAATTAATGAAGGCAACTAGCATATAAGGTCAGGCATTTAACCTGGTTATGTTATTCCTAATGATTCGAAACTATTCGTTGTCATAATTGAATCGGAAACATAACTATTACGTATTGTATTTGATTTTAGCAATGGGTTAATGCATAAAAATAATTAAATAGAGCATTCAATTATTCTTACACAACACCCAAACAATAAACATAGGATAACATAATCAATCCCTAAGACAGAAATAACATCAAACTATGAAAAAATGCTTAATTGGATACCGAATTTAGGAAGTTTAGCCCTGCATGGGTCTCCCAAAGACACGCTCTGTCACCCCTCTTCTTCTTAAACCGAGACCTCTCTATTCCTCAAAACGTTTCATACGCAATCTACCATCATATGTTGTATTTATAATGAAAATTAGGTTTTTGTGTGCCAGATGTCAAAGTTACAGGCGTTACTAGGTTGCTGATGGGCATGAGTGTGAGTCATGGGCATGACATGGAGTGTCAAGCCTATGAATGTTGGGCACCCCGCCCTTGCATGACACGTGCCCGATGTCCTAAGTGATATCTGAACACGCATCCCACAAGGGTAACATAGTCAGACCAGTTAGTCACCAAAATCACAAATTGTCTTCTTCAGAAAAATTATATTTCCATGTCTCTAGTTTATTTTGAACTAAGAATCATCTCATTCGGAGCTCTATAGATCAAGATATGATTAAAATACCTGTCCATAAGCAATTCATGCTCTTCCAACCAATTTCCCTCACTTTCATTCCATCAATATTTTTTATATAAATACCGAAGGCTGTCAATTTTTATAGAGAGATAGAGGAATGTGTTAGGAATCTATTGGTTTAATAATCACTTCATTTGGAGGTCGGATGACGAAATTATGGCTAAAAGAATCAAACATGTTCAGATCTGGAAAACCCTTCGGGTGGCGAAACGTTGGTGAAGTTATAAGGTGCGATCGCACCTTTCCTTGTTGTGAGCGCACCTGAGGCTACTCCAAGGGTGGGGTCGCACCTTTCCATGTCATTATCGCACTAGAGGCTACGCCCAGGGTGTGGGATCGCACCCTGCTTCCTCACGATCGCGACCAAGGTTTTTATAAATTGTGTGCAGCATCACTAACTTATAATGATCACATCTCTCAACTCCGATATCCAAAAATTTCATACTTTATATCGTTAGAAAGCTAGAAAGATAAGCTACATCTTCCAAGAAGACAGGTTTGTCTAATTCAGTCTAGATTTATACAGTTTTTCGCTTGAATTCAGAACACAAATTTTACCCTTATGAAAAACTTGAAAATTTTCAATGCACAACTTGGAAGGTCATGAGCCAAAACGAAATCATATTTCATGAATGTCAAAAGATAAGAGTTTACAAAGCTTTAGATACGTATCAACATCTACATTAAGACTTAACTTAAAACATAAATACATTGGATGCTCATGTTCGATATGCTGCTAAAGCTACTCAAAAGTTATCAAACTAACTTAATCACTAAATGTGGCTATCTCGGAGTTTGTCCAATTGCCTAGCAAGGATCAACGATCTTCTCGTTTTGAACCTGAGGAGAAAATATTAGGTTAAGCTACAAAGCTCAGTGGCTAATATGTTTATAACCATTGGCAACAAGCCACATAGTCAAACATATATACATATATTTATTCATATACATCTATATCTCATATTTGGCTAGCAAATCCATCATTCTAATTCACAACTCATAGTTCAAAATGTCATCACATAGAACATATCATAATCATCAAAGCATGACACTCAATCTTGCATCATAACTAGACAAATCAAAATGTAGATGCACAAATAAATAGCTCGAGAGTTCCATGGAACGAAATGGATAAATCGAAGTTTTCACTATGAACAAAAGGAGTCTATTCTTCGGATCTCATATGCCACAAGCGGGCAGCCGGGAGAAGGCTTTAGGTCAACGTGCACGTGACTAACAAAACTGTTTCCCTCTTGCCTAAACATAAGCAATTCTATGCTCAATTCAATCAATCATATATTCATATTCTCGTGCTTGTTATACTTTTTCTTCTTTGATTATATCAAAATGTCATACATCTTTCAAGGCATGACATAAAACACAACATAATGCATTTTCCCACTTTCACAACAATTCAAATCCAATCAACTTCTTATACTTTTTCTTCTTCGATTATATCAAAATGTCATACATCTTTTAAGGCATGACATAAAACACAACGATTTACACAATAACCATAATTACCCACCTAAATCGTTTGCAAAATCAAACTCAAGGTTGCCTTTCCTCTTGCTCTTGGATTGGCGTTCCTTGGTTTCCTTCAAACAACCAAGTTCTCATTCAACACAACATTCCCATAGAAATTCATAAAGATTCAAAAATCACAAAAATTAAATAATTGTTAAATTGGGCATAGCCTTAACTTACCCATAGTCTATCTAGGTTAAAAAAGCCAAAACCTAGTTTAGATCCATGAAAAATCAAGAAAGTTTCTCTTCTTCTTCCAACATTCCCACATAAACACATTTCTTTACTTCTTCTTCTACCTAAACAAGAAGGAAAGATAAAACTTACCTTAAACCTTAGCCAAATCTCCTTCCTTCTTCTTCCTCCACGTTTTTCTCTCTTCCTTCCCTAGCTTCCACGATTTCTTCTTCTTTCTTATATTTCACTTTTTCTCTTCTTCTTTTCTCACTACCACGATTTTTCTTCTCTTCTTTTCTTCTTTCTCATTTATTCAAGACCACATTTAGGTCTTGTCCTTCCCCATTTACCCCTCATTTAGTTAGGCTTTCCAATTTTGCCCTTCCTTCATTTAATCTATCCACTAACTCCTTTATTCTCTTAAATACCATACTATACTCTAACTTAATTCTAACATTTCCATTCTAATTTCTAATTTCTGCTTATGCCCACTAAATTAATAAACTCAATTCTAAGAATAAATAAAATAAAATAAACAACAAATCATAAATAAATAATTAAACAAATAATAAAAAATTTAGAAAAAATTTGGGATCCAACAATGAAAGAGTGTCACGCTTATGAAAATTTTTTCATGGGCATGAGAAGAGTCTCATCACCATGACTTATTTGTCATGGTTGACAAGCGCATTGTAATGCTAATCAAAATAAAATAGACCTACTACTGTAGCAGTGGTGAGTCTAGGTCGATCCCACAAAGAGTGTGTGTAAAGTATTTGAAATAAAATGAATCAGTGTTTAAGTTTAGGGGGGCTTGGTTGGTTTGAAATAAGAAAATAAAATGAAACTAAACTAAGAAAAACAAATTAAAGAAAACATGCAAAGTGATGAAAGTGGTGAATTCGTTAGGAATCCGGTTCTTTGGTTCTATCTCGACCTACGCCTTAATTAAACATATTTCGATGATTTGTTGTTCTCAAACCTCTCATAGAGACCATTGTTACTAATTAACTCAAGTTTTTCCTTAGGTAGTGTTTAATCAAGGAATGATCATTAATTAAACCTAACTACCGAATAACCTAGGATATAATATCCAGATTTAATTCGGTAGTAGCATTATGAAATAGGAAAACCGATTAATCAAGGTAACAACCACATACGATGTGTCATTTAACCTAGGTTATGTTATCCCTAACGATTATAAATCATTAGTCGCTACACATGAATTTCAAATATAACAATTACGGATTATATCAAAATTCTAGCAATAGGTTTGTAAATAAATGATCCAATGAATGCATTAAAATTATCTTTTCACAATACCTAAATCCATACACATCGGATAGCATAAAAAAATTGTAAAGAGAGAAAGAAACAACAAAAACCAAGAAATACACTTAACTCAGGTTGTCGGCACTGAAGTAAATCACTTGTTAACATAGGAATCATGTAAAGTATATAAAATACACAAGAAGGAGGGTTGACTTGTGTATTGTTTTTCAAAAATATTAATCTTTTGAGATTTCTTGAATATCTTTACAACTATCAGATGAATACCAAAGATACTTTACTAA
>JANITX010000210.1:36870426-36887795 GCA_027564395.1 Erythroxylum ulei | reverse complement strand
AAAATATAATTGTCCAAGAACAACTCTTGTTGGATATAAAAAGGTAATATCTTAATTTTGTGAATTAGATCTATAGAGATATATTAGAAGTTGTTCACATATTCTAATTCCAAGAATATAGATAACGTATTAAAGATGTTTAGTAGATGAGATATCAGATATTTGTGAAATGTTAAAGATATCCATTATTCCATGTATGAGTTAATATTTGTGTTCAAAGAGATAAGGATATTTACTTTAGAAGTAAATCTTAATCAAGGTTTCTTTTACTTTAAACAATATCATTTTTAAATTGGAAAGGTTCCAATGTAACAATGGTTTCTAATTAAGCCATATACAATTTTCATTTGGTGGAAATGATTAATTGGATCAATAATTTCTTTAGTGAACTTAATATAGTTCCTTTCATTGTTTAAGATAGTAATGTACAGTAAAACATTAGGATCATTGGGCATATAAAAGGAGCTAAGGTCTCATCCAATAGTAATGTACAGTGAAACATTAGGATCGTTGGGCATATAAAAGGAGCCAAGGTCTCATCAAAGATCCAAGGATGTATTTAGGCAACTTTTCTTAATTATGATAATAACTAAAATGAAAGTTATAAGATTTAAGCAAGTGATCGCTATAGAGAATTTTATAGAATTATCTTATTAAGCCATTATCCCAGCAATAACATGATCGTTATATGGTGATATGGTATATGATGCTTAAACGATTGGCCTAATGTAAGTAGGAGATTGTTGGTTTATGCCCTGTAGCCAATCAAATTGGTTGTAGTTTAGTGGAAAATATTTAAAAGCATTCTTTATCTTTCACATGTTTAGATGTATATGATAAAGTCCATGGGATAATTGTACATTGCAAATGAAATTGTAATTATGAGATTCATATTGCATTTATGTATTATCCATAAATTGTTCATAATCATTGTTTTATTAAGATTGGCCATTAATATAACGTAAAAAGACTAGCATACATTATGTTTTTCCTTATGAAGGAAGTAGCCGATCTCATAGACTAAAATATGGAGATACTTAAACAAACATATGAGTGCTTATTAGAGAATAAGTTCATTGAACAGACCCAATATAAGAAATCTATTTGAAATATTACTTGTATATTTATAGAAATTCTCATTGTGATGATTATATAAGTGATCATTTGACTTAAGGTCTCTAAAGTTATCTTATATAGAAATTACTATGTTTTGATACTACTTATGACCTATTCTAATCATAACATTCAATCGATAGTCATTAAATGTAGCAGGAACAATATGGAGGTAGTTGAGTGATTAAGATAGATTCATCATCGTAAAGTAATTAAGGAGAATGCTTTGTTGTTCTCAATTAGTATTGATTTGAGAAATCTTTGGCCAATATAGAATGACGTTTTGTTAATAGTTTACAGATTTAACTAATTGAATTAATTGCTAATGATAGAGAACTAATATGATTGGAATCAAAATATAGTAGGCATTAATTACATGCTCTATATCTAATCTAAACATTGTATGATGAAATGAATAAATTATACGAAAAAATCATGTACAAAAAGGTTAGTGAAAACCATTTTGACATTTCTGAATATTTGAGTGGTCATGATACACTACTAGATGCCAATCTTAGTCTATGATTATAAATTGTTTAATTGGATAATTAAAGATAAATTAAAAGTAATTTTAATTTATCTAATTCTAATTATGAATTATTGTTAGCTCAGGGTTTATATTTAATAATTTTGATGATAACTATATGACATTTCAAAATTCAAATTAGATTTATTTCCTTGTATAGATAACGATATTTTTTAAAAGAAAATAAAATTATAGAAAAATTACTTCTTTTCTTGCAGGAACTTTCATTATGAACTTACTTTATTAGAAATGGTTTATTCGAAAGGATCCTACTAATTATGAAAGTCGTATATTATCCCTGTGATTATTGGAAGATTTTTGGCAAAGATGACATCGAAATTATTCAAATTTAAATCCATCCAGTTGACTAAATATGTAAGTGAAGTAACAGCTAGTTAAAGAAATTAACTATTTAAAGAAGAGCAACTGCACTTGTGAAAAAAAGAACATATACGGACTTTTGAAACATTCGAGCAACATCTATATTCTTGAGTCATATTATTCTTATTGTGCTTAGAAAGTGAAATCACTCTATCAAGAGAGAGATTGTTATTTGAGAACTTACTTTTGATTTTACATTTTATTCTTCTATAAGCTTTTAGAAACTTGTTATATACTTCAAGCGTAGAAGGATAGAGAACCTTAAAAAATATGTACTTGTGAGCTTGAAGAGACTTGTCAAATTACTACTTAATTTTTATAGTGAAATACTCAAGATAAATGCTTAAAGACTGGACGTAGACTTGGGTACCATTTGAAATTATCGGTAACGACCGATACTAATAAGCCAGTTTCATATCATTTTTTTGCCGGTAAGATACCTTCCATTCGATACCAATTGGTACAATATGAAACTCTAAATGTTAGTAATAAGCGTTAGTTTTTAAACCACTTTTAAAATAAGTTCGAGTAGATCTTCTTCAGGTGTGTGTGATCGGATTTTCAATTTAAATCCGAAATTTTGAAATTTTTTTGAAGTTGTAACTTAAGAAAAAAAATGTCATCTTTCCATTTATTTGAATCGTTTTCTAAGCCAACGCTCCATGTAATATCTACGCCTAAGCCTTTGGGTCTTGGCCTTAATAGAAGGTAATTAAAATAATCTACCATTTATCTAATATTTTAAAAACTTAATTAATTGGACAAGTTTAATGATAAAATTTTTTAATCGGTTCAATTTTTAGTTTAATTTTCAATTTATCGATTTGATTTAGTTTAATAATTTTTGTTTTTAAAAATTGATGAGTTTATTAATTCATCAATCAAATTTTTTAAACTAATCAATTTTTAATTAAATATTAAAATTTTCAATAAATAAATACAATTTTTTAAAAATCAATTTAAAATTATTCAATTTTTAATTAATTTTATAATAATTTAATACGATTAAACCCTTTTAGGTCTTTTTGGAAACGTTACCTTTTTTTATGCAAAGAGCAAAGAACCTTTGCTGTGGAAATACTAATTAGAGTTGCCACGTGGGCCCCCGTAATTACATATTAATTTCTTGAGTTTCTTCAGAAATAACAATTCCTTTCCAGAAAAGAAAGAAAAGCCAAAGCAAAAGAAAAGGAGCCTTCAATTATAAAATGATAAATAGAGAGCTTTATTGTCTCTCCTGCTTAACCAATTAACCACCGCCGCCGTAGAACAGACGTAAATGGCCGAGTTGACTCAGCCAGAGGTGGTGTACTCACCTGCCTCTCTCAGACTATGGACAACACTATCCAACTGGTTGGGTTTCTTCTTCCAGATCTTTCTCTCTGTCCTAAGAGCACTAGGACACTTACCTCTTCTCTCTTCTTCTTCTTCTTCTTCTTCTTCTCACTCCTTCAAGCCCTTGCCGCTCGTTGAATTGTCGGAGACCGATTCTCTCCCAGCCGTTGAGATCGCCACCGTTTCTGATTCCCAAGTCACAGATGAGCGTCTTCGGAAGCTCACGGTACAATTTCCTTATCCAATAATTTTTTAAATTTCTCTATTCTTTTTGTTCTTATTTGATATTTTGTTGATACTTTTCCTGTTGAAATTATGATTTAATTGCGTAGTTTCCAAAGAGGAATTATCAGTTGATTAGCTTTTTTACCAAAAACTCTTTTGGTGTCCCTTTTTCTTTTTTTGTTCCTTAATATCTTCGTATGTAGCATGTTGACTATTTGATGTTATTGTCTTGTCGATGTTTTAATTGCAAGTGATGAGGAGACGTGGAGATTTGCTGTGAAAAACTTTGATAGTTATAGTACAAGTATTAAGCAATAGAAGCTTGAAGTCTGTGTTGTCTGTTGGTTGCCTAAAGGTTTTGGTTTTATGAGAGTATAATCGTAATGCTACGGGGTGAGCAAATACTTCAAAAATAAATTTATTGCTAAACATATTCACTGAGTCTGACATGGACTTGCAGGTGGTTCTGGACTTGGATGAAACTCTAGTATCTGCATTTGAGACATCTAGCTTACCTGTTGTCCTACGAAATCAAGCAATAGAAGCTGGGTTGAAGTGGTTTGAACTTGAATGTGTTGCTTCTGACAAGGTTTTACAATTCCTTTCGTTGTAAGATAGTTATCTCGTACACTTTTTAAAAGAAAATATTTTGATTTGAATATCTTGGGATGAAGGAATCTGAAGGAAAACCTAAAATCAATTATGTTACGGTGTTTGAGCGTCCAGGACTGGATGAATTCCTGAAACAAATTAGTGAATTTGCAGACCTTGTTCTCTTCACAGCTGGCCTTGAAGGTCTGCCTGTTACTGGTTCATATTAATCTTATTTTCATTTTATCTTTGATGTTTTGGAGATTTGCTTACCTTCCTGTGACGCTACAGGTTATGCTAGACCACTTGTTGATAGAATAGATAAGGACAACAGATTTTCTCTCCGCCTCTATCGACCTTCCACGATTAACATGTAAGTACAGTCTGCTTTTGCTTCCCCTTTCTCTTTTCTCCCTCGCCTCCCCACTCTCCCTATGATCTTTTTTTTTTGCAAATATTATAAAGCGCTCATCTTTTGAAATTGGAAACTTTATCAATTTAGATGTGGGTTCTACTCGTGCAAAACATATTTTTGACATTGACCGTTTTCTCCAGGTCCTTGTCTTTATATTTTTCAATGATAACTGTATACCTTTAATTGTATATATGTAGAAGCGCCCATGGAACTTATGTTGTTATTCCCATATCTTTTCTTGAAGTGTATAAGCCTGAAAAAGTTGTACTCGTTAACTTTTAATTTGTATGACACAGTATGAACCTAGTGATCACTTGGGAACTGGAAAGAACTAAAGTTAGGTTTAGGATGATCAAATTTTTACTGATGTAAGTTTTTTGGTTTGTCCAACTGCTAGTAGATTAGTTGCTGATAGCAATATCAGTCCAGTCGCAACATTAGAATTAGGGAACCTGTGAAATAGAATTAACTTGTTTGTGAAGAATCTTATTTTGTGTTCCTTGGTATTGTAAGTGAACTACAACCTTCATATTTAATGAAGTATATGGTGACCTCAATAATAGAAAATAAAATTTTGTGCAACAAGGCTTCCCCGTTATCTTTCATGTGCTTTTTTATCTGCAATATCTACTTGCTAGTTGTTCATGTAGGAGCTAAATTTTTATGATTTCTTTATTATTTGCAAAGATGTCCAAAATTCAATTCAATGGTTCATCTATTTTGTCATACTTGAGTTTACATAAGCAAGCATTTGCACATCCTGTGAAATAACACTAGGTTTCCCACAAGAAATGAATTGCGGCCATACATTAATGATTGTTTTCCAAGAGTGTATATTGTAAGCATTTATTTAGCTATATGGGCTTACTAAATATCCTTAAAGCTTGAGATTTATTATTTATTTTGGGAAGTCTGATATGCCGTTTGCTGACAGGGAGTATAGGGACCATGTGAAGGATCTATCTTGCCTTTCAAAGGATCCAGGCCGAATTGTTATTGTTGACAATAATCCATTTAGTTTCTTGTTGCAACCTATGAATGGTGTTCCTTGTGTTCCATTTTCTGTGGGGCAACCTCATGATAAGCAGGTACTTATATCTAAACCCTTGACATTACAATATTGACTTTTAGCCTTATGGTTCACTTACCACTTATTTTTTTATGGATTGATTAGCTACTGGATGTACTTCTTCCACTCCTCAGGCAGCTTTCTCAGCAGAAAGATGTGAGACCAGTGCTGTATGAAAGATTCCATATGCCAGAATGGTTTAAAAAGCAGGGTATCCCTGCTGCTGGCTGGCCATAGCAGCATAAGATGATGAAAAATGGAAGTCTTCTTGACTTCGTATACCACCCGTGCAGATCTTCCATTCAAATTGTTGTAGGAATGATAACCTTTTGATAGGATTAACCTGGTTGCCGGAGGCATCGATGGTAATGCTGAGTTCCAAAGTTTTGGATCAAAGGACTTATCTGCTGCTGCTTTATTGATCAACTAGGTACAAGAAGGGTTACCTGTAGATTTGTCTATACTGTGATTGTTGTTGTAATTTTATTTATATGCAAGTACAGTAGTGTTGCTGAATAAATGTGTATCTTTCGAATTTGTACAATTTGGTTGATTATTTGTAGTTTACACATTCCCGAGTGTTAAGTTGACTATGTAATTACCTTTGTATCTTGCTGTTGTCATAAAATTGGTTTTGTAGTTAACCATTTCCAATCTAATGCATCCAAATCCCTGTGTAATCCTTGAACTTACTACATTTGCCCAATTTGGTGTCGGCACTGGAAACGTATTATGCAGAGGATAAGTGTTGAGTTGATAGTTGAGCCTTAGAAAGAGTAATTTAATTTGTTAACTGCCATCTCGGCCTTTTCTAACTAATGATATGCAAAGATATATGTTCATGTCTCTTACAAGTAATAATTAATTACTTGACATGTCTCTAGATGCTCATAAAATAAAATAATAACAAAATAATAAAAATAGGTGCTGTAAACCTCAATAATCTCCGCCATTTTGACACTGTCAAGACGGTGGTTGGATCATGTATGGCTTGCTAACCCTGGACCACGGGCTGACGTCTTACGAAATTCGCAACACTTGGAAGACTGCAATTTGTCTGGCAGATGCAATGCAAAGCATGGCACGTGGGCGGCGGTAGCTTTGTAAAGTCGACAGTTGATTGGATCAAAGAGTATATTTATAAAGGTTTGGACAATTTGCGCATTTTCCCACAAAGCTTGTAAGTAACAAAACCATCCTAAAGCTTTCATCTCTGTTTGTGAAAATTTCACGAGTCAAACAAAAGGCTAACTTTCCAGTCTGAGAATTGTATCCCTTACGCTCCCCTTTCTTTTAATTTATTAGTTTCTGTAATTGAGTATAGTCTGTCTTTCTTGAAAGTCATACTCATAAAAAGTTCATATCAATCGAGTGTATTATTCCTTTTTTTTCTTCTAAATAATACATATAAAATAATGTAGCAAATTCCATGCATATGTGTCACTTTCCTTTTATACTTTACAATCACAACTATGATACTAGCGTCACTCTCAATTTAAAACTTTTCTCCTGTTATAACTTTTATATGCTTTTCCAACTCCAAATACAATTAATGGTAATGGGAAAATTGGGGGTTATATGATCGTCTGGCACAATCAAATTGCCAAATCTTACAACTTTTGGAGACCAGCATTTCTATTTGGCTGTAAAGTATGCACATACGTATGTTCCTCCAATTTAAAAAATTTAGAAAGACAAACTAGAATAGAATATATCTTATCCAGTCCACATTGTTCTCATCTTGTTCAACAACTATGATTGCACCCATTAGCAGCTTTGCTGTGCACCAATGCTCGTTCAGTTTCTTTTATATATTCGTACCTCCAATTTGACCAATCTTTACCTAAGCACTTCCCAAAATAATTTGGTGGTTCTCTTCGTTTCCAAAATAACATTCCATCTTTTTATAGCGTAACCAACATTGGATATGTTGTTGCGATGGAATTCCGTGCCCAGGATCGCTTACCAAAATTAAACACTACTTTGGATATGTTGTTGGCATGAGTGCCAGTTTTGATTCTTTTCATTTTTTAGATATTGTCCACGGTTAGATACGATTCCTTTTCTCGAATGTAAACCTACAGAATTCAATAGTTTCCACGGCCTTTGGAGTATTTATAACGCCCCATGGTTTTGTTTTTGGTTTAAGCACTCAAGGGTTCTTCTTACCTCGAATGAGCGCCTTCTTGTTACTTGCGGTCAGGTATTTTTTCAAGAGAGTTGGAGTCACGCAAATTGTGTTTAATATAATTATATCTAAACTAGCATTATGCTCTGTGTGTTTTATAGATGAAATGAAATACATAACCAGTTTATAAGTTCTGTTGCAAGCCAACTAAAAGGAACTCTACAAAGAAGTTCCATTCTTGTTTGTACCTGATAGTTAGTTGAAGGATAATGTGTCCGTAGTTCTTCATAATCTCACTCAGTGTCTACTTTAATTTATTTTTTAATCTTGTTTTAAATTTTATAACGGTGATTAAACTTTTAATATTTTATCTTTCCAGTTTAATTATATTTTTAAATCTTATGACTTAAAAAAAAGAAAAGCATAAGATTTACAAGAGGGGTGGTATGAAAGCAACATAATCTTGAAATGTTACCATGTCTATTTTATTATCACGTTACAGGAGGAGTGGCATGAAAGCAACATAATCTTGAAATGTTACCATCTCTATTTTATTATTACACATTCCCACTCAAAAAAGTCGCAAATTATGTGCCCAAAACAATATCCCACATTAATCTTCCCAACTTCTTTATCAATGAAAAACACGACCAATTTTATGGTCAAAAATTGAGACAAACAAACAATAACCAAACCAAGTTGAGTTGACCCATCAGGTGGTGTCTACCTTAAATTACACCCCAAACTTTGGCTGCGGAGGAAAACCATAATTAAAAGGCAAAAGAGTGACCAATCAATATGGGTTGCTTGGAGTTACAGTTTCAAGGACCTAAACGTCTCGCAATTAACCAAAATTTGAAGACCCAATTCCTGCTTGACCAGTAGCTTAGCTATGAAAAGAAACCCATGGACCGTCTCTTCGGTCAAATTCAAATTCGCGTTATTCGACCTTACAAGTTAGTTTGCAAGGTTAATTCAACAGTTCTCGAGCACTCACATTCATTTTCTTATTTTCTAATGGTGGATATGTACAATAGGATATAATTTTAATGCTAACCTTAGATATAGTTGCCATAATGGCTGGTCTTAGATGTAGAGCCCAGTGAGTTTCCAAATACAGAAAACAAACCAAACAATTAGACCAGAACAAGCATCATTTCACATAATCACGTCTTCAAAACAATCATCAGTTATGTAATTTTGTTTGTTAAGTTGGACCAAACGTAGCCTTTAACGTTAACACTCTCTTCCTTTCTTGCTCTCTGTAAGCGTTTACAAGCTCATTCTTTTCTTTCTGCTCCTAACATTTTCTGTTCTCTCTACATCAATGAAGCGGAGCTACCTAGAGACCACCATCAATTACGCCGCCGAGCACTGGTCCTTTAGATGAAGAAATCAACTTTTCCCTCCTCCTCTGTTTTCTTCTCTATCATCTGTTTTTTTATCACCTTCCTATCTTTCTCTCATTTCACCCATGCCTTGGGCTCTGGTTCAACTATCGCCGTCGTCTCTGGCTCCGCCACCGTCTGCGGCATCAGGGCGGCGGAGTCCAGCCAGAGTGTCATTTGCCACCGCGGTGGTCGAATGATTTCCGTCCAACCCGACGTCTCTTTCTCCTCAATCTCCGGCGGGGAAAGCTTCTTCTGCGGGGTTCGTGACAGTGGTTATGCTTTCTTATGCTGGGACGCCGTCAACTCCTCTCTTTTCGACCCACGAAGAGTCTATAATAACCGGAGCGTTGTAGTAAAAAATCTCGCTGTTGGGGATAATCAAGTTTGCGCCACTTTGAACGACACAAATAGCCTCAATGTTACCGGGGCTGTTATGTGCTGGAGAGGAGACGATGGCGTACGATCGCCGACAGGTGGCGATCAGTTTGAGTCAATCTCATGCGGGTTCGGGTTTTGTTGTGGGGTTTTGATGGACGTTGCAAGAATTCGGTGTTGGGGTAGCAATTCAATTGTCGCAAGTGGGATAGAGTCAGAGTTTAGGAACATGTCAATGTTGAATGTTTGGGTTGGTGGTTCACATGCGTGTGGGGTGAATTCTACAGGTTTTTTGGTTTGTAAAGGTGATAATTTGTCTGGTCAGTTAAATATTCCTTCGAATTATGCGCTGGAATACTCGCAAATGGCTCTTGGAGCGAATCATAGTTGCGCAATCAGACAAATGAATCAGTCTGTCGTGTGTTGGGGAGGGGGTGGACAGTACGAGGTTAATGTGACGGAAGGTGTTTTCTTTGAGTCGATTGTTTCAGGTTCGAATTTCACTTGTGGTTTGACAGCTTCGAATTTTTCTGTAATTTGTTGGGGACCAGGTTGGTCCGGTGAGAGTCGGATTAACTTGCCCGAAACCCTCCCTGGACCGTGTGTTAAATCTTCTTGTACTAAATGTGGTTTATATGCCGATTCTCAGAGACTCTGTGGTTCTTCTGGGAATATTTGCAAGCGTTGTGAGTTTAACGTGACGATTCCTACAACTTTGTCTCCGCCTTCACCGTCAGTGTTGCCTCGGTCAAGACGATCAAAGACCCTGACAACAGGGCTATTGGTGTTTGCCGTTGTGGGATCAGTAGGTTCATTCGCTGGCATTTGTAGTGTTATATATTGCTTGTGGACTGGAACTTGTTTTGGCAAGAAAAAAGTGCATAATTCAGTTCAACCAACAATCACTAGAGGCGGTTCCAATGGTGGCACTACATCAAACACTAGTATTCTCTCACGATCGTCCACGATAAGGCGTCAGAGCTCACGAGCAATGAGGCGTCAGAGGAGTGGAACCTCGTCAAAGCACGCAGATCGAGCTGAGGAATTCAGTCTCGCAGAGCTTGCTGCTGCTACCAATGGTTTCTCACTCGAGAACAGGATTGGTGGAGGGAGTTTTGGTGTTGTTTATAGAGGTAAATTAGCGGATGGTCGCGAAGTGGCAATCAAAAGAGGTGAAACAGACAGAAAGACCAAGAAATTTCAGGAGAAAGAGAGTGCTTTCGAATCGGAATTGGCATTTCTGTCGAGGCTTCACCACAAACACTTGGTCAGGCTTGTTGGTTATTGCGAAGATGGCGATGAGAGACTCTTAGTATATGAATACATGAAGAATGGTGCTCTTTACGATCATTTACATGATAAGAACAATGTGGAGAAGAGCAGCAGTGTTATAAATTCGTGGAAAATGAGAATCAAGATTGCGTTAGATGCAGCTAGAGGGATCGAGTATCTGCACAATTATGCAGTTCCACCAATAATACACAGAGACGTCAAGTCGTCAAACATATTACTGGACACAAATTGGACAGCCAAAGTTTCTGATCTTGGATTGTCCTTGATGGGTCCTGAATCAGAACGGCATTACAAACCGATGAAAGCAGCAGGAACAGTAGGTTACATTGATCCCGAGTATTACGGTCTAAATGTATTGACTGCAAAGAGCGATGTGTACGGTCTTGGTGTGGTATTACTAGAACTTTTGACAGGGAAGAGAGCAATAATCGCGAATGAAGAGAGTGGAGGCACACCAACGAGCATAGTAGATTTTGCAGTCCCTAAGATTATGCTGAATGAATTGGTGAAGATTTTGGACCCAAGAGTTGGTTCCCCGGAGCTTCATGAAACGGAGGGTGTGGAGCTGGTGGCCTACACGGCAATGCACTCCGTGAATTTGGAAGGAAAAGACAGGCCAACAATGACGGATATCGTTGCCAATTTGGAGAGAGCTTTGTCTCTATGTGTCAGTAATGGTAGCCATGGAAGGATCTCCTCCAGTGGTACAATCTCGATGGCTTCAGATTGAATTATTTTACTTGAAAATTCTTTCTTTTCTTTTCTAATTGAGTACACATTTTTCAGGATGGTGTAAACAATTAGGAGTTGCCATCCAGTTTCCTTTTTCTTTTGGATTATTTTGGTTAGGTAACAGTGTTGTCACTGACATTGACAAGGAGCTGTCATAGTCTAATGGGAGGATTTTTGAAAACACTAACGCCCGTCAATTTGATGCTTTTTGAACTTTGACCGGAGTAGAGATGTTCAAAAAGGCCGGTTTGGCCTGACTTAAGTTGATTGGATTAGTTGTGGGTTAGCAGTCAGGCTTGTGACCTGATTGTTATTTTCAAAACCACGTCAATTTGAAAATTTTCTTTCAAAAAGAAATGACAAATCGGATTGTCACCAACCCATCCGGGCTTACCAAGCCGATTTTAGATCTTCTGTCCAGTTTTATTCTGTCTCATAAAATCTCAGTCATTTATTTTGCAGATCCCACGTGGATTTCACATAAATAAATGGCTGAGATTTATTGGACACAATAAAACACCATAATATTAGACAGAAGATCTGGACTCTACCAAGCCACCCATTGACATCTCTAATCTCAAGAATTGTTAATTTCTCTTTTATATCTATCTAACACGTGTTACGTCAGGCACCAAATTAAATGAGGTGGGATGGGATGGATTGCCTTTGGAATTACAAATGGAAAGTACTCTTCTCAAAATAAACTAAAGTGATTTGGTTTGGTCCGGTCCCACTTAATTATTAAAATTCAAGTTGAGAAATGCTTAGGTTCGATATGAGCTTTGACTTATAATGTGAAAGCAAAAACAGGCACCAACATGGTTGGCCTAGCTTAGGGTGGTACGTTTTATTACCAGGCTTCAAATCCGCTTGGTTGTTGTCGTTGTTGTTTTTGTCTTTTCTATGTTCTCTGTTCCAATAATATCTAACCCATTTAATAGATGGCACAAAAAAAATGACACAGATGATTTGAATCCTTATTACTAGTCTATTTAGTATAATCAAATGCTGTGGAGGTAGAGAATCGAGATATCGAAGGTCCTTTTCTTCTTCAATAAGTAAGTGTAATAGTAAATTTGTGTGGTCCTCTAACTATCAAAGATCCTAGATTAAAAATGATAATAAAAAAAAAATTGTGTTGCATTTATTTATCTTGTCTCATTCTAGACAGTATCTACGTTAGTAGGTTTCACTTCAAAGTGTGTACTCTTCTACTCCATCCTTTCTTTTCATAGTCATTTGCTCTAAATCTCATGCCTCAATTTAGCCACCCGCCCGTAACTTAACCTTATTACTATTATTAGTGTGGAAATGTCATGCTATGCCTACCTTGCTTTTTTAATAAAAAAACTAAGATGTTAGTTTAT
Source organism: Erythroxylum ulei (assembly GCA_027564395.1). Lineage (NCBI taxonomy): Eukaryota > Viridiplantae > Streptophyta > Magnoliopsida > Malpighiales > Erythroxylaceae > Erythroxylum > Erythroxylum ulei. The sequence goes on along the minus strand of JANITX010000210.1, from coordinate 36,874,854 downwards.
GCCTTATAAATAATTTGTTAGTTGAACCAGATGAGAGTCTCCTTGCCCTAAACCGCCACACCTAACTCTTCACTGACTACCATCCCGATAGCTTGCCTCCACCTCAAATCCCAACAACCCATCCATTGCCACCCTTGTCCTAACACCTTACGGCGACCTTTTTTCCTTTCTTGACAACCTTGTCTTGTGACCCGCCACCCATAAACATAAACTTTCAACCATCATCCCCCGCCAACCAACCGCTCTTCTCCCGACGGCTTTGCCCCTTATCTTTTAAATACTCTCCCAATAACTCTGGCCTCATCCATTAAACACTCTCTCGATAATCCATTTTTTCCCCAATCTTCAACCCTTGTCATAACACCTTACGCCAACATTTTGCCAACAGCCTTTCCTAACACCCAACAACCAAATTAACTTAAACCAAGCTTCCTTCACTCAATGAAACAACAAAATAAACCTAACCCATTCGCCCTATTTAATCAAACAGAATTTCCAGCCCTAGAAGGAACCTTAGATAGGCCAGTTTTAAGAGAGGAAAATGGGATTAAGGAGAAGACCAAATGAAGCACTATTTTAGGAGACAGAGAGAACATGGGAGAAACTGAGGTATGTGAAAACTGAAATTGAACCCCCTATCCAGGCTCCTATGGAGATTTTACAACAAGGTGCTAGGAAAAGCAGTACGTCACTAGTGGGATTCTTCCTCGAGAAGAGGCTGACATTCCCAATTGTACAAAGATGGGCCAATGCAACATGGAGGAATAAAGGGCTGGTGAACATTATAATGAACAAAGATGGGTTGTTCGTATTTAAATTCAATTCAGTAGAGAATGCACAGAAGGTGCTTGAAGAAGGGCCATGACATGTTTTGGGTCATCCACTTCTCATCAAGAAATGGTATCTGAGGGTTCACGTTGGACAGGAGCAAACTAGAGTCAGTTCCACTATGGGTCAACATAAATAAGGTACCATTAGAATATTGGTCCGTTGAGGGTATGAGCTATATAACAAGTAAAATAGGAAAACCATTGGGTTTGCTAAGGCATGTATATATGTGGATATATTGAAAAAACTGTCGGATAAACTTCAAATTATGAAGTTGAATTACAATGGAGAGTTAGAGGAAGACACAATAGGAATTACCTAAATGTGGAAACCTAAGACTAGAGAGGAAAAACAAGTGTGGAGAAGGAAATTAACCAAGAAGGGAAGCAAGGATAAGAGCAAACTATAGAACTAATCGTGAGCACTCAAGAGGGAAAGCAAGTACACGAGGAAATTACATATGTAGAGGAGGACATTCAAGTGGGGAAGAAAGCCACTGAGAAAAATACAGTAGTAGTGGAGAATAATCATAGTGCAAGACAGATGGAGCAGGGAATGGAAAGGGAGGACAATCAAAAGGGGAAGTAAGCTTTTAAGGAAACTATAGTAGTAGAGGAGAATATCATAATGTTAGACAGAAGAAGCAGAAAGGGGAAATGGAGATCACCTCTAAGTCAAAAAAAGGGAGACAAGTCAATGAGGTTGGAAAAGGGCATAGAAGATGAAATGGTAGGCACTTTTATGTTGGAAAGAGGAGAAGTGTTAGGAAAAAAATAGGAAATGGGTTCAAACACATCTTGGATCAATAGGAAGTGTAGGAAGAAAAGGATAGTGAAAAAGAAAAAATGATAAAGATAGCTACATGGAATATTAGAGGGCTTAATAGCCTTAATAAACAACTTGCAGTGAAGGACTTAATTAAAAGAAGCAGGTTAGATTTTGTTGGTTTAGTGGAAACTAAAATAAAGAAGGAAAAGATGGAGAACAACCTTTATTCCTAGACAAGGGATGGAAGGTGATTACAAATCATGCTTATCATATGAATGGTATAGTAATTATTGGCTTTAATCCTTAGAAGGCGGAAATGGTGAATAGGTTTGAGAATTAACAATTAATAAACTGTGATATACTCCTGAAAGAAACTGGTATTGAGATAGCGATAACAATTGTTTATACAACTAATCACAAATTTCTTAGATAAGGAGTATGGACCAAGTTAGAAAAGGGTCAGTAGCTTCATAAAGAAATCGTGGACAGTTCTTGGAGATTTTAATTATAGTCTAAAACATGCTGAAACCAAGGGGGAAGAGGAAAAACATGGGGTCATCTGATCTGGAGTGTTATGGAATTGAGCTTACTTAGAATAATAAATAGTATGGAGAATGGTATTTGATGAGGAAGCTTGAAAGATGTTTGGTAGATGGTCAATGGCTAGAACAGTTCCCCTTAAGTTGTGCAACTTTTGAGGAACCCAATATCTCAAATCATAGCCTATGTATTGTGGATTTGACAAATAGTGAGTCAAAAAGGAGTGCATCATTCAGGATTTTCAACCATTTAATGGAACATCCAAGCTTCAGTGAGACACTTAGACACGGAATGGAGATTGAGATCCTAGGTTTTTGAAGCTACAAACTGAGTGCAAAACTGAAGAGACTAGGAGGTCAACTGAAGATACTTAGTAAAAATACACAAAAGCCAGAATAGAGTGGAATTGACAAAGCACTGGAGGACCTAAAAGATTGTCAAAAAAGCTTATTATCCAGACCTAAGGAGCATCAGCTAAAGAGAAAGGAAGCTGAATTGATTGCAAGTTATAATTAAATATTGATAGACACCAATATGTTGCTGAGACATAAATCAAGAATGATATGGTTGAAGGAGAGGGGAAGATGTGCTAGATTCTTCATGGGCTCCATCTTAGCTAGAAGAAACAAGAATGTCATCAAGTTCCTAGAAGATGAAGCTGGAGTGAAGTATGAAAACTGGGAAAGCAAAAAAAAAAGACTAGTATTTAAGTACTTCTCGAAGCAATATGAACTGACCTTAGAGTTAAAGAGATTCCAAAAGAGGTGATAGCTAATATTAAACAATTGAGTGATCAAAATAAGGATGAACTTGTTAGAGAAGTAATAAGTGAGGAGATCAAGGAGACTATTTTCTCAATGCACCCAAATAAAGCTCCAGGACTAGATGGGTATAATGGCAAGTTTTTTTAGAAAATTTGGGATATTTTGGGGGTGGAAGTGACAGAAGCAATACAAGAGTTTTTTGATAACAAAACTCTCTTTAAGGAATGGAACAAAACCTTTATGTGTCTAGTGCCTAAACAAATTAATGCAACAAGATTAAACCATTTTATGGCTATTGCTTGTTGCAACATCCTGTACAAAACAATGACTAAAATTTTGGCAAATAAGATAAGAAGGAGCCTACGAGAGATCATTAGTCAGGAGCATAATACTGTTCTAAAAAGGAGGTCGTTGGCTACCAACATCCTACTCTGTCAGGAATTGATGGAAGGTTATCATTCCTAAAGGAAGAGGAAGAATTGCACAATCAAGATGGATCTAGTTAAGGATTATGATTATATCAATTGGAGTTTTCTTTGTAACATTCTAAAATTAGTTGGCTATCCTATATTATTTAGAGAGTGGATAAAGGAATGTGTAACAATTGCAACGTTAGGAATTTTGGTCAATAGGGAGCCAACCAGGTTAATCAGAGATAGAAGAGGATTAAGGCAAGGGGATCCCCTATCTCCTACCGATTTGTATTTTACATAGAAGCACTATCCACTCTTCTTACTAGGACAACAAGTACCGAAATATAATTCAAATATCACCGTAGATGTAAGGGTATGAAGCTCACTCACCTTGCTTTTACTGATGACCTCTTATTGTTTTGCTAGGCTAATAAAAACTTGATTAATATACTTATGCAAACAATTAAGGAGTTTCCGGAGTTTTATAGATTGAGAAGCAACCCCTCAAAGAGTTCCTTCCATTTATCTTATAATTCTGATAGAGATGACGCTCTAGAGGCTATCGAGATAGGGTTGAAACAAGGGAATCTACCTCTCAAATACTTAGGAGTGCCAATATCCCAAAGGAAAATAAAGGCAGATGACTGCAAACCATTGTTGAATAACCCAAATGGAAGAATTAACCAATGGATGTGGGAAAATCTCGGTGCATGCATCATATACATGCGGTGCGGAAAACAAAAAAATTATTCTGGGACTTTCCTGAAGTCCAGGATCTATGTGCCTATACAAGAAAATACCATTAAACATAGCTAAAAATTCCCAATTCACATGCATGTTTATAACACACACACACACACACATATTGGACAACATAAATGGAAGAATTAACCAATGGATGTAGGAAAATTCCGGTGCATGCATCAATACACGTGGTGTGGAAAATAAAAAAATTATTCTGGGACTTTCCCAAAGTCCAAGATCTATGTGCCTATACAAGAAAATAACATTAAACCTAGCTAAAAATTCCCAATTCACATACATGTTCATAACATATATATATATATATATATATATATATATGAATTCATGGCATTTACACAAATCTATCATTC
>JANITX010000210.1:36790028-36801387 GCA_027564395.1 Erythroxylum ulei | reverse complement strand
TTTAATACAACCAAACCATATAATAAAATCCTACTAACATTTACATAACAAGTAGCTCCAAAACTTTATCCATCAAATCTCATAATTCATTTAAATCATACTTAATTCAACAAGAAAAATTTCAGGGGCCAACACTTTTAATTATGATAATAATTAAGATTAAAGTTTTCAGATTTAAGCAAGTGATCACTATTGAGAATCTTTTAGAATTCTCTCACTAAACCATTATCCTCGTAGTAGCATAATTGTTATATGGTAATATAGTATAAAATACTTAAATGATTGGCTTAGTGTAGGTGAGAAATTGTTGGTTTATACCCTACATCTAATTGGTTGGTTGTAGTTTATAGACGTAATTATTTATAGGCATATTTATCTTAAATATATTTAGATATATATATGATAAAGTTTGTGAGATAAATGTATGTTGCAAATGAAACTTGATAAGATTATAATAGTGAGATTTCTGTTGCTTCTCTAAATTATTCCTAGTCATTGTTCTATTGAGAATGAATATTAATAGAGCATAAAAAGACTACCACAATTTATGTTTCTTATGAAGAATATAGTTGGTCTTATAGACTAAAATATAAAGATATTTTAACAAACGTGTAGGTGCTTATTAGAGAATATGTCCATTGAATTAATCCCATATGAGAAATCTATTTCGAACATTACTGGTTTGTCTATGAAAATTCTCATTATAATGAATGTATAAGTGATCTTTTGACTTGAGATCTCCAAAGTTATCTCATAGAGGGAATTTTATGTAATGATACTAATTATGACCTATTCTAGTCAAGGCTAGCTCAGTCAATAGTCATTAGATATAACATGAATTGTACAGAAGTAGTTGAATGATCAATATAAGATGTATCACCCTAAAGTGATTAGAGAGAATATTTCATTATTTTTAGTTAATATTAATTCGGGAAATCCTTGAACAAGGCAAATTGACACATTGTAAAACAATTTAGAAATGTCATTAATTGAATCAACTGCTAGAGATGAATAACTAATATGATTGGACTCACTGAGTAGACATTAATTTCATGTTATATGTCTAATTGAAATATTATATGATGAAAAAATTAAATTATACGAAAAAATTATATTAAAAAAATTAGTCAAAACTACTTTAACATTCATAAATATTTGAGTCGTAATGATGCGTTGCTAGACACCAAACTTGATTTACAGATATAAATTGTTTAATTAGAGAACTAAAAATAAAGTAAATGAGTTTAATTTATCTAATTCTAAATATAATTTAAGGTTATAATTTATATCTATAGTCAACATGTTTGGGAACCTAATGAGTTATATACAAAGAACAGGATGAAGAGAGAAAAGTGATTTAATCAAGTTGAACTTGATGATAAAATTTGATAAACGTTATTATTAAATATGAGATATTTATTAAATAATAATCAATATGAGATATTGAATTTTCTTTAGATATAATTGATATTCAATTAGAATTAATTGTAATTCTAATTAAATTTTAATTAAAATTAGAATTTTATTTTAATTAAATTACTAAAATATTGAAAACATATTATAAATAAGCTTAGATTTTAAGATATCTGACACTACTTACCTAACCCTCACTACTTACCTAACCCTCTCAGTAACTATTGCAAAATTATCTCAACTCGTCTTATAGATATTGTCAGAGTTCAATCACTTGTATCACAATAGTTGTTAAGATTAGTCGATTTCAGAAATGATTTTAAGGAAATAACAGGAAAATGATCGAATTTTAAAATAAGGTATTAAGATTTATGCTTTTGCGATTTATGTATTAATTATTTTATAAAATTTAACTGATCTTAACTTCAAAAAATCAAAATAAATTTTTTTTATATCTATTCTGTTGCGAGCGAGATCGAACTGGCGCCGATTTCGATTCTTCTAAAGGGATAGAAAGAAGCCAAAGCACATCTCCGGTATCGCCAAAAAAGGAAATATGCTGAACTTGTCAAGGAAGACCCCACAATCCTCGCTTTTTAGGCTATATTGAAGCTTATCTTTTTGTGTTGTATTCACCTCGCAAAGTCAAAACACGTTCTAGTGAAAATGAACGAACATTCTATCATCATATCATAAGCCAAGTGGGAGTGGGACCCTTTCTATTACAATAAGACGCAGATCTAACTTCTGGGAATTATAACAATAAGAAAGAGATTCCTCCAAAATATCTCGTATACTCACCGATTTAGAGATAAACCAAGATTTGTTTCTTTCTTCTCGAAAGACAATTGCCATTCTCAACCAATCCAACAAACTTTTCAAGTAAACTTCCATTGCTTTATTATTATTTACAAGATCAAATGAGGATACCTACAGTTACACTCTTTATCGCTTATTGCAGCAACAGTTTTAATCTTTTTTATTTCAATAAAAGTGTTATTAAAAAAAAGTGTTGGTTATTACATTACAACTGCATGCAAAGCTTATAACTCGACAAACGAATAATAAGCGAACGAAGAAACTGCGACCTTAAGAACCAAATTGGCACCTCACTTGCACTTCTAAACCACAAAAAAGTGTTCTCACCTCCATCCCTAGAAGGTGAAGTACTGGGGGGGTGGGTGGTAAAGCAATTTGAAACCTCTCAAGTTTTATTGGTATATAACTGTCCTATGATTTAAGCAAAAATATAGTTTTGACCCAATTCCATTTGGCAACCTAGCTTGACGATGACTATATTCGCGGGTATCTTCTCCTTAGTCTCTGCTCATCAACTTCATTCATCCAATCAGAGAGCCACAGGAGACCCTTGTAACCAAAATATGTTGCTACCAGCACGGCCAATACAATGGCAACCATTAAAAGAAGCCACTTCACGTAGGCTGCAGCTTTCTGTTCCAAAAGAACCACCACCAATAAGCCAAGCAAAGAGAGAAGTACGCTTTGATGGACAATAACGGTGCATACCTGCAATCTTGAGATCCGCGTTCTTTCATGTACCCTTTCACGGCGCTTTCTTCGTTTTGGTATATTCTTCTCAGTATGAGAAGAATTCTCCTTCAGGAATATAACATATTATGAAAGCCCATTTACCAAAAAGCATCACTATCATGCATGTGCATAACTAGATGAGATGACTTTCTTAATTTTTTACACCCACAGATATCAATTTTAAGATTAATTTGTAAGTTCCTAGTTCTTGTAATAGAAAATATAAGGATTTCGAACCCAAAAATAGGCTGCCATGCCCCTGCATGTCAGAAAGCCATCAATACAACTTTTGACCAACGTACAAAACAAATTAAACCCAGCAAACTGAACAACCCTAGAAAGAGCAAGTACCTCTAAATCTTTAGATTTACGTATATGCAATTCCTGATCTACAACCTGCACTTTATTCCGGCATTCAGAAACACAAGGAAGAAGTCCAAGCCCAAACTGGTTTTTAGACAAATCTTTGGGATCACAACCCTTTTTGCGATAGGTTGCTTGAACTTCCTTACATAGCCACTCCTTTTTCAAGGCTTGGCACTGGCATCGAACTGTTACCTTTTGGAAAAAAAGGTTGAAATGAAATAACAAATCAAAAAGTAGTGGTCAAATAACAGTTTATCTGCAGGGGTTCTTTTATTGAAGACTTAATTGCAAATATTACCTTTTTGTTGCACTTATCAGGGAATGGGCATGGACCAGGATGACAGATCTCTGGGCATAAATGCGTACAATTGGGCAACTTCCTACCAGGTTCAACATATTGTCAAAGTTCCATACATAAACACATGCAAACTAATGCCTATCGCTTCCAGTAACACCTTTTTTCACATAATTTCCTCCATCAACATATGAGACACTAATGAAAAGCATGCGAGTGCAAGGAAGTTAAAGTAATCATGGAAGTCATATGCTAATCAATATGGGTCAAAGATGTGAGAGCAAGAAGGGAAAACAAAGTAATAATGGAGGTAATAGGAAAATTAAATTACCTGAAAAGAAAGTAAAAGTAAGCTTAATAATGACTGAAATGAGAAGGAAAAAAAATGGAATTCAAGTATTACCTATGGCAGGGTCCATTGCATGAACGAACATGAACTTGCTCCTCTGTTGATAAGCTATTGTAGTACGTACACTCAAAAACATGCACCATAGAACCACAATGGCATGATCTCTTCACAAGCACTTTACATGGGGCACACTCTTCAGGATGACATGGCAGAGGACAAGGATGTGGACAAGGAGGATGCCTCTCCTGAATAAATATCAGAAATAACAGACAGTAACTAATGGATTTCCAAAAACATAGTGATGGTGTCATGAATATCTCAGATGCAGCAATAAGTGCTGTTGTGACAAATTGTTGACGACATGTCATCAATCTACCCAATAGGATAATATTACTGGAAAAGACAATAAAGCATATGAACTGACTAATGAATGAGAATAAAGAAACTAAGTTAGTGCAACAATGTAATTGTACCACCTTTTGACATTGAAGTTGACATTCTTCACAAGCCTCGCCTTTTTTCACTTGAACAGACAATGCCAAATTCTGGCACTTCAGAGCATGGCAAGTGTTTGTACAATAATGATTGCCACAGCGAAGAGGATTCCCACACAAATTTTCACAAGAAAACTCAGTTCTGTCCGAACAGACCATCTAGAATGAGAAGACACCCACCCCCAAACCAAAAGGAGAATTCAGAAAACCAGCATCATACTTCAGCTGACGTGTTAAGTAAATAATTAACCAACAAAAGAAAGTGATACAAACCATCCTTTCTGCTCCAATGTGCTGACCAACACATGATTTCCAAACAACTTCTGGGCATGTAGGGCATGGAATTCCGGCCATACCTTCACTTTGATGATTTTTCTTTTTCTTCTTAGGCTTCAACGTAAAATCAGGATTAGGAGGGGGTCTTGGACCATGACAACTGAAAAATAAACAGAATTTTTTTTTTATCAAAGGTCTGAAATCTGAAAATGCTCCAATCATTTTCTTAAACAATGTCTCATTAACTTAAAGAGATCCAAACCTTAATTTGCACTTATGGCCACAAGGGTACTCCTCCTCACAAATAAACCGACAAGGAGGGCATGCTCCATAATGGCATTTGTGGGGCTGGACAATAAAACCATGTAAAAATCATCAGCGATTTTCCAGCATATTGCACAACTTTTAAAGAATTTGCTCATAATTTGGAGCTATAGCAATAAAAGCGCATAATACAACGATGCAAAAAAATGGATGAACTACCATTAGTACCTTAGATATTGATACATGCCTGCATAAAGGAGGTATGGCACATGATTTGCGACACTTGGGAGGTTCTTGATTCGTCTCAGTACCACATGGAACCTAACAAGGAATCCATCAGTCATTCAAATAATCATATCCAGCACCTTTTAAAAAATGTAAGGAGAGTACAAACAGAAGTACTTGCCTCAAAGTTTGTCTCACCACAAGCACAAGAGATCACGACCATCACAGGACAAGGAGCACAGGGACCTCTAGAAGAATAAAACCAGTTATCGAGAAACTGTTTTGAAGAGTATAATTACGTCTTGCAATTTCGAATCATTTAAATGTAACGGTCCTACTACTAAGTCAACTGCAGGAATGAGATCCTTACAGAACCTCACAGTTATTTTTCATACGCATGTTCTAATAAAAATATCACTTAAACAGAGTGCACATGGATCCAGACATAGTATACTTGAAAGATATAACAAGGTAAGCAAGCAAGGCTGGGAACTGAACATACCTATGACATGGGGCAGGACACTTATGATTCCTACATCGAAGCCTCTTACCACAAACCTAAAATTTTACAGCAATTACTATAACCTCCACATAACTATTACACAAAACGCAAGCTTGTATTGCAAGACACACCTCTCCACATGGTGGGCAGTCACCATCACAGCATCGACGCTTACATGCATGTCGTCCGCAATCTCTCAGTCGCTGGCATTTCCTTTCACAAACCAAATCTTGACAGCAAGGAACCTAATCTAAATTCAGTTAAATCTTCCAATATGGAACTAGGAATTTTTGAAAACGGAAAATAAAGAAGGGAAACAGATTCATTGCCCATGTAATCAAAGGTCATAACAACTACCCAATTTTTTAAAAAAAAAGTGAAATACGAAGGTCAGTCTAATAAAGCAATGGCCTAGACTGATGTATCCTTACCTCTTTCTTCAAGCCACCACAACGGCAGGACTTGGTGACTACAAGTCTGCAAGTCTCTAAGCACGGTCCCCGGTGACATCTTTCAGGGCACCTATGATAACCACAACTCAACTTCTTATCACAGGTAGCACCGCAAACAGGCACAACAACATCACACGGAATTCCTTCATACACTCTTTTTCCACACGGACACGATCTCTTCCCTTGAAGAGGACATCCCCCACAATCCTCTGAATGACACCCTCTCTGGCAAACATGCTTCCCACACCCCAATAATCTGTCACAAGGATTCTCGCATTGAAATTCCCTCTCACAACATTCTCTCTCCTCCAATTTCTTCCTACAATAGCATCTATAAACCCCGTGAGAGTGACAAGGCGGGCAAGGCCCACCATGGCAAATCTCTCTGCACTGGTGAATTCCACAATCCAATAATTTATTGCACACACTATCGCATGAAAACAGCTTCTGCCCACATCGCCTAACATTTTCAACTTTCCCACAAAAGCATCTCGTTTTAACGAGTATTGGGCACGAAGGACACGGTCCAGGATGGCACAGCAATAAACAGAAATGACCACAGTTGTGCTTCAAGGGACGGTGACAAACTTCGCCGCAAGAATGTGGTAGAATCCAAGGGTTGTCCTTTGGAGGCTCTTCAAGTTTACCACAAAAGCATAAGTAAGATTTGGGGATTTCAGATCTGGAGTACACTGATCTGCACTTTGGACAATTCCACGTCGAAGTCTCCGAGGCTTTATCCTGGGTGATGGGAAGGCGTGTGGCATTGCGTGCGGCAGAGAGATCGGAGGCTTGTCGAGCCCAGGATTGGATACACAGGAGATGGAAGACATCGTAACAGAGAGAAGTACAAGACCAAGTGGGGTCAGAGGGTTTTATGCGTTCGAGACAAATGAGGCATGAGAGAGCACCAGATGAAGAAGAATTGAGAAAAGATTGGATCTTTGAGAGATCGTGTGGTGTGGGGGCTGTGTTTGATGCAGATTGGTTTTTGGTGTGTTCAAAGTATGATCTGAAAATGGAGTTGGAGAGGTCGTTGTGGTGGTGGCGGTTGTGTGATTCATATTGGGAGTGGTCGGTGTCGATGTCGGAATCGGAATCGGAATCGAAATCGGAATTGGAAATTGATTTGTTGTGGTGGCTGGTCGTGGCGGTGGACATCGTCGGAATTTGGAGAAATTGAGGACGCGTGTGTCGCGAGTTGGTGTCGAGTTTTTGGTTGAGTAGCACGATCCCAAAGTCCGTAAATTGACGCGTGGAACAATTTTTATGATGATAGGCAGAGGAGGCGTCGTGTTCTGCAGTTCTGCCAGGAATCCTTCCCGCCCTTTGGAATGTGTTCACCGCAGGTCCTAAAGCTCGGTAAAAGATTTAAAAGTTGTAACTTTAAAATTGAATCTATTAACGAATTTAATTTACACTGTTTAGAATAAATTTAATATTATTAGAATTAAATTTATTTATATTATTTGAAAAATATTCAATAAGATTATAATTGAATTTAATTATTTCATATGACACATTTATTTATGATTAAAAAATAATGTTATTAACTAATAAACATTCACACTTACATAAAAAAACTTATAAATATCAATTTCATTATAAGTAATATCATCAAAAAAAAATTATTATTAAAATGAAAAGAAAAAATTGATTGCAAATAATGTCAGGTTAGATCGAATTATGAAGATAATAAAAAACTATTATAATTTAGAAGCTTAAAAATGCATAAACGAGCAATAGTTCTTTTGCGTTGATAACTATAAGACACTATCAAATTTTGATATTTCACTCCAAATTACATATAATATCATAACAAATTTTAACATGTCTTCCTGTGATAAGGAGATATAAGATTTTTACATCAGAAAACTAAATAAAAAAATTCATACTTGCATATAACAAGTTACATTACCCATAAAATTCCACACTTAAATAGAGCAAGCTATAAAAACCTAACATCAACCCATCTGCATATATAACCAATCTAAACGTAATTCAATTGGACATGCAAAAAGCATACCAATAAAATTAGAATGCTTTACAAGCTAAGTAATGCATCCAAGAGAGCACGCCCTTCCAATCTTAATTCTTTCATTGCGTCAAATGTTTCCTCCTTTTTTCTAATATGAGGGTTTGTGGCTACAATAGCTTGTGCAATTTCTTTCATTGCATTGGACATAACTTGTAATTCTGAAAAAAATCTGATTTTCCACTCGTGCTTTTCTTTTTTCATAAGTTAGCATTATTCAAAGGATTCAAATGGTTTCCGACTTGAATTCATATCATGTGCTTCATGTTCATGTTGTTCTGGACAACGATTCTCTTACCATGATGATTTTTGATATATATTTATGAGAGTATACTCACGAATTGTATATTATTGGGGGAAAAAAAGGATTTGTTAAATATGAAAGGAACTGATACAAGATTTTTTCAAAACTATAGATATTTAAAATATGTCCTAATAAACGTGTCCTTACAATTTTTGTTGTAATACTATATTTACATTTGGCTCGATGATGCACCTTGCTTCATACTTTCTATTGCATCATTTTCCTTTCTTCCTGAAAATTTAAGCCTTTCAAAACTTGGAACATGTTATAGTTCTAACATTCACTTCCAAGCTAGCATAGTTAAAAATGCGAGTAACTGAGTTTAGGCATTAAAATTTGAAGTTGTAGCTGTTATGCATTGGTCGGGTCGGCTGTGCTAGGCCCAGACCCATCTCCGCACGTCTACAGCCTATCAGGCGTTAGTCTCCCATGCAAACGTAAAGATCTACGTAAAGACTTAAACCTAACGTCCATGCCATATATAAGGTACTATTCTACCATGATACAGGTACGACAATACAACCCTAGTTTTTCCTTCGTTCTCTTCGACCGATTTACTCTCAAAAGACTAACTTGAGCATCGGAGGGGCCTTCCGGGAACCAACCCCCGGCGAGCCTTTATTTGTTTTATAGGTGCTCGGCAGCCAAAGCCATCCAGAATCATGGATCCAAACAATGATGTTCAGCCCCAGCAAAATCCGACTGAACCAATCACCGTCCTGAACGACAAGGCCTTATCCTTAAAAGAAAAGAGCTTATTAGTTATTATCCTATATAATCAGAAAACAAAATTATGGCCACAAAATTTTGATTTAAAATTGGATTAAATTAAATTTAAGTTTTTTTAAATTATTTTAAATGATATTATTTTAGAAATTAAAATGACAATTATTTAATTTAATTTAATTTTAAATAATTTAGTTTAAAGTTTTCTTCTTCCTAAACGACTAGTGGGTAGTGGGTTATAAGTTATAACAAAGCTGCGGGCATGAAAGGGACAAACTCATTTCTCCGAGAGAGTGCCTTTAACCAGAAGTTGCATACGGTGGGGCATGAGATTTTATGTGTCTATTCCAACTTTATTTTTACCCCGATACAACGTTGTTTTATATCAAATGTTTATAAAACAACGTCGTATTGAAAGCGATAGTGAGATTGCCATTAGTGGTTAATCAAGATTTTTAGTATCTATAATAAACACTCCAATAGTATGGACTCTTGAAATTCAATTTTTCTTTTTCTATAAAAGATTATTCACAATATTATTTGTTGAATGTACATTAAATATTTTAAAGAAATTCTTCAAATGAATTTTCGTTATTATATGATAGTTTATTATCTATATATTTAAAATTAATTATTTAAAGATAATAAATAAGAGATGGATTTAATTCAACTGGACAATCAAATTCTTTTGAAATTTAAGGGGGGGTTGGTTAATAGTAATAGGAATGGGAATGAATATAGTGAGGAAACATAATAGATATTATTACTATAATTATGTTAGTTGGTTAAAAGGAAAGAATTATTAGCATTACCATTAATAGTGGTTGATTTGTAAAAAAATATTAAGAAATAAAATTTTACTATATTTTAATTAATTAATTACAATATTTAATTGATGAATGAATTATATTTTAATTAATTATAATGTAATAATTAAATAATAATAATTTAATTAATTATATTGCAATTAATTATATTTTAATTAATTAATTAGAATATTATTATTATTAATTAATTATATTTTAATTAATTAATTATATTTTAATTAAGTAGAGTGTAATTAATTAATGAATGAATTAATTAATTACAATATTTTAGTTAATGAATAAATTATATTTTAATTAATTAATTATATTGTAATTAATTAATATTTAAAAAATTTAAAAAAAAAGAGCCACTACTAACTAATAAGTTTTATTCCTCTACTAAATGGAGGATATGGAAGATTCCTCAAAAGTGGGATATCAAACTATTGCCCCTATAATGATAATCAACAACTAACCACTCACTTTTCATTTCTTACCTATTAACCCCTTCCCAGACCCATCAACCAATCACCCCCTAAAATTAAAAGTGCCTATCATCAATGAACTATATGACCTTGTTTGGTGAAGAGTTGATAAGCTCTTTTTTAGTTGATTGACTCATTTTAGCTTGGTGACTTTATATAAAAGCTATTAGAGTTGTTTGGTTATTAGCTAATTGGGTTGGCTAATTCAACCCAACCAGCTCCTCTGAAGGAGCGTTTCATCTCCATCAGCTGAAATTTTTATTTTAATGGTCTTGTTTAGTGAAGAGCTGATCAGCTCATTTTTAGTTGGTCAACCCACTTTAACTTATTGGCTTTAAGAAAAAGTTGATAAATTTGTTTGATAAAAAACTGACCAGTTGTTTTATGAAAAGCTCCAATGTAGGAGCGTTTTGAAGGAAAAAGCCGAAATAGCTGTTTGCAATTACTATAACACCCGTTATTTGTGGGGCCATGACTACTGGGGAGTAGCCACAATGCGCTAGAAAGTCAATTTGTTCCTATTTTGTAGACAATAAATGTAGTTGTGGTGATTAGGATATGCCATCAACGTTGATATTAAGGCAGCAAAATTCATTTCTAAAACGTCCTAGAAAAGCTCCTCGGCTCGCCTAACACTTATATCAACTAAAGCACAACCCGATCAAGATTTGCCAAAACTCCCCAGCTCGGGAATCTTAGCAAATGTTCCAGCGAGCTCTCCCAAGAAAACTCAACTAACAAAACTCATACACAGATCACAAATCAGCTCAATCATACGAAGAAGAATAAACTAGAGCTCTCATGCTCTTTTCAAAT
>JANITX010000210.1:36702482-36726867 GCA_027564395.1 Erythroxylum ulei | reverse complement strand
GCACACTAAGCATCTTTTAGCATATTCTGCAACTTCTTTCTTCATTCCTTTCCACCAGAAATGCTCCTTCAAATCTCTATAAATTCGCGTACTTCCTAGGTGCATTGCATAAGGCACATTATATGCCTCGACAAGAATCTCGTCTTTCAACTCTATTATATCCAGAATACATAATCTATTTCCTAAAACCATCAATCCATCTTCCCTTACCTCTATTTCATAAGGTTTACCATTCTTAATCTCTTCTCTAAGCCTGCTTAAATACTTATCTTGCTCCTGCAACTCCTTGATCTTCTCATTCAATACTGGCTTTAATCTAAAATTTGCCAATACACAACCAGATTCGGCTTGTCTCAATGTAACCCGGAGTTTGGCTGATTCCTTTAACAAAGGAAAATACACTGTCTCCACATGTGCCATAGTCGATTTCTTACTCAGTGCATCCGTTACTACATTAGCTTTCCCCGGATGGTAGTCTATCATCAAATCATAATCTTTAAGTAGCTCTAACCATCTTCTCTGTCTCAAATTCAATTCTTTCTGGCTCATCAGGTACTTAATACTCTTATGGTCTATAAACACCCTAGTAGTGACTCCATATAAGTAATGTCTCCAAATCTTCAATGCAAAAATTATGGCAACCAATTTCAAGTCATGTGTAGGATAGTTCATCTCATAAGGCTTTAATTGCCTAGAAGCATAGGCAATCACTTTATTCTTGTATCAACACACACCCTAATCCCTTCCTCGATACATCACTATACACTATGTATCCATCATTACCCGAAGGCAAAGTTAAAATCGGTGCACTCATCAATCTGTACTTAAGCTCCTCAAAGCTCTTCTGACATTCCTCTGTCCACACAAACTTCTGATTCTTCCTTGTCAGTTTGGAAAGTGGAGCTGCTATCATGGAAAAGCCCTCCACAAATCTTCTGTAATATCCAGCCAAACCTAAGAAACTCCTCACTTCAGCTACATTCTTAGGTGCTTTCCCATTTCACAATCGCTTCTATTTTTCTCGGATCCACATGCACTCCTTTTTTCGAAACTACATGTCCAAGGAACACCACTTCCCTTAGCCAAAATTCACATTTATCAAATTATTCCTTCCTCAAAGTCTTCAAACTAAGTCTCAAATGTTCCTTATGCCCTTTTTTACTCTTGGAATAGACCAATATTTCGTCAATAAACACTATGAAAAATTGGTCTAAGAAAGGCTTGAAGACCCTATTCATTAAGTCCATGAAAGTTGCAGGCGTATTCGTCAATCCAAAAGGCATAACTAGAAACTCAAAATGCTCATACCGTGTTCTGAAAGTAGTCTTCAACACATCGGAATCATTTATCCTCAACTGGTGGTAACTCGATCTCAAATCTATCTTAGAAAAGACTCTTGCCCCTTGCAACTGATCAAACAAGTCATCTATACGCAGGAGCGGATATCTATTCTTGATTGTGACCTGAATGAGCTTCTAGTAGTCCACACACATTCGCAACAACCCATCTTTCTTCTTCACAAAAAGGACTGGAGCTCCCTAAGGCGAAGAGCTCGGCCTAATATAACCTTTCTCCAATAAATCTTTCAATTACTCCTTAAGCTCCTTCTATTCCACCAGAGCCATTCTATAAGGTGGAATCGAGATTGGCATTGTGCCCGGAAGAAGCTCAATGGCAAATTCAATTTCTCTAGGTGGCGGTAATCCTGGTAACTTCTCGAGAAAAATATCCAAGAATTCTATGACCACAAGTATTTCTTCTAAGTTCCCCTTATCTGCCTTCATATCTACCACATAGGCCAAAAATGCTTCACACCCTTTCCTTATCAATTTTTCTACTGTCAGAGTCGAAACCATTCGCGTCAGACTCGCTTTTCTGTCCCCCATAAACACCACCTTTCTACCATTGTCAATTTTGAACTCCACAATCTTTTGTTTGCAATCCAAGTTGGCATTATATTTCTCCAAGGTATCCATCCCCAAAATCACATCTAATCCTCCCGTCGTCAATGGCATTAGATCCACCACTAATTATTCCTCCCCAAAATTTATCTCACAGTCTCTATATACTTAACTAATAATAATACATTGGTCGACTGGAGTACTCACCATCAAAGGAGTATCCAATGGGCTCAATTTTCTACCATTCACAGTTCTACTCAATGACGCAAACAAATGAGTTGAACCCGGATCAATCAAAACAATAACATCTTCATCAAATAATTTAATCATACCAGTTATGACTTCTGGAGTTGTCTCTACATCCTCCCTCGTCATAGCAAACACTCTAGCTGGTGCTTGTCCCCTCGGTCTCCCTGGAGGGTTCACTTTCCTAGCCGTATAAAAACTTCTACATTATATTAATTTTAAATTAGGAATCAATTTAATTATTAATCTTAATCATATTATGAAAAATAATTACTTTAATATTAAAAGATCTCATCTTAATTGATATAATCTCATTATATTAATTATCTGACATAATCTAATTGTGAAAGATAACTCCTTTAAATATTTGCTTGATTATAGTTATTGATTTGATAATTAATCTAATTTATTAATTAAACTTCTTGAAAAATTAAACTAAATTCCAAAGCATTCCTAATAAAATAACACTTTGAAAACAATTTTCAAATGAGTAGAAACACTTTTTTAAATTTATTAGGGATTTAAGCTAATTTAATCTTAATTAAACTAATTTAAATAAAACTAAAGCTTAAAATATATATATATATATAGAATAAAAAATGTGTGTGGGAGCGTGTGGTGTTTGTAGTGCACACATCATACCGGTTGAGTACGTGCATTTCACACACTTCAATCAAAATAGGGGTCTCGACTGCCCGTGTACAAAGGCACAGGATAGTTGTTTCCATTTTCGTGTGTCACTCTATATCCCTCTCTATCCATCCATCTATTAAATGTTAGCAGATGCATGGATGAAAAGAGATATAATTGGTACACGGAAATGGACACAAATGAATTGATCTCCGTGTACAGCATCTTCGTCAGACATGTTGTCCCTATATATGGGACGCATATATTACACACCCCCATCATTTTTTCGAATTAGGGTTTTCTGGAATTTTGGCCACTACCTCCAGTCGCAAGTCTGGTCACTGAAGTCCACCTCACATTTCTAGAATCCATTGCCGTTCTCGCCCACAAGCACTCGCAGCTGCCAGCAAGCACCTCCAATCACATGAAACCATTGTCATTTCTCCAACAGCCTAATGTCGATGGTTGTACTCCTCCAGCCATTAACCACGCCACTAACATATCTCTAATGGAGGCTTCCTTGCTTCACCAACAGTCGCGACTTATTCTAGCAATATCCATAATCGAGGGCCAACAAAATTTTCATATAGCCAGTTTTCCAGCATCCCCAAAACACTAGTTGGATATGAGTTTCTCAAACCCAGATTTTTGAAAAATAGTCTTCCACATTCAAAACCACACTACAACTTCTTGATTTTTTCAGAAATAATCATCATAATTAAAGGGATTTGTATTTCTAGAAACAAGAACAATTGCAGCATAGAATCAGAAGAGGTGTAAAATTTTCAGAAAATATTTTCGAAATTAATTACAACATGAGCCTTACAATTTATCAAATCAATAACAATTAAGCGATTTAATCAAATTATAGAATTAAAAATTGACTTTGATACTATTGTTGAAAAAATAGGAGAGGATTTGATTCCGATCGTAGTGGAATAATTATGAAACTTTTTCATACTTTAACTTTTGAAAACTAAAATTACATTAATTTTATAAAATGATCAACAATTAAATCATAATAAAGTATGAATCTAATTCGTACCTTATTCCAAAGCTTAATCAAATTCTTGTCGTATTTGTTGAATCGTTTTCGAAATCGATGTATTTCAACCACTCTGCACAATTGTTCAACCTCTATTGATATCCACAGAATTTATAATTAGATTTAGAATTAAAATTAAAATTAGAAAAATTAAACTTATTTTAATTTATCTTTAATTCTCTAATTAAACAATTTAAAATCAGAGATCAAGATTGGTGTCTAGTAACACGTCATGACCATCCAAATATTTATGAATGTCAAACTGATTTTGACTAACTTTTTGTATGATTTTTTCATATAATTTAATCCTTTTATCGTACAATGTTTGGATTAAACATAGAATATAGAATTAATATCTACTCTATTTTGAGTCCAATCATATCAGTTTTCTGCTATTAGATATTGATTTAATTAATGACATTTATAAAATATTTACAAAATGTCATTCTACCTTGACCAGGGATTTTCAAATCAATACTAATCAAGAATAATAGAACATTTTTCATAATTAATTTAGGGTAATAAATCATATCTTGATCACTCAATGACCTCCATATTGTTCATGCTACATCCAATGACTAACAAATGAGCAATCCATGATTAGAATATGTTATAAGTAATATCAAAACATAAAAATACCTATACAAGATAACTTTGAGGACTTCAAGTCAAAGGATCACTGATATAATCATCACAATGAGAATTTCCATAGACATAAAATTAATGTTTCGAATGGATTTCTCATAAGAGGTCAATTCAGTACACTTGTACTCTAATAAGCACTCATACGTTTTTTTAACTATCTCCATACTTTAGTCTAATAGATCGACTAGTTCCTTCATAAGGAAAAAAAATAATATGTGCTAGTCTTTTTACATTTTATTAATGTCTAGTCTTAATAGAATAATAACTATGAACAATTTAGGGATAATATATAAATGTATTTATTTGCAATGTATAATTATCCCACAAACTTTATCATATACATCTAAATATATACAAAATAAAGAATGCCTTTAAATTATTTTGTTATTAAACTACAACCAAATTGATTGGCTGTAGAACATAGATCAATAATTTGTTCTTAAGTTTTTATGTATAGATCTAAAGAGGAGATATATTTGTGATCGGTCAGTTAGGAGTTTAAATTTATTACTTGTTTTAGGTTTTATGGAGTGTGAATTATTAATTATATACAGATAAAAGACCTTGCATTGCATTTTAATTATTAGTGGCGTTTTGAACTTTGAAATTAATTTGTATTGAAATTTATGTTATAAAAGTCTTAACTATTTGGGTCTTTTAGAATGCCATATAAATTTAAAGTTATTCACAATCTAATTTCTTGACATTGTGTAACAAGCCTGATATACACAATATTTACAAATTCATTGAACACTTCACCTATTATATTTAATTGTCCAAATCTTGGAAAATAGTTGTAGGTAAGTATACAATTATGGTGATTTTGAGCTTTCACGTACCATATGTTTAATCAATTGAGATTAAGAATGTACAAAAGGAAAAACAATTTAGGCGTGTTTTATTTTGTTTCCAAACAAGTAAAGTTCTGCAATAAGAAGTGTGATGGTGAAAGAAAACGTGCTTAAAACTTTGGCAAATATACAGTGTGAAAGTTTTTGTTTTGTACGTATTGAGTGTAGAATTATTTTGGCTCCTTATGGTTTATGAATAAATAAGTTAAGATTGCCCACTTTTATTATAATTAATAAAAGTACTTTAGGATCACGGATAGAAATTCATCTGATAATGGGTATGTTCAATTCATTAGGCAAAAATTAGATATAAGTGGATTGCTTAACATATATCATAAGGTTTTGAAATAAGATAATGTTTTTTGATCTATTAGGTCTAGTCAGCTCGTTATTGGTTAACAAGCATGTCAATGAGAAGATTTAGATTTATTAACTATGGTCAATATGTTTTGAATAAATTTACTTCTACATGCATTAACTTTTATTTTATATAAAGCTATTAATTTAATTTTTAACATTTTTCTTTATTTTTTTATAGATAAATAGAAGAAAGTTCAAGTTCTCCTGATAATTCAATCTCTTCAAGGTGATCTAGCTTAGACTCATGTTAGATTGGTTCCTAGTAAGAATAACCATATTTTTATATTAAAATAAATATTTGAAACGCAGAGAATCACCAAATTAGACAAACATTTACTTGAGATCAAAGGTGATGTTGAGCTTGATAAGAATGTTATCTATGATGTGAAATGATAGATGAAATTTTTTTAAGAGAGTATCAGAATGAGAAAGATAGAAGATAAAGACTAAACTAAGAAATTGGTAGTAAAATTTTATTTTACAGTGGTTAGGATTATACTGGCAATGTTGAAGGTAGTATTTCTACCCAATAAGAAGGAATTGCTATAACTGATGTAAGGAATAGAAGAAGACATATGTCATCTTTTTTGCTCCACAAACAACTCCAAGAGCTTAACCTTCAATTCATAGTACCTTACAATCTAAAAAAGCAGCTTATAATGTGGACATAGCAATGACTAAATAGTGAAATTATGTAGGTGTATCATTCAAGGCTACCTAGTCTTATTATTACTAGCCTATAGTGGATGGTGTTGCTTCTTATGATCTAGGATATAAAGCTCCTTTAATTGATCACTACAGAGGTAATCTTCTAAACAGCTCTTTTTGTGAAATAAAAAGTTACTTGAATGGAAGAAGAATGACTTAGGCAACTTATGAGTGCTAAATTTGGGCAACTTATGGTTGTTTAATTTGGGCAACTTACGGGTGTTTAATCATATGTGATAGTTGACAAATAGAAAGCATGAGCCTATTAAGAATTTTTCGGTTTTATTCAGTAAAGAGGACATTATTCTTAAAGTCCATTGGTGTATCTAGCCTTCCAAGAAATGTTCATTTTTTTGAGATATTTGATAATATTGTTAATGAAGTTAGGCATGAAAACATTGTACAATTCATCATTGACAATGATGCCGTTTAAAAAGAAATTAGGAAGAGGTTGCAAAGCAAGAATATTTCTTTCTATTAGACTCTTGTGCTACAAATTGCATTAGCCTGATTTTAAAAGATACAAGAGATGTTACATATTTTTCTATCATTAATGAAATTGTGCAGAAAGTAGGAAAAGTGACTAAGTTCATCTATATCGTGCATGTGTTCTAAATTTGGTGAAAAATGATTTCACCAATGGTAAAAATGTGTCACCCTACTATTAGAACATATCCAACTAATTTCTTGTCACTTTAGTGTTTTGTTTTAATGAAAAAGGATTTAAAATAAATTTTTACAAGTGGGTTCAATCTCAATATGCCAAGTCTAATAATGGAATAAATGTTTCCAAAATTATACTTGAAGATCATGAATTTTGGTCCCAATTTTAATTTGTCATTCGTGTTTGTGAGCCTTTAATGAGAATACTTTGTCTAATTGATAGTGATGAGAAGACAACAATATGTTACATTTATGATGCTATAGAGAGAGCAAAGGAAACAATTAAGGCTAATTTGAACACTAGAGCTTCTTTGTATACATCTTTTCTTACAGTCGTCAATAAAATTTGAGAAAGATAACTTTATTCTCATTGTTTGCTCCTAGGACATTTTTTTAATACTTGTGTCTATTTTAGACTAGATTTTATAAATAAAGTTGAAGTTAATAAGAGAATGTTATTAACTATCGTAATAATTATTTCTTAAAAGATGATATAAGATCTCTTTAACTCAACGATTAGAGGCCTATAAAGATGCATCTAGTGATTTTGAGATGTTCATTGCATTTTGTTACAGAGACAAACTTTATTACGATATATATATCTTCACTTTTGTTACTTGCTTAAAATTAATCATCACTTTATTTTATTTATAAGATTACTTTTATTGTCTTACAACTATTTGTAAAGATCAATTCAAAAATGATATTCTAGAATTAAAAAAATTTGCAATTTAAATTTCAAGTCAATAGGTAAGTACAACTGAATGTGAAAAAAAACAGACCACATTTAAATGTGAAAAAAACAGACCACATTTAAATTCATTCATTTAAAAAATGAAATAGAATGGATTACAAAAAATTTAACGATTTGGTCTTTATTCAATGTAATTTAAAGTTTCGAGAAATGTGCGTAATCATCATTATTAATTAGAATAAAATTTCTTATAATTTATTAATTATTTATAAATATGGAAAAAATATATAAGATATACTACAGGGAACAATACAGAAGATACACAATCGCTTTTTACAAGGCAGAATACTGGCAGTTCGAAGCATCATTACAGAAGGCTATTGGTAGCAACGCCAGAACATGTAACGTGTTATTGCATCACACAGGAAAATGGAATGGCACACAATCAGCTTTTAAGGAAAGCAAAAGGAGCTCAACAAATTTGTAAATCTCTTCCTTAAGTGATGGCATGAGACTTCACACAAATTCAAAGCGCATGAGAAGCTTTACCGAATTATACTTCTCCCCCTTTTCGTTGTACAATGGAACTGCTCGAATCCCTCTTCTTAACTCTGAAATAGGCAGGCAGGTCTGACCTCCAAAATCATCCTTTTCAGACATGTCATATTCATGAACTTCAATCCGTAGTAAAGCCAGCTCTGGAACAGTTAATGGAAACTCAAATTCCTCGTTCCAAGCAGGTACCCAATTATCTTCCAGCGTTTTCGTTTTCTTCATAATGGTATCTGCAGGGACCCCAGCAATCCCTACCTGCACATATGAAAACAGAGCTCGGTCAGCAAAGGAGACTGTGGTTAGTTCTAGGATGATAGACGGGGAAATCAAGATTAAGACTATTCATGTGCATTACAATGATGGAAATTTTTAACTGATTACTTATCAAGCAACGAGGATTCTGCTTACCCTAGTATAAAAATCTGGAGGTGAAAAAGCATCAAAATAAGTGTGGCGGAAATCAGAATACCATCCTTCTCCCATGTATACTTTCACCTATTCAGTAACAAAGTGAATCATCATTTTTTCCAAAAATAAAAGCATTTAAAAATATACACTCCACCAACAGAACACTCACCTTCAAAGTTGTCTTCACAGAAAAGTTTGAGCTAGGATCAAATATCTCCACATGCGGACCAGACTCCAGTAGAAAACGTGGTTTCTTTATATAACCACACCCACCGTTTCCTCTAAACATTCCATGCATCAACCAAAGTGACCTACCATACCCCTAGTCACAAGCTTGATTTTATCATTTTGGAGAGATGAAATTCCATTAAATTGAAAAACATAGTTTCCATGCTTCAAGCATCCATAAAATCCTGTAACTTGATGTTCATCATCAATAATATTATCCAGTTATTGGCCTAAATACACGTACATTAAGTGCCTACGTAGTGTCATTGTTTATTCAAACTATAAAGCAACGTTACACCTGCCTACAATCCTCAACGCCACACTGGAGAAACCTATAACTGCATAAAGGTTTAAGATCACAACCTGCATGTTGAAAGCCACCATCTGAGCTCCATGTGTCCACCCAATCAGTGGGTTGTAATTGGATGAATATATGCGAGTACCTTTAGGATACACCCTAAGTATGTTCCTCCGTGTGAACCTACAAGTTCCACCAGAGTTTGTAGAGCTTGATTATCTTATCATCCAAAAAATAATACACGATGTAGCATACCACAAGAATATTATGAAAACAAAGGTAAGTAAACTATAAGTAGACAGAGAAGGCCTGACAAGAAAGTGAAAATTTGGACTTGAAATGGTCCAGCACAAAACACATAAGAATCATTATTTTCAAGAAAAAGCCAAAATATTAGTACTTGAAACAAAGTTCACTTAGCACCTCATACTCTATTTTCCAACAAATAAATGTTAATTTTAATTTTACAACTGTTTACAACTAAAATTGATAAAATAACCAAGACTGTATAAAACACAACAGATTTTGTTAACTTGAAATTCCGAAAAGGGCAAAAAAACACTTCTAAACTTTACCAAAAGACCACTTATTACCTTTAACTTTTATTTTTAGACCAAATAAATCGTCAACGTTTAATTTATACTAATTTAAACCAATATATGATAAATTAATTTTTGTAATATTTAAAAGATTGATAAGCTTGTATTCTTTTATGGGCATTAGTGGCGTGAATTTGCAGACTCACAAGGTGGTGTTAAATGGAAGAAATGAAAGGAAAACTGTTGTGGGTGAAACAATGTTGAATTCCAACTTTATGCAGCTAAATGGGTCCAGATATTATTAGGAAATGTCACTGCAAATAATTTGGTCAAATAGTTAGTAAAAAAAATATAAAAGTTGAAGAGCTTAGGGTAACTGAGAAACTTTATAAGGCAACACTTGTAGCAACACTTAAAGTGAGCAGTGGTCTCACATAAGATATTTATTGACTTAATATTACCTGTTAGTACTTTACTTATGCATGATAATAGCAGCAACTATAAATTTTTGACTAATTGGTTATATACAGTGATTTCTTCATTATTGCCTGGTCAATCCACTATGAAATTATTCTAAATGATTTGAGTTCATGTTTGTGAATTTGATTTTGGTGTTGAAATGTAAAAAATAAAAGATTCACAAATATGCTTACAAATATTTTTTTGTCAGTTCTATTTGATTAAAAGAATGTTGTAACCAGTCATCTAATCAACTCCACTTAGTACTCGTTACAAGTGGAAGGAGCTTATTTGTATAGGATATGACATCTCTAAAAGATGCTTCAACCTAGACTAAAAGATTAGAGTGCCATGGAGACTGACTTTAAAAGAATTACTTCATAACTATGTGTTGTATATAGGTTGTGTCTTTTAACTGTTAATGTGCTTGGTTCCAGATTCTAAGGACATTCACTTGATTATTTGTTTTTGAATCATATCCTGTTAGTCGATGAAATGGTTAAAGATAGTGATTTTACATCCAAAATTACTGCATTCTAGTGGAAGACCTTTCACATGGAGGGTAAAGATTGTGACAGAAGAAAAGACTGCTTAAACTTTAATTTGTAGTACAAATGAAATATTCCAGCCAAAACTAGATTGATGATAGACTGAGTAGTATGAAACTAATCACAGTTGGGATACACAATTGAATGAATTTGAATATAGTTATACTTGGAACAACTAAAATATAAAATATTACTTGAATCAATCCATATAAAATGTCAAGTTCAAATTAAAATTAGAGACCATTGAAGATAAAGGGGCCAATTGAACATTAATTAATGTCATGAGGATGAAATTGGACTTTGTTTTGAAACCAAAAGAGGGCGATGACCAATAGACAGTTGCTAGGCATAAGAAAATAAAGGAATAGCAACTATTACCACATCAACATGGATTCATACAGTAGAGACATTAAACATTTGCAATAGTTCAAATATATCATAGAACAAATATTCAAACCTATACCTGATGATTTCCTTTCCATGTGTCGCTATGGCCTTTTCCAGCTGTTGCTCACTTAAGCTAAGACGCCTTACTTTATCAGGATCTACTTTTAAACATTCGTCTAATCCGCCTTTAGGCTTCCCAGCATGAATAGCAATTAGATGTTTATACTCTGGAGCTATGTTTTTACGAGCCTTAGTATCTCCTTCAAAGTCGTCTTTGCCATCATCGTCATCATTATCATCATTGTCATCTCCATCCAATTCATTCTGTTAAACAAGGATCAGTAATCAACAGAAATAGAAAGAACAAACAGTCAGTTGAAATCCTTATGTGCATCTTAACACACCTTGTCATCATCTATGATGTTGCTTTTAAAGCCGGAGACTTCTCTTCCCCAAGCTTTTACTTCACTTGCATCTGCTCCACTCTGTGAGTCCTCTTTCTCCTTAAACTCCTTTGCCTCAAGGTATTCTTTTGGCGGCTTGGTTGATATGATTACGCGTCTCTTCAGTGATTCTGGGGAAGGGAATTCCTTTAAGCATTCTGAGCCAGGAGCAAAGAGGATGTCTCCAAATGTTTGACTAATCATCTAGGAAATATTGAAAAGTTCTCAATCATTAGATTGTTGAAGCTCCGTAGCCTGCATAACATGATAGACTCACCTCAGCCACTTTTGCCTGAAGATCTGGAGTAAGATGGTCTTCTAGAGTTATAACAACAGGATACTCAGAAGCAACAAAGGCATAATCCTTAATAGACCTCAGACATTTGATGAGTGCCACGGGAGTTGTCAGTGTCCTGCATAAAGGAAACAGTTCCAAACTCAACAGGTAATTACTCAAATGCTGGTATCTTAATTGCTCGAATGTGGAGCATAAATATTCAAGAAATTAAACGAACTTAAATTCCAATTCATCTTGATTTGCAAAAAACTTGATCAATAACTTCCAAAATTTCTGTGACTGCAAACAGCAGCACATTCACAATAAATTTATGAGAAAATGCCCAAAATGAGATGCAGAACAATGTGGCGGAATTATCACTGTCAAAACAACAGATAAGCAGTCTACTTCTACTAAACTGCTATTGTTGAGTGATCATTACATTTCATCTCTATATATAGGCAGTATACCTCCCATGAAGAACATTGACATTATCCTTACTGGAATTAGGCCATATAT
Organism: Erythroxylum ulei; assembly: GCA_027564395.1. NCBI lineage: Eukaryota > Viridiplantae > Streptophyta > Magnoliopsida > Malpighiales > Erythroxylaceae > Erythroxylum > Erythroxylum ulei. The sequence continues at coordinate 36,714,463 of JANITX010000210.1, read as the reverse complement.
CCAGTTCGATGACTCGAACACCTTTCTTCAATGCATTGATGATGGGGACATCACTGCAGTCACTACTCAGCTGATTCCCCGTCAGATAGGAATTGTGGCCAGTAAATATGTAATAATGAGATAACGGAGCGGTCATATCATGGTGCACCTAAAATCAAAGACATGCCAAGCAAAATGTTTTTGAAATCTATGAAGTGAAACAGAACAACAATCCTACATGCAACAAATGAACCATGAAAATGAAGCCAAATAAGTTCCAGTCTCCTAATCATTTCTTGAACTGGTATATATTTTTCCAGAAAGAGTAAGCAACACATGCTACTAGACCAAATCTTGGTTTCAATATACACCAAATAATCAGCAGTTAGAGAAGCAAAAATTTCAAGTTGAATAAGGTCGAGTTCACCAAGTTAATAACATAATTGATAATTCCAAAACAAGGCATCAAAGATAAACTATTTCCACTTAAGATCATTACTAAACTAGAGTGTGTCCAAAACCGATAGATTGATCTGGGAAGTAAGGACTTGAAACATCCAAATCTGAGATCTTGCCTAGCATAGATGTACCATCTTAACTGTTAAAATGAACAACAACAACAAAAAAAAAACCCCCAAGACAAGGCAAACCCAATCCAAGTTAAGTGAGAAAACAACACAAATCTCCTCCTTATTAACAAAGAAAGAGTCGAAAAGAAGAAAGAAATTAAATACCCCAAGTTTAGGGTCAAGAGGAAGATTAACGTCGCTGAGAAGGTACTTAAAGAAGTCCTCGAGATTGAGACCTTTGCGGTGGAAAAGGTTCAAATGCTTGAGCTCGTGGAGGCTATCGAAGATAGCTTGAGCGTCGTGAAGAGTAGCATTCTCTTGGCGTTGGATCTGAATCAAGAACCTGTGGAGATGATCAACGGTCATGAAGCCATTCTCGGAGTACTCTCCAAACAACTGCTTGATCTCCTCCGGCGCCTCCGACACCGTCAGCTTGAACCTCCGGCGGAAACAGAAGCACACTCTGTACGTTTGTTTGGACATTGGGATTGGTGAGACTTTGTTTGCGTTATCTAGTTCAAGTTTTATAGAGAGCGAATATGTGGCACTGTATCTTGTAATTTGTAAGGGAAGAATGACAGAGCGTTAATAGTGGCGGAGAGAGACGTGATAATTCCAGAGGAATTGGTAGAGTCCGGCGGGGCCCAGCATCAGTGCTTAATATCTAAAATAAATAGAAGTACAGCTGTGGGCTGGGGTTAGGTGACTTTACTAAAGAGGTGGTTAAAATACCAAGCCTAGGATTGAAGTAAGAATACGAAGAAGAATCTTTGTGAAATCAATCCTCATAATAAGGAGTAACGATAACACCTTAGTTGGGATTTTAATAAATTAATTTCCTACAAATTAGTACACGTCAAGAGTCTTAGACTTCGTCGGTCAGTTCAGCTACTATGCAATATGCAGTGTTGTCGGCTAGGCTATGGCTGTGCCTACTGATAAGTAAAGCTCTGTATATCTATCTCCTTTGATTTTCTCCACGTGTATTTTGGATAAGGTTTTTTTTTTGTGTGAACTTAATCTGTAATTTTGTGGTTTCTGTATCCAGGGACCCCTAACGTTGACGATTACGGTCGAACCTGTGAACACAAAAAAAAAAAAAAGGCAAACACGACAGTTTGACACTTAAAAACGAACATATTTGCTGTAACAGCTATGATGTCTGTGTTAAAGCTGTAAATCAATTCCATTTCGTACACACAAGAAGAAGACAATTGTGACGTCTGCGTCCATAAACCAAAGCAATTGATTGAAAGTTGCTCCAATCATTTCGGATACACAAGAAGACAATTCAAGCCTACCTTGTTAAAGCTAAAACATCAACGCTCATTTTAACACTGTAAAACGCTTTGCTTGCTATAACACCATGCATTTGTTGGCGTGTATAGGCCAGACAACATGGTGGAACAAGAACAGAAAGGCAAAAGGAAAGGAAAAATGAGAAGAGCGAGGAGCTTCAGGGAATTATAATCGTGGTAGAGTGAAACAGTGTACCTGGAATCCCTCTTTTTTAACTCCAAAATGGAAACTCAAATTCCTCCTTCCAAGGTCTTCGTTTTTCTTCATTACGGATGATAAAAAATCGCAGAGTCATCCTTGTAGTTAATGATTCGTGTGGTTTGAAATCATCCCAAAAAAACTCATTTCCTCACTAAAATATCATATACATTATTTTTTAAAACAAATTTTAATAATTGTTTTTAATCATGTCTCACCAAGGATACGAATCAGAAAATGGTACAAAATTTAACAAAACTATACCAACTGGTACTAGCTGATTGTTGGTGCTGTTGGTTCAAAACTTGAACTCTACTATTTATCAACATTATTATCTCAATATACGTTTTACCATTATTATGCAAATTATGGCCCTTAACATTATTAACGCTCCCTTTTGCTTTAATATCTCTTAATTCCTCTTGTCAACGTATGTAATTGTTTTTGCTATATAAACCCCTCATGCATCTGCTTTTTCTCTTGACTCCTATGGCGCATCTTCTCATTTTCTCCAAACAAAACACACGTCTCCTCCCACAAAAAGGCATCTTTACGCACATATTCTTATCTATTTTGCTTTTGTTTGCTCTATTACCAATTCTTGGAGATAGATCCTACTATGCCCTTTGGGGTGCACCGAAACTGGTGGAGGAGACGTTAACCATCCCATTGTCCTACTGCACAGTAGAGGGAGAATTTTCGACTTGGGATAATAATTTTAACGGTGCCTTGCATTATCAGATAAATTGTTTCAATTTAATTATTTATGATATTTTCACTAACAATCTAAGTCAGAAATTTAGTTGCATTCTTGCTACTATTTTTTAGGAATTGCTACTGTTTGTTGGAAATTTTTACGTTCTTGCTGCTGTATGTTTATTTCGATATAAGTTGCAATATTGTTCTCTTCGTATTGTATGTTTATTTCGATGTAAGTCATCTCTATTTTTTAATTGAATAGGTCGTCTAGGAATGAAACTAACGTAGGTTCTACTTTTATTATTCCCTACATAGGTATTGTCCATCTCACCATAACGTCGAAAATTATACCTAACCTTACTAGATTAGAGCTTCTAGATCAGAGAAATTTTAAACGATGGTTTGAGAAAATTCTATTTTACTTCCAGTAATACGAAATTGATTATGTATTGTTTCAAAATATTCCTAGTAACAATATCAACCCTAAGACAACTAAGGATAACCGTACCGTTAGGAGAGTGTTGCTTAACCATATGATCAACCCATTATTTGATATATATTGTAAGTACAAAAATGCCAAGGAAATTTGGGATGCTTTAAAAGTTAAGTATGGAACTGATGATGCTGGTATAAAGAAATATGTAGTTGCAAGGTGGTTAAAGTTTACAGTTATTGGTGATAAGCCCATTATGGACCAATTACATGAGTATGAGAACCTAGTTGCTGAAATCCTTGCTAAGGGTATGAACACATGTGAATTGTTTCAAGCTAATGCCCTTATTGACAAACTACCTACCTCATGGAATGAGTATAAAAACCAATTGAGGCATAAGAAGAAGGACATGAAGTTATATGAATTGATCGAGCATATAAATATTGAGGATGTCAATCGTACACAAGATAAAACCAAATCACTCATTCTTGTCTGTAACAGCCCATACCACCCGCTTGCAGATATTGTCCGCTTTGGGCTTTTTTAAGTGGCTCATGGTCCACACCCTGTTTGACTGAGCCCTATGGGCCGATATTTATATAGGTTGTGATAGGCACTCGGTTACAACAATAAGAAAGAATGTGAGTCTCATGCATATAACATTATAAGACTGAAATTTATTGATGTGATTTATTTGCTATGCTTAGTAATGTGGACTGTGTGATCTTATGATATATCATGTTGTGTGAACATTTGGAATGTGTTTATGATCTGAACGAGTGTCTGTAAAATATGTATTATATGTATGTGATCCGGTGAAATCATCAATGATGGTTCACTCATTGAGTTCGCAAAACTCATAAAAATTGCAACGTGGCTTTTCAAGTATGAGACAGGAGACCTAGTTTCTGTAGACAGGACAAAAGGACCTTTTGGATTTTGTTATGGCTCAGAGGTCTGTCAACTGGCTCCAGGAGTGTTATGTCTTGTATTTTGTTGTTTTTGTTAGAACTTGTACGAGGCTGTAAATATTTGTCTTAAGGACTAAGTGTAAATTTTGTGGATAAAAGCAATGAACGATTTAAAAATTTGCTAACTTTCAAATGATGTTAGTTGATGCGACATGTAAGTTGGCTTTGTATTTGCTCTAACATGCCATTATCATAGGATATGTACTTGAATGTTTCTAAATGTTTGGGTATGTAACCTATGGTAGTGGGATGTTGCATTTTCTTTGGTTTTCTCTCATTCTACTACCACTCTTCACTTCTAATTTCAAGTTTTAGTTTCCTCTCTAATTCCTTTGTTTGAAATTAGGATTGGTTATTCCATTTAACATTAACATTAACTCAACCCATTTTGATCTTATTTAAATTTAGTAGTTTGTAACTTTCCTATATTGTTCTATTTCGGTCTCTTTTTGTTTCTTCCTCAACACTTTTGTTCTGGCATACCAAGTTTCAGGGCATTTAGCCAAGAAGAAGATCTTCCCTGTAACTTTTGAATTGCTTCAACTAAGATGATTGATGAGGAGCATCTTCTTTGCTGCCGACTGTGCTAACCTTTGCCACCTCCACTATAACAACTCTAGCCGCCGACAATTACTTCCCAGAACTATCTTACCTTCTTTCTCCCATCTTCATCCTATATAGAAAAAGAACCCCTTTCTTATATTTGTTTCTAGAAACTGAATTAAATCTTGTTTCATTCTTCAAATTATTGATTTAAATCCTAATTTTTTATTTTATAAATGTGTGAATAAAATTAAATGGCACAGTGTTAGAATACCATAATAGGCACAGAGGATTTCATGTGGTTTTGTTGATAGAAGGAAAAAGTATAATAAATCGACGGAGGTTCGGATCATATTCGACATAATGTTATAGGGATTGAATATGGGCGGTTGGATCCAATTGATCGTTATAGGTTAGGCCAAGTAGGTTTGGGTCAGGTCAAGTCGAGTTGGATCCTTGTGATTCGGGTCAAGTCAGGTTAGGTTCTGTTGGTTGTATCAAGTTGGGTGGGACTCTTTGGTGTAGAATTGGGTTAGACTAGATCCAATAAATTGCAGGGAGACTTCATACTAAAGTTGGGTTGGCTCAAGTTGAGCCGGCCCAAGGTCATTACCGTTCAAGTCATTTGGGGTTGGATCAGGCCGATCCCATGCTTTGAACGGCTCTCAATTCAAATGTTCAATCGCTTCCTAGTCTCTATCTCGGTTACGAAACAACTTCTGCTTTTGGTTTTGTCCCATGAAACAGCCGTTTTTCTTGACAACGCCATTTCAGAGAGCGTGTGGTTGTGTTGTTGGTCTTGTCGTCTGCTTCCTTCTCGTTGGTTGTTTCCCTTGAGATTTGTGTTTGAAATACACAGGCGTAACCCTACTCATCAAAACCCACAAAAAGTAGCTTTTTCCCCAACTGGTATTTGTATAGAGATCCTCTCCTCTCCCTTTCTCTCGCGCTCTCTAGTCACTCCTGTGCTTGCTTGCTGTGCTCAGTCTTTTTATGCTGTGTAATTCTCTCCCATTGGCATCTGATGGTAATTATTAATTTGGTATTCTGAGGTGACTCACAACTGCCACTTCTAGCAGTGAGCCTCTCACCCCAATTGAAGGTAACATGGGTTGGTTTTATTTGCAGGGTGTGAGTCTAGTCAATATTATCTTTCTGAATATCGCGTTTCGTGGTTATGGCGGCCGAAAGTCTACATGGAATGCCTTCACTAAGAAGCTGTGATTTTTGTACCATCCACTCCTGGCTTGTGTGGGGAGAATTTGGGGTTTCTTAGGAACAGTCAAAGGTTTCATGACATTGGAAGAGATGCAGTCCCTAATCACAGTGGATGTGCACCTCATGGAAGGTTCATTTTTGGCCATAAATGATATTATTTCCCAGGAAAACTTTAACCAAGTTGGGGGTTTACGAGATGTTGTTGCAGTCCAGTTTGACTTTTCACGGTTCCAATGTCAACTCAAATGTTAGGCTTCCTACAACACCCATTCTGATGGAAATGTCTAGAATTTTTGGAAGCTTGTTCCTTTCTCAAAAATGTGTGATAGAGTGGTAAGTTAGAAGTGTGTCCGGTGATCTTGTGTATAGATTCCTGAATGCTTTGTCCTATCTTTTGCATTATTGATTTAACAAGACAAAACAATTTAAGGAGCTTAAGAGGATGCAGGGTCATCCAACAGATAGAGCGAAGAACTTCGTGATAGTTGAGCATCTTGGTGCTGTTTCTTTATCCCATCAATGACTGAGCATTTTTGTGTGGTTTGGAACTGATTGCAACTTTTAGCTGATGGGAACTTTAAAGTCTGCCTATTTGGTCCTTTAGAGGTAAAAGATCTGCGCGTCTGTTGTATTGCGACTGCATTTATAAATAGGGTGAAAATCATTATTGGACGCGAAACTTATTACTAAATGTCAATTACATCATTGGGCATCGACTTTTTAGTGTTGTAGTTGCTTATGTTTGTGTTTCGTTATACTTATCTGATGGACTTACATTATCTTTATTCTGACTATTTGCTATCTAACTTTTCAAAAATCTTTGTAAAATTGTTAATAGACAGTAAATGCTCTTGTCCTCTGCTCATGATAAAATATAACAGTTCCATATAGTGAAGAAGGTTATTGACTTATAATTGATAGTTTTATGATTTTTTTATTTGCATTTTTTAGTGATTATACAGTCATATTGATGGTTGTGTTTTATTTTCAAAGAATAATAGGATCTTGGTTTGAGGAAACAAGAATTCTTTATACCTTGTTAAGATTTTTCAAACTTTTCAGTCTTTTCAATTCGTATAATATTTGCCACCAGTTTTTTGTAGTTTAAAGTCATACTTCTCTAAATTCAACAAGCCATTATGCCTTGTTATAGTAAAACAAATTATGTACATAACATTATCTCTCGAATCGGCAGAGTGCTTTGGGTACTTGAACTTTCTCCAATTCACATCTTTTCTTTTTGGTTTGTGATTTTTGCTCATGTTTTCCTTTTGTAGGTTAGCTTTAGAGATCCACTTTGTTACGGCGTTGATGACAACAAGCTTAGACAAATAATTGGCTTGCAATATGGTATTACTAGTCCATTCACCTTATATCACTTTAAAAATGACTGTATCTATTTGGTTTGAGTTATTTGATGAGATTAATCAATATAGTTTTTACTTTTTCTCACTTGTCAAGTTTATTCACTCCACTGTTTTTAAATGCCTCTTTTTAATTGTCTCCATATTCATATTTTCCTAATGGATATTTTCTTTGTTCCATCTTAGTGTCATTTGTTGCCTAGAGGAAAGGCATAACTTTTTTTGAATAACAATTAAGGTGAAGCAAGGCAGTGTTAGGAACAACAAATCTCTTTATGATGAACATAAATTTACACACGTGGTTACCAAAATTCTTTTATATATATGCACATGGAAACAAAACTTTTATCATAAACACACACACACACATATATACATGGTCATTAAAAAAATTTTATGCATGTTTATCAAACTTGATACCATTTTTGAGCTGGAAGCTTATGCTTTTAACCTTGTTTCTAAATTTTGTATGATTTGTACTTGTTGGTTGTTTACATTGACTAATTGTTGAATTATTTGACTTAACTATGTAATTTTGGTTTCTAATTGAATTTGATGTTCTTTGATTTCTTTAATATATTGGGTAACACACATAATGTAGTTTTAATATAAGTGGTTAAATCATTAATTTGATTTTTAAGATCCTTTATCGAGTTTTCTATAACAGGAATTGTAACAGGGTCTATAATTTTAACACTTTGTTTTTGTTTATTTTTAGGTTCAATGAATGGAAATGGTTTGGTTAAGCGTAAAGAAGGTGATTTTAATCTATGAGACAATGGAGTTGGTGTGGATGTAGAAGGTAATTCTGAAAACGAATGTCTTCTATTTATAAATGGATCTATAGAAATTGGATATTGAATAGAAGGTAATGTTCTTATTTTAGTTCTAAAATTTGTTCCTACTTTAGCTATATCATTAAATAATTGATCTAAACAAATTTTATCAATATTTTTAAATTCGATACTGTGATGAGAATTGGTTAAAGCATAGCTTATTTGATAAGTGATTGAAAAAGGATATTGTCCATGAGTTATTAAATCTTCTGAATAAAATTTATATGCAATTGTAATAGTATCATCTAGATTGGGTGATTTTAGAGGAATTCCTAATTTAATTCGAGTATTAAATTTTATTTTACCATTAACTAAATTTTCTTTCATTATTCCTATTATTTGATCATTTAAATTGTTCATTCGTTCATCTACTATTGCCATTCTGATTGGTGAATCTATTCCTTTTTGAAAAGTAGATTTCAAAAGAATTTGTATAATTGAAAGATGAATATAACTAATTTTTAATCTTTTCTCTTCAGATATTTTTTGTAAATGTTTTGTAATTTGTTCCTGATTTATCAAACTAATTCTAATGTGTCCATTACATTGATCCATTCTAATTGGGGTCTCATGAACTATTTTTCCAAAATAGATAATATTGTTATGATCTAATAAATGCTTAAATAATGAAAATTGTATAATTTGTCCAAATTTTAAATTTAGTTGGGCATTAGCTATTTGTTTTTGTTTTTCGTTAGATAAAAGAGTATCTATATGAAAGGTTTATGTTGATTCGGATAGTTCTAAATTATCTATATCTAATAGATTTGTTTCTTAATCTTGATTAGTCATTTTGATGCCAAGGAGTACTTATTTTATGATCATATAAAGTTTTTTCAAAATGATGTAATTGTTGAGTATAACACTGATACATCTGTTTAGCTAAATCTAAATTATCCTTAATAGGTTGTATAATTTGAAGATTAGATATCATAGATCTAAGATAATTATATTGGTTTTTCCAATATCTAAATTCAACATAATGTTTATCTTTTAAATGTTCAATAAATTGTATATGATCGATTAATTGATAAGAAATAGAGCAAGTGTGTGAAGTCATGTCTAATGTTCTCTTTTTCTATGTTGATCTCGATTATATATAATTTGAGTAACTTCTTGCTGATTTTGGTGAGACCAGACAAGAAAGCCATCAATAAATAATAGACTTTCTATATATAACATTCGTTTGAGTCTATAATTGAAACCAAAATGAAATACTACTTGTAAGAAACTAATAATAGTAGTTGAATTGCGTACAAAATAGCATCTATTTCAATAAATTTTTGTAAATAAAATGCATGCTAATATGAAAAAGAAATTCATTTTATTGAATACAAACGGAAATACATAGGCTAAAATATTGCAACATCATATATATAGAATGAGTTGCTGCATTAAGTCCTAATAATATTTCCTAGTTTGGATTACTATATCCTTTAATTCATTTGTTAAAACGATGAGTTTGCTTGTATCATACATTTGACTATATCTTCTTGCATCTAAACTATTGTTTGCACGTTTGTTATAAGCATGATATCTATTCCAATTTTGAGCTGATTAATTCGTTTAAAATAATATTTTCTATTTTCATTATTGATATATTGAAGATAGTTTATGAGGTTGATTGTTTGACTATATGTATATTATCGTTATAGATCATTATCAAGTTTTGCTTGAGTTAATAATGTCTGATATTTAACTAATTGTCTATCCTGATTATCTTTACATCAATAACTATATTGTATCAATTCTTTAAGTTCACGTTTCTGGTCAAAATAATTCATAGTTTATTTTGAAATAAAGGAAAAACGATATTAGGATTTTGAATTTTAAGTCTACTCTGAATTAAAAAACTATATATTGTTGTTCTTCTATTTTAACTAATTGAAGTTTATAAGTAGTGATTTAATAATGAAATGACATAATACAATTTTTCTGGAAAAAGATAGAGTCATAATGAATGAATGATTAATTTGAAACAATTATATTGTATAGAAATGATGAAATAAGTAATCTTAATCATACTTTTTACGTTTCTGAGAGAACGCCAACCAGCAAGCTTAAGTTCGGAGAGTATATAGATAAGAGAAAGAGAAGTTTATTTCATAAGAGCTCTAAGGCTCAAAAGCTACATATATATAGGCTAGAGAGGCAGAAAAGGCCGAAACAATATGGCCGACAAAAGAAAGATGCTAAAGTAAAGTAAAAAGGAAAAGATGCCTGATAAGGCATAAAGCAAAAGGTAAAGTTTGATATTGACAAAAGTAAAAAGAATCTACCTAACTAAAAAAAAGTGACTAAGAGAAAAGTAAAATCTTACAATAATTTACAAACAAAAGTAGATAAAGTTGGCCATCCATCTGGCCTATATCTTTAGTGATGTGATGATGATTCTATTCTTCAATAATTGCATCTTTAGATTCGTTGTCTTCTGGCTGAGCAGTATAATGGTAATATTTGCATTTATGTTCAAGATGCTGTTGAAGTTGCTAACATATAGCATATTTCCATGATGCGAAAAGATCGGTGAAGATTCCTTTCATAGTTACAAATAGATTCAGAAATTGTTTGATGATGTGTAAAGCATCGGGTGTAATTGAAGCTTTATAATTTGAAATAATGACTTGATTAATTCCTTTGTAATTCACTTTAATGTTGGATTCAGCAGTGATTCGAGCACCTTAGATAAAAACTCTTTCAATGCATTAATCCCATTCAAATGTGTGCTGAAGTGGTTCATCAATTCCTGGATAGATACCATTGCTGATCCTAATAGTGAAAAAAGCAATCCTAAATGCTTTTATTTCTGCATCTTCGATTGTATCATTTTCTTTAAAGATGTGATAGCTGCTGAAGATTTTGATAAAAAATTCTCTATCTTTGGCAAAACAATTCTTATAATTTTTTACTGCCTGAATGAATCCTGCTGGCAACTCGAAGAGGATACTTAAATTATTTAAGTAAATAGTGTCTATAGGTCCACTTTGAAAAAATAGATAGATAGTTAAAGGTTCGACTTCTGGAAGTATGATGGCTTTAGATCTATATTTTTCTCGATTTTGAGGATAATATTGAAAGATTTTTTGAGAATCAATCCATATACTCCAGTGGAATATACTCCAAAGAATGGAAACAATATTAGCTAATCTATAACTGTCCCTACAACCAATAGTCCTTCAACTATTCCTTCAACCATAAAACTCGTTATAAATACCATTCCTTTAATCACTCCTCAACAACTTAAGATTTAGAAATCCAGTTTTAAAGTCCCAGTATAAACAAGTTTTGCAAACACTTAATCCCAATCCAAAAATGGTTTCTCTAGGGAATCAAAAAAAAAATCAATATGGATTACATTAACTCAATCCCTTCTAAAGCCATACAAGAAGAAGTACAAAAACTCACTTCATAAATGTTTTCAGATTGCTGCCAAGCTCTAAACACATGAACGGATGCTCAAAAAATCTTCCAATATTATCCTCAAAATCGAGGAAAATATGGACCTAACGTTATCATACTTCCAGAAGCCGAACCTTTAACTACCTATCTATTCTTTCAAAGTGAACCTATAGACACTATTTACTTAACCATTTTAAACATCTTCTCTGAGTTCCCAGCAGAATCCATTCAGGCAATAAAAAATTATAAGGATCGTTTTGCCAAAGATAAAGAATGTTTTATCAAAATCTTCAACAACTATCCTATCTTTAAAGAAAATGATACAATCAAGGATGCAAAAATAAAATTATCTAAGATTGCTTTTCTCACTATTGGGATCAACAATGGTATCTGGTTGGGTCGGTCATACAGGGCCCGAGCCCAGTCAAAACGACCCATGGGCCGATCGGTCCAATCTTCAAAGATCAGTCTCA
>JANITX010000210.1:36690595-36702382 GCA_027564395.1 Erythroxylum ulei | reverse complement strand
TGCCATTATCATAGGATATGTACTTGAATGTTTCTAAATGTTTGGGTATGTAACCTATGGTAGTGGGATGTTGCATTGTCCCTGCTGTTAAGGCTAACATTATTGAACAAAAAAATGTAGGGAAATGCAATAAGAATGGTGGACACAACAGGTCTTTCAACAACAACAATCATGGTTAGTTTAAACGCAAAAGGATTGATGGTGACTGTTGGTGGTGTCACAAGCCAAGCCATCATGCTGCTCTTTTCCAAGCTAGAATCAACCATGAGAAGAAGGGACAAGGACAAAATCTATGACAGTTTAGGAAAGAAAATTAGAAGGGATATCAATGAGGAAACCAGAAGAATTTTGATAAGCCTCAAGCCAATATGGTCGAAGCTGCTAGTGGTGATGACAAGGAGATCATCACTGCTATCGTGTTTGAAGTCAACCTTGTTGGAAACTTGGTTGAGTGGATCATTTACACAGGAGCTACGTGCCACATTTACACCAACAAGGACCTGTTTAAGGAGTTGAATGATGTTGTTGATACTGAATTCGTGTACATAGGCAACTCCAGCAAAGTTCCTGTCTAAAGAGTTAGGAAGGTCACTCTTAAACTCACTTCTAGAAAAGTTTTGGCTTTAGAAAATGTTTTATTTGTTCCTGATGTACGTAGAAACTTGATTTCTAGAGCATTACTTAACAAGGCTAGTGTTAAACTTACTTTTTATTATGATAAGCTAATTCTTACTAAAAATGGGAACTTTATTGGTAAAGGGTTTTGTAATGGGGGCTTATTTGTACTTGACGTTGAAATGAATGTATTTACTTCTTTTGCTTATATTGTTGAGTCTCTAGACTTATGGCACTCTATATTTGCGCATGTGAATGTGAGGTCAATTAAGAGGATGTAAAGTTTAAACTAGTTGCCTAACCAGATCACTAATGAAATGAAAAAATGTCAAATTTGTGTTGAGGCTAAACATTCTAGGAAGCCTTTTAAGTCAGTGACCAAGAGTGAGTCACAATTGTTAGATTTGGTGGAACAGATTTGGGTGATTTTAAAAATTGAGTGAGTAAAGGAGGAGTGAGTTATTATATTACTTTTATGGATGATTGTTTTAGATTTAATAAGGTGTATTTATTGAAAAATAAAAGAGATGCCGAGGAAATGTTTATGAAATATCAAGTTAAGGTTGAAAGCCAATTAGAAAGGAAAATTAAGAGATTAAGGTATGATCGAGGTGGTGAGTATAGTATTGATCTTCTTGCTAGTTATTGTGAAAAAGTTGGGATTATTCATGATTTTTCAGTACCTTATACACGCCGAGAGAAAAAAAAAAAGAACACTTAAGGATATCTGAATGCAATGTTGATTTCCTCGGGTTTACCCGACTTTATGTGGAGGGAATTTATTCTTTCAGCTTGTTATGTTTTAAACAAAGTCCCTTATAAGAAACTAGATCGAACCCCTTATGAAATTTGGAAAGGTTATCCACCTAACTTGCATTTTTTGAAAGTGTGGGGGTATCTTGCTAAGGTTGCTTTACCTGAACATAAGAGAAAGAAAATTGGCCTAAGATCATTGATTCAATATTTGTGGGATATGCCTTTAATAGTGCTGCCTATATATTTATGGTTAAGGAAAAGAGATCTAACAATTATGGACCAATTATAGAGTCAAGAGATGCAGTGTTCTTTAAGGATATATTTCCTATGAAAGTGAGCATGCAAGTTCTTATAGAATTTGTCCTTAGTTCTTTTACCAATGATAACATAGAGGAAGAAGAAATTTTTGAACTAAGGAGAAACAAAAGAGCTAGAGTATCCACCAGTTTTGGTTTTGACTTTATTACTTCCTTTGTGGTGAAAAAACCTTAGGAGATAGATAACAGTTTTGTGGTGACTTATATTATTGAGGAAGATCCCAAAACTTATAAGGAAGCAATGAGATCTGTGGATGCTACCTCTTGAAAGGAAGCCATAGATAGTGAGTTACAGTCAATCATGTTTAATAAAACTTGGGTTTTTGTTAATCTACCTCGAGGTTTTTCAAGTTAGAGTGTAAGCAAATTTTCAAAAAGAAATTGAGACCTGAAGGAACCATTGAGAGGTTCAAGGCAAGACTTATGATTAAAGGCTTTAAACAAAAAGAAGGATTGGACTTCTTTGATACTTACTCTCTTGTTACTAAAATTGTATCTATAAGGATGTTATTTGTTATTGCCTCAGTATTTAAGCTTCATGTGCACCAAATGGATGTTAAGACAACCTTCTTTAATGGTGATCTTGATGAGAAATTTTATATGGTCCAGCCCGAAGGGTTTAGAGTGCCTAGTTAAGGACAAAAGCTGTGTAAGTTGGTTAAGTTTTTGTATGGACTTAAATAAGTTCCCAAACAGTGGCATGAAAAATTTGAATGTGAGATTTTCAAACATGGTTTCATCTCTTGTGATGCTGATTCTTGCATTTATGTGAAATATGATGTCAATGGTTGTGTGATCATAACTCTTTATGTGGATGATATGATTGTTTTTTGTACTAGTTTATCTATCATTGATACTACCAAGAGTTTGCTAAAGTCTTCCTTTGATATGAAAGATCTTGGACCTGTGAACTTTATTTTGGGAATCAACGTTAGGATTGACTACTTTGGTTTTAGGATGAATCAAACTCATTATGTTGAGAAAATTTTGAAGAAGTTTGGTTATTATGATGTTGAACCAGTCAAGACTCCCTATGATACTAGTGTTGTTTTAGAAAAATCTTGGTAATAGTGTAAACCAAGCTAAGTATGATAAAATTCTTGGTAGTATGATGTTCTTGATGAGCTATTCTCATCCTAATGTTGCATACTGTGTGAGTAAACTTAGTAGGTATACTCATAATCCTAGTCAAGAGCATTGGAATGCATTGATTCATTTGTTGGGATACTTACTATGCATTGTGGATTATATTTTGGTGGTCATCCTCCTATATTGGAGGGCTATTCTAATGCTAACTGGGTTACGGAAAGAGATGAAATATACTTTACCAGTGACTATATTTTTACCTTGGTAGGAGCTGCTATGTCATGGAAATCTTCCAAGCTAACACATATTACGAGATCAACAATGGAGGCAGAGTTTATGGCTTTGGAGCTGGCAAGACGGGAAGCTGAGTGGCTAAGGAATCTCTTAGCAGATGTCCCACTTTGGGAAAACCCAATTATGTCTATATTCCTTTATTGTAATTCACAAGCTGCCATTCATGTTGCCAAGAACAAAGTATAAAATGGCAAAAGTAGACATATCAGATTGAGATATAAAAATGTCTGTACTTTAATTAAGCAGGTGTAATCTCTCTAGACTATATCAAGTCAGAGAGAAACTTAGCGAATCCGTTTACAAAAGCTTTGAGTAGGAAACTAGTTTCAGAACACGTTAAAGGGATGGGGTTGAGTCCATCTGTGTAGTAACCTCATGATGGACCCCCGTCTTGGGAAACCAAGTTCAATGGGCCAAACGAAGTTATGTGGTAACTACTTATTTGTACATTGTTTGTGGAATAATACTGTGATATATTTAGTTGTTGAATAACATCCCTAGCATGACTTTACTGTGTTTGATAAAGTTGGATTATTTAATCCTTAATGAGTTTTATAGCGCAAGTTTGGGTGGTGTGAGCAATACACACTTGATGGACTCACCTATATGATTGTGGGGGCTAGCCACTCTCTTATAAGAGCATTTGGGCTATCTTCTAGAGTGATCATGAGACTAGGGAATTTTGAGGATGTTTATTTCTCTAGCAGGTTCTGTCTCCAATTTCTTAGACAATAGGTTCAAGACTTAGTCAAGCTGATTGTTCACCTATTTTTCTCCTAAATCGTTATAGTTTGTTTCTCAAGTTTTGGACCAAATGGGGGGATTATTGGTGTTATTGGTCCAAAACTTGGACTATGCGGTTTCTCAACATTATTATCCCAATAACAGTCACAATGTTTTACCATTATTAGGCAAATTATGGTGTTTAACATTATTAATTCTCCCTTTTGCTTTAATATCTTGTAATTCTTCTTATTAATGTATGAAATTGTTTTTGCTATATAAACCCCTCATGCATTTGCTCCTTCTCTTGACTCCCATAGTTACGCATCTTCTCATTTTCTCCAAATAAGACACAAATCTCCTTCCACAAAAAGGCATCTTTACGCACATATCTTCTTATCTTATCGATTCTACTTTTGTCTGCTTTATTAATTCTCGGAGATAGTTCTTACTTTGCCCTTTGAAGTGCATTGAAGTTGTGGAGAAGGTATTAACCTTGGGGTCAGATCCTATTGTCTTGCTGCACCGTAAAGGGGGAATTTTTGACTTAGGGCAGTGATTTTCACAACGCCTTGCATTATCAGATAAGTTGTGCTAATTTAATTATTTCTACTATTTTCGCTAACACTGTTGTATTTGAAATACCAGCCAAATAACATATAATTATATAAAATTTATAAAATCTGAGGACTAAAATGAAAAAAAAACCTAAAAAAGCCAAAACTATAGTGTTCTTCATTCTTCCACTTACCTTGTTCCCCACCACCTCCTATCCTCGGTGTCAGTCTCCCACTCCCTCGTCTACGTCATCTCTCCAGAGTCCAGTCATCTCCATGTCACTCTCACTCGCCTCCAGTTGTCTTAACATACTCTCTGTCACCTTGTCGTCCCCTCTCCTTGTGGTCACCATCGTCAGTCACCATCATTGTTGCTAATCTCTCACAACTTGTCGTACCTTTGTGTCTGGACACCGATAACAGATTGTCCTCCAAGCTCCACCCCAACTTCGAGTGCTACAACCCATCAAAAATCGCCGTCCATGTTCCACCTTTGGTCCTCCACCGTCGTATCACATCACCCTCTTTTGCTGTGTTGTGTTGAAAATTTCCAACATTGTGAGCTTAAGCCAAGATTGCATTTTGCACGCAAAATTTGATGAAAGTGGAACCATGTGTGATAATTGATAAATTGATAATGTGATTGCTTGTGTTGTAGTTTTATGGACTTGTGTTGTATGGCTTGTGAATTATGATTGTAGAAGTTTGAATTTGTGTTATTCATGAAAATTAATAGTGTTGTTTAGAAATTGGAACTAGTTGTCTCTATATTGATTGAAAACTAGAATTTTAAATTGAATTATGAATTTGAGGTTATTCATTTGTTGTATTTGAGCTATTCTTGTCTAAAATTTAAAATTGAGATACATTGAAATTTGAAAGAAAGTTTAGCCTTTAATCTTTATTATAAATTGGGTTATATATTATAAATTGAATTTTGTAATCATCAAAATGGTTAGTTAAGTTATGGTTGAATTATATGATTAGTAATTATACAAATTGAATTACAGTTGTGAGTTTATATCTATAATTAGATTATGTAATTAACTAATCAATAATCATACAAAATAAGTTATAGTTAAGAGTTTATGGTTGAATCACATAATTATACAAGATAGGTTAAAGTTGAGAGTTTATGTTTAAATTATGTAATCACATAAAATGAGTTATATTTCTAACTTTATTTTTGAATTATGTGTTATACAAATTGAATTATAGAGGTGAGTTTATAGTTAAATTATGTAATAAGTAATAACACAAAATGAGTTATAGCTGTAACTTGTGAGTTTATGATCAAATTATATAATCATACAAAATATGCTATAGTTGTGAGTTTATTTTTGAATTATATAACTAAACAAAATAGTTTATGGTTGTTATTTTATTTTTTGATTATGTAATCACACAAAATAAGTTATATTTGTGAAAGTGCAACAATTAATATATATATTTTTTATATATTTGATGTTTGGAAAAGAAACATGAGTTATTAAGAAACTATTATTCATCTATTTCTTCATTCTTTTACACAAATTTATTTTGATATGAAGCTATTAAGTTAATTTTGATATATGTCTTCATTTATTTTTATAGATAAATGGAAGAAAGTTCAAATACCCCTGATAATTCAGCCACTTCAGGATATTTCAATGATCCAGTTTGGGCTCATGCTAGATAGGTTCCTGGAATGAAGAACCATATCATTGTTTGTATTGTAACAAGCATTTGAAAAGTGGAAGATCATTAGATTAAAGAAGCATTTAGTTGGGGTTAAAATTGATGCAAAGCCTTGTAAAAAAGTAAGCATTATATGCAATGACAAATGAAAACTTTGCTTAAAGAGTATCAGCGTGAGAAAGATAGAAGTTAAAGATTGAATTACGAAATTGGTAATGGAAATTCTTTTATTGGTAGTCAGGATGATAGGGATGTGTTGAAGTTGGTAGTATTCTTACCTAATAATAAGAGAATATTGAACATGATGTTAGGAAAAGAATAAGATATGTGTCTAATTTTTTTCACTATAAATAACTCATGGAGCTCAAACCTTAATTCGTAGTGCTTTATAATCTAGGGAAGCCACTTACAATGTGGACATGACAATGACTAGATTG
Organism: Erythroxylum ulei; assembly: GCA_027564395.1. NCBI lineage: Eukaryota > Viridiplantae > Streptophyta > Magnoliopsida > Malpighiales > Erythroxylaceae > Erythroxylum > Erythroxylum ulei. Next base: position 36,695,920 of record JANITX010000210.1, on the reverse strand, counting down.
TGGTATGATTCATGTATAACATCCAATGTTACCTAGTCTTATTATTATCAACCTATGGTAGATGATATTACCTCTTACAGTATACAATACAAAACTCCTTCAATTGATGCCAATAGAAGTAAACTTTTGAGTAGCTCTATTTATGAAATAAAAAATTATTTTAATGAAAGAAAAATGACTTGGGTTACTCATAGATGTTCAATTATATGTACTGTTGGACAAATAGAAAATAAGAACCTATTATTATTTTTTGGGTTTATTTTGCAAAGGGAACCATATTTTTGAAGTCTATTAAGGCATTTGACCTTATTAGGAATAATGATACTCTATTTCGAATATTTGATGAAATTATGAATGAATTTGGTCTATAAAATATTATTCAGTTCATTGTTGACAATGATTATACTTATGAAGCAGTTGGAAGAAGATTGCAAAGTAGATATAATTCTTTTTATTAGACTCCTTGTACTGTACATTGCATTAACTTGATGTTGAAAAATATGTGAGATGCTAGTACATAAAGTAAAAAAGGTGACCAAGTTCATCTACGATCATTTGTGGGTCCTGAATTTAATAAGAAAGGATTTAACAAATGGTAGTAATTTATGTCATCCTGCTATTACAAGATTTTTAACTAATTTCTTATAACTTCAGTGTTTTATTCTGATAAAGAAGGAGTTAAGGCAAATGTTACAACTGATAAGTGAGTAACATCTCATCATGTTATGTGTAATACTAGGTTGGAGGTTTCTAGAATTATGCTTGAAGATAATAAATTTGCTCCCAATGTCAATTTGTCATTCAAGTTTGTGAGTATTTGTTAAGGGTATTTCGTTTGGCTGATAGTGATGAGAAAGCAATAATTGGTTATTTTTATGATGCCATAGAGAGGACGAAGGAAGCAATTAAGGCCAATCTAAAAAAATATCTTCTTTATATAATTTATGTACACCTTATTTTGTAGTTATCAATAAGAGATAGAAAAGGTAACTTTACTCTTCGTTGTTTGCAGCTGGAGCATTTTTAAATCCTATTTTCTATTTCAGACCTAGTTGTACAAAGAAAGCTTAAGTTAATACAAAAAATGTCATTAACTATTACAACTATTGTTACCCAGATTATACAAGATCTCTTAAGCTCCCAAATAGAGATTTATAAGAATGTTTCCAGTGATTCTGGGATGCCTATTGCTATTTGTTAAAGAAACAAACTTAAATTAGTTTTTTTTAAACTTTTGTTAATTATTAAAAACTAATCATTATTTTATTTTGTTTATATTATTATTTTTGTTATCTTACAGTTGCTTATTGGGACCAATTTAAAAGTGGTATTTTATAATTGCAAAAGTTTGCAATTCAAATTCTAAGACAATGTGTGAATGCAACGAAGTGTGAAAGGAATTGAAACACATTTGAATCCATCAATTCCTAGAAAGGAATAGATTGGAGTATAAAAGATTAAAGGACTTGGTATTTGTTTACAATTTAAAACTTCATAAAAGGTATGTTATTATCATTATTAAGTTGAATATAATTTCTTTTAATTTCTTAATAATTTAATGTTACGTGTTTATTAGGATTCTTAATATAATAAGTAGTTTTGTAGATCCAATGTACTTAGCAGATTGAGTTTTTAAAGAACCAAGTTTGATAGATGAGAGTGACTTGGAAGACAGATAGAAAACTATTGATATGACGTTTGATGCAATGAATTTGAATGATAGTGATAATAAGACTCCTTTCAATAGTAAAAATTTTGTACCAAATAAGAATTTAAGTCAGTGCGATTTGAGCAAATATTCGATTGAATTAAGTTCTAGTTTTGCTTTTCTTATTTTCTTTTAATTTCACTTATATGTGATATAAACATTAAATTCTATATATGTAATATAAATATAATTGTAATTTTTTTTATTTCAGGTTTCATGTTTGTTTGATTGTTTCTTTGACACGCTCTTATTGTAAATTGTAATGCTTTGAAAGTTATAGATATTTATTATTCTTTTTATTTGATATTTTAATGCAATTATTATTTATTATATAATGTAATTGTAACATTTTAAGTACTTTATATTGCCCTTAATGTTCTATTTATATAATGATTAAATATTCTTTTTTCATATTGATTGTATTTATTATTTATATGTGAAATATGTAAAAATAAATAAATAAATAAATTGTTATTATATTGTTATTATTTTTAAAGGTATCGATGTAAAATTATAAATTATACAGTAAAATAAGTTGACATATTATTTTACAATTTTAAAAAAGTTAAAAACTATTTTATAAATTTAAAAAATTACTTAAAGACTATTCTATACTAAAATCAAATCTAATACCAATACCAATACGGTGTTTTCGCAACATTGTCTCATATTAACTATTAGAGTACTACACGTTCCAAAGGGCACAAACGTACTAAAATCAAATCTAATACCAATACCAATACCAATACGGTGTTTTCGCAACATTGTCTCATATTAACTATTAGAGTACTACACGTTCCAAAGGGCGAAAAACATCAAGGCTTGCGACACATTTCGTATCAGGAACTGATGGATCGCAAGACAAAAGGGTTGTGCTTCCGATGTGGGGAGAAATTTCATCCCCTCCATCATTGTTTAGAACGACAACTTCGTTTGTTAATACTGGATGACACAAATGCTCGTCCTTTGATTCCTCCTTGCAAAATTTTAGACTACTTCCCACCAATGTCTGCGTTAATGAACCAAGACAATAGCTTGCAACTTTCAGCATTCCCCGTCACATTTACAGGAAAATAATAGCACAAAACCATCCTACCCCGTGAGCTAAAACACCAGTACCTCTCAAATGATCACGCTCTTTTACTCTTTATCTTTCCAAGCGTACAGAAACAGAATAGGCATAAGGTACACAGGCTCATGCAATGCATGACCAATACTCTGCAAGTTTATACAAACTCAAAGCGGACTAGAAGCCTAACATTTTTCAGTTTCTCCCCCTTCTTGTCGTAAAGAGGAACCGAACGAATTCCGGGTCTTAGGTCTGCAACAGGCAAACATGTTTGTCCACCAAAGTCATCTTTCTCAGACATATCATATTCTTGAACTTCAATCCGAAGCAAGGCCAGCTCAGGAACAGTTAAATCGAACGTGAATTCCTCATTCCAAGCTGGATACCAGTTGTCTTCCAGTATTTTTGTTTTCTTTGAGGCAGCATCACCTGGTACACCGACAATGTAAAGCTGACATATGCCTTGGTTAGTATGCAGAGACAGGTATGATTACTTTCAAAACCATAAACGAGAAACCTGCATGCCTACAAACGCAATGGCTCAGGCATACTGAACTATGCAAGAGAAGCTGAAAACTTTCAAAACTTTAGTGCTCTTTTTACTGTTGCTATTCATAGCAACCTTTTCAGAAAACACAATAGCTTTTGCTCAACCTTGCTCCAATCACTAGAAAGAAACAGTTCTATATCTTATTCTACGCCAAGAGGAGCATCACACAAAGCTTGGCTTTCCTTCTGTTCCGTGGTAAAGAAGTATACTGTTATCTCACATTTCAATGCAGAGTATATTTTATCACTGATGCTCCTGAAAAAGGGAGGGGGTATGGTTCAGTACGGTCTAAAGGTTTTCTCATTGGAGGAGGAGTAGCCCAGACATATTTGTTATCTAGATATTCCTTGGTTCAAATTATAAAAGGAGAAACCCTAAGTACAAACTTCAGCCACATTACTCTTTGGTGAAAAGAAAATGTGAAAAAAAGTTTCATGTTGGCCAAACCATGTAGAATTTCATGTTCTATCTTCTCTCTAATGTGTATCTTCATGAATTTGGTGATTATTTGCTAACAACATATACGCAATATAGAGTTGGACTAATGAAAGACACAAGCAGATTCACTAAATATATTTACAAGTGATAATTTTACCCTTTTGCTATGATTGTATTCTCATGAGGCTTGGTAACAAAATTTTGATGCTAGATCGGTCCAACTAACCTTTGTGTAGAAGTCTGGAGGTGAGTACGAGTCAAAGTGTGTGTGGCTGAAATCCAATCGCCAGCCATCACCCAAGTATATTCTTACCTATAAATTAACACATGAACTGTCAGACGAAGTCAATAGAAGACAAGGACAAGGGAACTTGAGATAAACAAATATGCTCACCTTTAGCCTTGTTTTTGTGGGTAAACTCTTTTTAGGATCAAATACCTCATTATTTGGACCTTTATGCATCAAAAACCCTGGTTTTTTCACATAACCACACCCTCCATTGGCCCTGAACATTCCATGCATTAACCAAAGTGATTTGCCATACCCCTGTTAAAAGGAAAATCTTGAATATTAACATGAATCTTACTTGGAGGAATCCTAACCCTGTGATCTGAAAGGTATAGGAAACCTGACTTCAGGATTACAAAGGAAGTTTCAGGATTACAAAGGAAGTTTATGAATGACTATCACAAAATGGGGATTGTCAAGCAGCTAAGACAAAAGGTATCAGAATTCATAAGCATTCATACTAAGTGTGACATGTAGCCTCTAAATTTTGGAGAGGCTTCTTAATGAATAGAATTTCCTTAATTAATGCTGAATTTTTGATGCAAACCTGCATGTTAAATGCAATCATCTGAGCTCCATGCATCCACCCAATATAAGGTTTATAATTAGAGGAGGTGATTCGTGTCCCTTTAGGATACACTCTCAGAATATTCTCCTGTGTGAACCTACAAAATGAAACAGTACATATCCACGTCAAAGATTAGCTTTCAAGTTTCAGATTAGCAATGAAACCTCTTTCAAAGATCAATCAACAATGATCTGAAAAATCACCTCACTAAATCAATCCCATTAGATGCAGCAGCCTTTTCAAGTTCCTGTTCACTCAAACTGAGACGTCTGACCTTATCAGCAGCAACGTGCAATGCATCTTTCATTGCACCTTTTGGTTTCCCAGCATGGATTGTTATCAAACGCTTGTATTCAAGTGATCCATGACGTCCTGATTTATTGACATCTTCATTTAGGTCATCATCTTCTCGGTCACTGCCAGTCTGACATTTGTCACAATGTTAAATGAGCACATTAGACGCCAAAGATCTAACAAAGTAAGATATTTCTCTTGCTTACCCCATCATCAGCTTCTGGTTCTGCATTGTTTTCTAGTGTCCCTATCGCTTGAGGTGTCTCTGATGCATCCTCTTCTTCATCTGAGGAATTTCTGCCAGTTGGTGAGAGCATTCCCTTTTGCTTGATACCGCTGGATTCAAGGTACTCTTTAGGAGGTTTTGTTGAAATTATTATTCGATGTTTGAGTGATTCTGGTGAGGGAA
>JANITX010000210.1:36650492-36661211 GCA_027564395.1 Erythroxylum ulei | reverse complement strand
TCTCCAAGGCTTTGTTATCAGCAAGATACACCTTCCCAAAATTTCCAGACTTGAAATTATGGAATATCTCTCTGCTCAGAGAAGAGTGGAATGATGCACCGGAATCAAGTGTCCAGGAGTCAACTGGGTTGTCCACACTAAGAATTAAGGCATCACCAATGTCTTCCGCAGAGTATACAAAATCATCATCTTCATGAGACTTTTTTTTTTGACCTTTCTTCTTCTTAGGTGCAGGGTAGTCCTTCTTGAAATGTCCTTTTTCACCACAATCCTAACAAGTGACCTCCTTTCTGCCTTGAGATTTTTCCCACCCTTTTGATTTCGATCGACCATGTTTACTATGGCCTCCCTTCGACTTGCTCCTACCCGTTCCCTCGACACTGAGTGCATTACCAGACGAATCCCCGATTTCTCTTTTACGAATGCTCTCGCTCAAGACAACATCTTGGACTTCATCAAACCTTAGCTTCTCAGACCCACGCGAACTATTAATTGCGGAAACAACAGTATCCCACGACTCAGGTAGAGAGGACATCAAAATTAGGGCTTTAATCTCATCATCAAAATTAATATCAACAGAGCTCAATTGACTGATAATCATATTAAATTCGTTAATATCATCTGCAACAGATCCACTTTCAGACATCTCCAGATTGAACAAGCGATGCATCAAATATACCTTATTGATAGCTGACGGTTTTTCATACATGTTGGATAGCGTCTTCAGTACTCCTGCAATCGTTGTCTCCTTAACGATGTTGAAGGCAACGTTTCTCGCCAACGACAAACGCCCTAGCGCCTGCTGATCTTTCAGATCCCAAACCTCTTATCTCATGGTTTCTAGCTTCATCCCTGAAAAGGGTTCATGGGGGTTTTTCTGATACAGATAATCTTCCATCTGCATCTTCTAGAAGCCAAAATTGTTTCCATCGATTTTTTCAATTTGAATCTTCATGCTGTCCCATCTTTTTAGATTGTTGTGATACGAACCAAGCTCTGATATCAGTTGTTACAGACGATTAATCACAATAATCAAAGAAATAAGTGCAAAAATAGCAAACACACACAGATTTACGTGATTCACTAAAATATGGCTACGTCCACGGGCGACTAGAATTTTATTCACTGTGAATTGTTTTTTATGACGGTACACTAAGAGAATACAACGTATTTATATGCCCAGGAGAATATAAAAGACCTAACATAATCCGCGATCGTGGGCCTGGTGTAAAGTCCACAACTGATTATCAGGCTCCATATCTTAACACATTTGATGAGTATTGTAAGGAGCAAGGCATTCAGTATCAGAAAACACCACCAATGATGCCACAATTGAATGGTTTGGCAGAAAGGATGAACAAAAATTTGGTGGAGAGAGTCAGATGCTTGTTATCACAAGCAAAGCTGCCAAAAAAAAAATTTAGGTTGAGGCATTAAATACAGCATGCATGTGGTGAATCTCTCACCCTCTGTTCCATTATAGTTTGATGTCCTTAATAGAGTCTGGTTAGGGAAAGATGTCAGATGTGATCACCTTCGTGTCTTTGAATGTAAGGCATTTATGTATATTTCCAAAGATAAGAGATCCAAGCTTGTTGTTAAGACCAAACAATGCATCTTTTTGGGTTATGCCTTGATGAATTTGGTTACAGACTTTATGATTCGATCAATAAGAAGCTTATTCGAAGTCATGATGTTGTGTTCATAGAATATGAGACCATCAAAGTTAGCCAAAAGGCAAAAGATGCAACACCCAAAGATAATGATGATTTGTTTGATTTAGATCTAGTTAGCAAGGTACCAATACAGGAGAATGTTGAGGAGAATACTTAACAAGATGTAACTGATGACGATGTTCCTTTACTAGTAGAGGCAAATGATGGTGATGATGACCAGGCACAGGAAGCAAAAGATCTAGCTCCACTTAGAAGGTCTGACAAAGACAAAAGACCTTCTACTCGATACTCTTCAAATGAGTATGTGTTACTTACCGATGAGGGAGAACCTGAGAGTTATGAAGAAGCAATGGAAGATGAACACAAGCAACAGTAGTTGAAGCCATGGAAGAATAGATGAAGTCACTCTTTGAGAATCACACTTTTGACTTAATGAAGCTCCCCAAAGGAAAAAGGCTTTTAAAGAATAGATGGGCATTCAAGGTAAAATATGAAGAACACTCATCACAGCCACAATACAAAGTCAGACCGGTAGTCAAGGGATTCAGTCAAAGAAGAGGTATAGATTTCGATGAAATATTCTCACTAGTAGTGAAGATGTCATTCATTCGAGTTGTTCTCGGCTTAGCAGCTAATCTTGATCTAGAAGTCGATTATAAGGGAATCTTTATGGCTTAAGCAAACATCGAGGCAACGGTATAAAAAGTTTGAGTCGGTTATAAGGGAGCAAGGATATAAGAAAATGACTTTTGACCATTATGTTTTCATACAGAAATTCTCTTAGAATGATTTCTTTATTTTACTACTCTATGTTGATGACATGCTGATTGTTGGGAAAAATATTACCAGAATTGACAAGCTAAAGAAACAGTTAAGCAAGTCTTTTGCAATGAAAGACGTAGGGCTAGCGAAGCAAATCCTTGGTATAAAGATTACTTGAGACAAAAGTACAAGGAGGTTATACCTGTCTTAGGAGAAGTACAAATAGAAGGTGATTCAAAGATTTAACATGAAAAATGCTAAAGTGGTTAGTTCTCCTCTTGTAACCCACTTTAAGTTAATCAGTAAATACAGTCCTTCTACAAAAGCAGAGGTGAAAGACATGTAAAATATTCCTTACTCCTCAACAATAGAAAGTTTGATATATATCATGGTATGCACAAGGCCAGATATAGCTCATGTAGCTGGCATGATCAGTAGATTTCTCTCAAATTTGGGAAGAGAGCATTGCAATGTTGTGAAGTAAATTATGAGATATCTCTGAGGTACTTCCGACTTGAGTCTCAGTTTTGGAAATGAAAAGCTTATATTAGTAGGCTACACAGATTCAGATATGGGCGGAGATGTTGATGCCAAAAAGTCTACTTTAGGATACTTGATTACTTTTGCAAGGGGAGCAATATCATGACAGTCAATATTGTAGAAGTGTACTGCGTTGCATACTACTGAGGCAGAGAATATTGTGACAATAAAAGCATGTAAGGCATTACTATGGATGATGAGATACATCCAGCAATTTGGTTTCAAGCAAGATAGATATTCCATGTATTGAGATAATTAGAGTGTCACCCATCTTGGTAAAAATCTAGCTCTCAATTCAAAATCAAAACATATCGAGATAAGATATCATTAGATCATATATGTTTTAAATTCCAAGTTGTTAACACTTGAGAAGATACATATGGATCAAAATGGTGCTGATATGTTGACAAAGTTATTACCAAGGGATAAGCTTGAAGTCTATAAGTTGATCGTAAGGATGGTAAGTCCTTCTAACTGATAAGGAAAAGGAGGTTGCTCCCCTTTATGATGATGGTCCTAAATGTCAAGAGGAGGAGATTTGTTGAAAGTCCCTCTATCAAAGACATCCCATATTGAAATGGAAGGAAGGCTTAATTAGAGTTTTCTTTACAATAAAAAAGTATTCAGAGCAACACAAACTTAGTGAAAGAAGAGAAAAATAGAGAGAGATATATCTTTGATTAAGCTTTTACTCGAAGGTTATTCGTGATCTGATTTAACTGATATTTTATTAGCGATATTTCAAGAATTAGGTCTTGAGATTATTGTAGATCATAGTTTTTGTTCCTGATAATTTAGCACAACATACCTCTATTTGTGAGATATTTCTTCACTCTCTTTGCATTTTCAAGAGTTTAATATCTTGAGTATCTCGGTGTATTACCTTTAGTTTTATTTAGAGAGATTTTATTGTACCCATTATTTTAAATAGTGGAGATATTTTAGACTACGGTTAAAATTTGGTGTGCCTTTCTTTAATTTTATTTCAAAGTTTCTTTAGTTTTTCCACTTGGTGGTTTTCTCAGAAGTTTATAACAGGTTAGAGATTTTTATTCCACTACGTTAGTGTGTCTACCTCCCATCACTCCAACTATTCCTTTTGAAAGGTAACTGTCATCTTTTATCTCATGTTGTGCACATGGTTTCTTTTGTTTATTTAATCATCTATGACTATTAAAGTATGTTGAACTCCTTTTAGAAAATCATGATTCCTCAAAACTGAACTTATGGAAGGTCTAGAAGGTAGCTATATGTTAATATGTAGGGCATCAGATCTTTTGTACCACTTAACATGTTCCAACCCTATTTCTACCTCAAAACGATGCTATTTTAGATCTATTTACACATAAAATGACGTCATTTTAGGGCGAAAATAGGGTTGGAACATATTAAGTGGTACAGAAGATCTGAACCTAGTATGTAATGGTCAAACCAGAAACTTCATCATTGAAACACAGTATTGTTTGTTGTATCAAATGCATTTAAAAAATCAAGATGCTGTTTATTTTTTGGTGCCTTGGATAAGTTGTCTTTAACTCTTATCAATTTTGATTACTTTCTTGTCATAGCGACTACAGATGGGGATCACTATTGGAGATATATTGACCTGTGAATGTAGGAAACCAAGGTGCTGTTATAAATTCTAATTTTGTAATTTCTTGGTTGGAAGCAGCATTTCCCGAATTTATCTCTTTCGATAATAAAAGCTCGTTCTTTCACTTTTTTGATCCATCACCTTGTCTGCAACCTTGCAGGTGATTATCTTGCTTATATTTCTTAACTATTGTTGAAGTGGTATGCCTAATTCCTGTGAATGAAGTTCTAAAATCTTGTTTAGAAGTTGCATAGATGATGTAGGTGGTACTGGTGTGTAGCTGATTTGTAGTAGTGGTTATGTTTTAGTTAGTATATGAGTTTTATTTTGTGGTTTCTCTTTTGTATTTTAATTTAAAAACATAAAATCCAAGAAAAAAAAGAACCTTGTGGAGGAGTTTCTTAAGTTGAGAGTTGTACATTTGAATGTTGGATTTTTTTTTTGCGGAATCAGAGTCTTCCTTTTCGAGAAGTTAGCTTGCATATTAGTTGTTGAATTTCTGAAAGGCAATTTGATGAAGGAAGTAGACAGGGGATTAGCTTAAACTTATTTGAGCAATGGAAGCACAAGAAACAGTATTAGAAATGTTGATGAAGACTCGATAGAGTAGCAAACCTTGGATCTTCAAGTATGGTGCTTGTAACTGCTTCTTTTACTGGATCTAATTATGGATGGATCTTGGTGTAGAGCTATCAGAATTGCTTTAGGGCAAATGCAAGTTAGGGTTAGTTAATGGAACGTTGAAGGAATCAGATGAGAACAAAGGTGTGAGGCTTTGGATTAGTTGGACTGCTCCGCCTACTGGTTGGGTGAAGTTGAATTGTGACGGCAGTTCTATTGTTAATCCTGAGCTGACCAGTGGTGGAGGGTTGTTGCGTGATTCTTTTGGTCATTGGTTAGGGGGTATTCATTTCGAATTTGTGTTTCGACTATCTTGGTGGGGGAGTTATGGTCCATTCGCGATGGATTGATTTTTGCATGAGATCATGGTTTTGGACAGGTCGTGGTAGAATCGGATAGCATGAAGGCAGTGAGGATAGTGACATATGGTGTTATCTCTTCCCATCCCCTGTCTTTTCTGGTTGTGGATATTCAAGCTTTACTTGTTAATAATTGGCTTTGTTCTATTAGGCATGTGTTTCGTGAAAGTAATTTTGCAGCAGATTGTCTGGCTAAATTATGTCATGGCATTTCGTCAACTTTTCATGTTTGGGAGGAGATTCCTGACGCCCTCTTCTTGATTATCTGGGTTGATACCTATGGTATTTCTTTTAAAAGAAGCTTAAGTTGTTTTGACTTGCTAGTTTTTGAAAGTTATTTGCGGATTCTGATTTACGCTTCTTTTTACCTGTGGTCTATTTCCTCTTTACTTTTGATGTTCAATTTAACGTTATCCATGTCATTTTATGTTGTTTTTCCCCCCCCTTTGGTCAGAATAATTTACTGGAGTTGAGTTTGATGTATTCCGGCAGGCTTTCACTGATGATTTACATGGAATTAGTTTCCCTTCAACCACCGCTCTTAGGTTCACTCTCTTCAATCCGTGTGGAATCACGTTATCCCCTCCCATGTCAATAAGAAGTAACTTGTAATTATTTCGGAATGAAATTGGTACTTCTCGGCTTCAGTTATGCATGTTAGTGTTAGATAAAAGTTATTCGGTAGTTCTTACAAAAAGAAGTTTACTATAGAAGCGAATGAATAATACTGCTTTAGAATTTGTGGTTTAAGAAGGCAATCTTGAAAATAGAAATGATCGTTTGCACTTGCACGCTTTCAGGTTGTATGAACCTCTCTATTAAAGTAAGAGGTTCCAACTTAACATTCAATTGTCTAATTTCATCATCTCACATTTATTTCTTACAATTTCTCACTGGTCTCTCTTTTGTCACACTCTGAAATTTCAATTGCCTTCCGGCGACGGAAAATTACCGGGTATCGCTTCTGCGTCCTGACTGTTGGAAAATAAATAAGCTTATCTTTTTCGGCAGGAACCCAGCTGTCCAAAAAAGACCCAACAATCAGACAAAATCAAAGTAGCTTTGTACCAAGTAATTCCAAGACATAATAGGATGTTACCTCATAAGGGTGACTAGATAATGGATGAAAACAGAAAGCTCTACTCTAGCAAGCTCATATCCTGGGCATAACCTTGGCCCTCCTCCAAATGGAGTGAATACATGAGGTGGGCATGTACATCTTGCTTCTGACGAGTTCTGTTTCATATGAAAAAAAAGTAATTTAGTATTCAGTTTCAATGGAACATAATGTATAAACAACTTTATTCATTTCACCTGCCATCTCCATGGATTGAAAGTTCGAGCATCATCAAAATGGTCATTGTTTAGATGCACAGCTCGGAATGACACAAACACCCTCCATCCTTTAGGAATTGTGTAACCTGATCGATGTTCTCAATTCATTTTTAGTTGACTTAGGAAAGTGACTGATAACAAAGGCATTTGATTTCTCACCTTTGATGTTGACATCATTCGTTGCCCGCCTAAATACCCCACCGATTATGTTTGCCGTTCGCAAAGTCTCGTTAATAACCTGAAAACCATTATGAAGCCCAAACACAAAAGCAAATAGTATTATTACTGAGCATCATTAGGAGTCATTGATGGATAAACACAACGTACACATTGAGTGAAGTGCATTGACTTGTAATCATTCCACTGGATGGCCTCATTCTCCCCCTTCTGTAATCTAATCTGCCCGTGCTCCTTCTGCAACGCTCAAAATATCAACAGAATGCCTTAAGACTTCTTATTATAACAATATTAATCTCCGGACCGCCTCTTCCCGATCTATGAAATAGCACATTTGACTCGGAAGGTAACAAAACATACTCCCGAGTTTTTGAAAAAGTCTATTTTTTGCCCTTTTTGTTAATAATTCGGTAGTGGTACAGGAGTGTTAAAAGCTTTCAAATTTAAGCTAATATTGAAAATTAATTCTCCGACGACTTTGATAAGATCACCCCAGAGCAAGCCCTTGTCCTTTATCTTGTAATAGATTGATTGTTCGTATCTATCAGAAAAATAACTAAGGTCCATTAAACCATACACCTGGTCTCAAATCAGAGTCATTCAAAGAACATCCTACGGTGGTCACTTGATGCAGTCACAGGAATAAAAAAAAGTTGCAACACTTCTGACGTCACTCTTTGCTTCACACCTACAGGCGCTGATGGGTGTTTTTACTTCCTGCAAATTAGCGCCAACAGCCACTGACCCATCCCCTGGGATGAATTAGTCATAAGGATTGGTGGGGCTGAAGTAAGCCATCAGAAGTTTCTACACCACTTAAACTGTTCCACTGTGGATTACGCCCAAAACAACATTATTTTAGATTTGTTTACGCATAAAATAACAAAAATAAGATTAGAACTAATCCAAGTAAAGACTCGGACAGTGAGAGAGGGATTTCCAATTCCAGCATAGCAAGGCGAACAGTTTCCGAAGCTATCAGTAAAACCAGTATGGTTTTCTATATTCTTTTTTCTTCTCTGCCTTTCCTATTCAAGGGGAGGCCACCCCAAGAAAAAGCACGCCAACAACCAACAAAATCCCTAAGATAACCTTTAGCTTTGTTTATAAACAAAACTAACAAAAAGGAACTATATATACTATTGCTCGTTAGCAAAGTGTTAACCTAGCCAAACTGGTAAGTTAAGGAGGACAGATCTTAAGTACGAAGCCCCTTAAGGGTGGTGTGTGGAGATTTTTCAGAAGTGAACTGGGTTTGCATAGGAAGATTGGCCCTAAAAACCGCTTGCTGATTTGTTTTAAAAAAATCCAGAAATTAAATGCTGTTACTCCAAAATGCCTTTTGGTTTGATGCAAATACTACATGTCTTTCTATCACTGCGCCGAATGTGAAGGTTTCAGAATGTACGTAATTCTAAGAATAGATGAAAACAAAATAAGTGGTATATAGGCGAATGAAAATTTTTAAAGATTTATAACCATAATGTATTGGCAGTAAACGGTACTCACCTTGACCTGAGCTAAAGCAAGAGGGTTCTCGGTCAAGAACTTGACGGCGGCAGTCATAATAACAGATGTAGTTTCGTATCCTGCTACAAGCAACGCCACAAAGAAGTCCACTATTTGCTCGTCGGAGAAGTCGTCTTCCGCCGCTAAAAGGGCCGCCAGCATGTCCTTTTTTCCCATTCCAGCCTCACCCTCTTTTCTCCTCTCTCTCACCACCAAGCTCAAAGTCTCCGCCACCTTAGTTCTTGCCTATAAATTTCCAGCGAAACACTTGATTTTATTCCTATATACGCATGTAAATTAAAGCAAAAAAAAAGAAACGATAAATAGACGCCGTCGAAGAGATAAAGTATTCACTTTTATAGCGCGGCGGTAGGTGGCTGAGAAGAAGGGGACAGTGAAAAAGCCGTCGATGAGTAGAATATACTCTTTCCTTAAACTCTCTGTCCATTCACCTGGATCCACGCTCATCAACTGCTTCATTGTTAAGTCGAATGTTATCTGCTTAGAACAACTCCGCAAAATCCACAAAACATGGAGCATTAGTTAAAGCTCTAATTTAATAGACCGCATCAAAGAGGATATCGAAGTAAGTATTAATTAAAGCATGCGTCACAACTAATTCAAGAATAAATAATCAAGTCATTAGTTAATGTCCGAACCACCCGCCGTGGAGATCACCACTTCCATGTCCAAATGAACTGCTATCTCGAATTGCTCAAAATATTAGTCAACTCAGTGACATTAAAACTTCATAACCACTTGCATATCTTTTGTTGATTATGGAAATGGCAAGAGAAGCAGTACCTTCTTGGTCTCATCCAAGAGCAAAACCTGGTCGGACCAGGAGTCCAAATTGAACCGGATTAGTCGATCCATGTGAACCAAAAGTTGGTCTTTGATGATGGAATAGTTGGCGAAACTCATAGTTAAAGAGTGCATTCTTTTGTGGAGTGCACCCTTCATTAACAATAACGAATGTTTTCCAAGCAAGTTGGATATGGAGGTCGGGTAGTCACTATCAAACGACTTCCCTTCATTTTGCAGAATGAACCGGTTCGTATCCGGATCAGCAGAGAACACGGTCAGCTCACCAAAAACGTGGGAGGTAAAAACCGAACCAAACCGCTTAATCCTCTCGTCCATGAACGGTTCAGGGTTTTCACTCTTGTATGCAGAAATTAACTGAAGAGTTTCGCCGATCAACGGCAAGCCAAGAGTTGCCGGCGGTATCCGGACTCCACGGTAGAGTGAACAACGGTAGATAATAAACAAAAAGGGCGATAAGGCAAAGAAGCATACGAGATAAACAAGAATAGCCATGTGAAATCTGAAGGAACTGTGAAGAGGGTCAAGAACTGGTTGAATTACGTAGTATACACAAGTATACAAATTAGGGAGCTATTTGCGTGTATATATAAACATATAGAAAAGATATATACTTGGAGATTGAAGTAGGAAAGTGAATCATTGAAAGGGTAAGAGAAAGCACACGAAGGGCTCTGTATGATAGGAAATCCAATGAGAGAAGAGGCTTTTGGGATCATTGATGATCATTGTTGGGGGGAAATAAATGTTGATATTTTTATTGCTTTTCTGTCCGGCTATTTTGTACTATTTTTGTTTCTTAACGTTTATAGTTGTTCCTGAATTGATCATCAAGAATGGCGATGGTTTGGGCGAGCGTGGGTTGACCCATGATTTGTTAGGTCTAAGCCGGCCCAATCTACTTTATATTTAAAAAAATCTTTTAAAAATGACAACATTTATAGCCTGTTTGGAACAAGGGGAATTGAATTCAATGTTATAATTGAATTCAATTCATCTATTTGAAACAAAAAAATATGCATGAATTGAATTCATAGGAGGAATTGAAACCCATTTTCTTTGTTAATTCAATTCAGCCAATAATTCATGTGATTTCAATTCCTCAGCACTGCTACTATTCTTTTTCAGTTATTTCCTTCATCTTTTAAGTAAGCATCCAAAAACTAAAGACCTTTTATTTCCAACCTGGTTCACATATGTTCACTTATTTAAATAACTACAAAAAGTGATTTTTATTTTTATTCTATTTTTATAATTTATTATCAACTAAATATATTATTTAATTATTTAATATATTAATCATTAATACAAATTATGAATA
>JANITX010000210.1:36636747-36648873 GCA_027564395.1 Erythroxylum ulei | reverse complement strand
TGGGATTAGAAATGTATTCTTTTGATGTTAATGAATTATGATTTGTGTATGGATGCTATTGAGAGATGTTAGTGAAAGAAAAACTGATGAGCAATCGTGTTAAGCAAGGAGCCACGCTTAAGTATGACGGTATGATAGTTAAGGGAGTTGGGTTCCGGAAACGGGATCCAGCATTAATCCTATTAGATAGAGTCCTAATTAGATGGGGATGTCATCTATTGGTTAGTTTGATGTAATCTGATAAGGATAAGATAGGATAAGATGGTGATCTTAGCTAATAGAGTTCTATTAAGATTCTAACTTAGTCATCTAGAGACGCCTATAAATAGCTCATTTGAGCCTTGCTCTCAAAATCAAGAGGAGAGTGTTGTGAGACACAGATATTAAGAGAGTATGCCTTGTATACTTTGAGGGAAGTAATGAAGGTTAGCTTTTAGTTGTATCTCTTTCTTGTTCTTGCTATTGCCTTTATTATTCTAGTGCTTTCATAATTTTCTTGTGAGTGTGAGAGTTAAACACTGCAAGGGTCGTGAGGCGTTCGAGAACTCGATACTTGGTCGACGATCATGTGAGAAGACTGAGTCTTGCTTAGAAGGACCTAAGTAAAATTATCGTGCAAGGGAGTAGGCACGTCTTGCAGATAAGTTCAATGCTGAAGGAAAACCTTTGTAATTGCTGGTATTAGAGACTAAGTTCGATATGGCGGGAGGCAGAAATTTGACAAAACGCATCAACCGATTGGAGGCACTCATTGGGCCGATTCCTCAAGGGGAGGAAGAGGTGACTTCTTACAACACTCGCTTCAAGATGTTAGAGGCGTGAATCCAACAGTTGTAGCATCAAATCGCGGAGCTGATGAAGGCACAAGAGGATTCTAGATTCGAGATCACGATCCTAAGGCGTACTGTTGCAACACAGGATGTTGGACGTGCTGAAAGCACTTTGATGAAGGAGTGAGAGCCACAAGTTTTTGACGGCAAGCAGAGTGCTAAGGAACTCAAAAATTTCTTGTGGGATATGGAGCAATACTTTGCGATGGCAAAGGTTTCCAACTCGAAAAAGGTGTCAATCACAACTATGTATTTGGTGGAAGATGCAAAGTTGTGGTGGAGAACGAGAACCTCCAACGACATCAGTGTAGGGAGACTTACCATCGACACTTGGGAGAAAATGAAAAAGGAGCTAATGGATCAGTTCCTCCCCAACAACATTTCATAGCTCACGAGGGAAGCTTTGAAGAAGTTGAAGCAAGATGACTAGTGCGAAAGTATGTGAGGAAATTCACATCTTTGATGTTGGACATATGGAACATTTCAGAAGAGGACCAATTGCTCAACTTCATAAGCGGCTTGCAAGGTTGGGCACAAATGGAGCTTCAGAGGCAGAATGTGAAGGACCTCCAGCGCGATAGCGGCTACGAACGCCTTGGTGGATATCCAAATACGAGGGCAAGAAGAATGGTGGGATGCGGAATGGCTCGGAGAAAGGTAAAGAGATGGTAGGTGAATCTTCTCAAGGTAAGAAACAAACAAAACGAGATATTACTTGTTTCATTTGTGAGGGTCGCATTTTACTCAAGAATGCCCAAGACGAAAGGTGGGTGAGGAGTAAGTAAATTTCATGGTCATGAAGGATCAAAGAGAGAGAGATGAGGACTCAATGGAAGATGTCCACCTCAACAATTTTGCTGTGTTGGGCGCAGTAGGTCTTGTGAAGGAGCGTCTGCTCGAGGGAGAGGGAACATGGTACGTGGGAGATGTGTCGATAGCTAAGGAGTCTTTGAGGAAACTACATATGGAGGAGTGTCCACAGATTATTTCGATGAGGACGTCAATTTCTTCTAGTGAGGGTAGTTTGTTAGACCCCTAAGTTGTGATAGCAGGATCGTGTGGGCATTGGCGAGCCTTGACCAGTGTTCGACATGTGGAACAACGGAACAAGGAAAAAGACTTGCGAGGAGGTAAGGAAGAAAGGGCAATGTCAAGCATTGGCATGCATCGGTGCGCATTGACGAAAATCTTTGACAAGAAACAAGATTTAGATATTAGACCAAAAGAAGGCTTGAGAGGGACTTTGAATGGAAGGTTAGCTTGATCACACGTATGACAGAAATATGCGAGAGTTCCAAGGTTTGACAAGAAACAAGATTTAGATATGAGACCAAAAGAAGGCTTGAGAGGGACTTTGAATGGAAGGTTAGCTTGATCACATGCATGACAGAAATATACGAGAGTTACAAGGTTACTTAGCAAGTAGGTCAAACATGGTGCGAGTTTTGGGAGAGTTTTAGACCGTGTATGAGTTGACTTGGATAAGATTAAGTTCTTGATGGATTAAGGACTTAATGTGTGCTCAGGTGGACAAACCATGGCAAATGGAGTTGGCATGGGTAAGTATTGGACCGGACCAGTGTGCTATTGGCTTGGATGACTCAACATCAACGGATAGAGATGGGGAGATCTTAGATGATGTGGCAGATAAGATCCCAGTGGATGTCCATCAGCTTTAAGAGATAAAGATCATGTGAAGGATCATTTGAAAATAGAGGAGATCTTTATGGATATAGATAATCATTCATAAATAATATTATCTTTTATCTTATTATTGTGATGTAACTTAATCCTACTAGATAGAGTCCTAATTGGATGGAGATGTCATCTTTTGGTTAGTTTGATGTAATTCGATAAGGATAAGATCGTGATCTTAACTAGTAGAGTTATATTAGGATTCTAACTTAGTCATCTGGAGATGCCTATAAATAGCTCATTTGAGCCTTGCTCTCAGAATCAAGAGGAGAGTGTTATAAGACACAAAGATTGAGAGAGTATTTCTTTGTGTACTTTGAAGGAAGTAATGAAGGTTGGCTTTTAGCTGTATCTTTTTCTTGTTTTTATTGTTACTATTCTAGTGCTTTTGTAATTTTCTTGCAAGTGTGAGAGTTAAACACTGTGAGGGATGTAAAGCTTTTAAGAACTCGATAGTTGGTCGACGATCACATGGGAAGGTTGATTCTTGCTTAGAAGGACTTACATAAGATTGTCATGCAAAAGAGTAGGCGCGTCTTGTGGAAAAGTTAAGTACCGAAGGAAAACCTTTGTAACAATTACCGTGGCTAATTGTACCATATGTTCTTTATCAAACTTTTGAAAAATTCCTCGCTTTTGAAATTGGTGCTAAATCTAGCAAATTTGTTAATTTTCTAGCTACTTATCAAAGGCAGCCTTTCAGTTAATCTTACTTTTTCTCTTCTCGAGGTATGATTAGTAATTTTGGTCAATTGATTAAAAGATATGTTAAAGTTAAAAGTAACATGATAATGATTCTAATGGTAAGTTCCTTTTTATTCTTTTATGAAATTTATTAATATAAGAACATTAACAACTGTACATGAACCATATGTCAATACACATACAAAATTTTATGTTTTTTTGCAAATTTTAGTACCATAATAGAAGTGCATATATTTATTCTAAATTTCTAATCTAAAATATAAGTAATCATAAGCATTCTTCCAAGTAAATGATAACTTAATTTAGCATATACCAAAAGTCAATTCATTATTGAAAATCAAGCATCGTTAATTTAAAATTAAGATCAACTTATATACAACAACAACAACAATATCCTAATAGAAATTTCGCAGAACGTAGGATCTGAAGAGGTTCAAAAGTATACAGCCTTATTTCTAACTAATAGAGAGGTTATTTCCGATAGACCCATATGAAGAAAAAAAGAGAAAAAAATATATACACCAGATAGATAAATAAATAACTAATATAAAAATAAATATAAAAAACAACAAAAAATAATATTAAAATAATAAATTGGTAATAATAAAATTAAAATTATAGATGAAAATATTAATATTAAAAAATAACATAAGAACATACAAATAGAAATATAAAAAAGTAATAAAATAAATAAGACAATAAATATAGAACAAAGTATCGAATAAAAATAAAAGATAAAATAAGTAAACAAATACATAAATAAGAAAGAAGACAAATAAATAAAACAAACAAACAAGCCATTATAAGGAAATGTCAAGGCTAGAAAAGGAAATATTTAGGCTAAATAACTAAGAGGGAAGTACTACATATTAAAATTTTAGGCTAAATTTAAGACATAAGACATAGGAAATAGGACATAAGACCTGAAGGAAAATGTTTAAAAAATTTATAAGAGAGAGAGAGACCTCTAATTGTAAGATTATTTACCCATATCCTCGTACATCAAAGTCTTTTATTGAGGGTAATATCCTTGTTAAGTTCCAATAGTGTCATATCATTCTTGATGACCTTCTCCCAATTCTTTTTAAGCCTTCGTCTTTTCCTCTTATAGGCCCTAAGTATAATCTTCTTGCATCTTCTCATTAGAATATTAAGATGTCTCCTTTTAACATGTCCGAACTACTTTAATCTTGTCTCTCTTAATTTTTCATTAATATTAGTCACCTTTAATTTGCCTCCTGCTATTTTATTTTGACCTTATCTATTTTAGTAAGATTGTATATCCAACGAAGCATTCTCACCTTCGCCATCATTAACTTATGACTATGTTGTTTGATGGCTAACACTCTGGTCTATCGAGCATAGTAGGCCTAATCACTAAATGATAAAATTTACCTTTGAGCTTGATTGATATCTTCTTATCACATAAAACTCATGTTGTACTTTTCCATTTAAGCCATCCCAATCTGATACGGTAAACAATATCTTCATCCATCTCTCTATTGCTTTGGATGATATATCCTAGATACTTGAAACACTCTTTCTATGTTACTACCTCTGAACTAATCTTTATCACCACATCAGCAGCCACCCTATGGCCTGAAAAGTTACACTTTAAATACTCAGTCTTAGTTTTGATCAATTTAAAACCCTTCGAATCTAGCGTATCCCTTCAAAATTCTAGGTTGATATTAACACCTCATCCATTAAAACATCGTCATTAACAAATATCATACACCAAGGCACATCCTTTTGGATATTCTTAGTGAGCTCATTCATCATTATTGCAAAAAAAAATAGGCTCAATAAAGAGCTTTTGTGTAGACCAATATCGATAAAAAATGCTACGTTTCTCCCCTTATCATCCTTACTCTAGTATTAACACCTTTATACATATCCGTAATAACTTGTATATAGGTCATAGAAATTCCCTTAACTTCTAAACACCTCCATATGATTTCCCTACATACTTTGTCATATGCATTCTTTAAGTCAATAAAAACCATGTGTAGGTTACGTTGTCTTTCCCTATCATATTCCATTAATATTCAAAGGAGATTTAAAGCTTCCATTGTAAACCTTTCTGGTATGAAACCAAATTGGTTTGTTGAGATAGGTACATCCTTTCTCACTCTCTTCTCAATAACCTTCTCCATAACTTTAAGGTGTTCCACCATAACTCCTTTTAGGCTCCACCATCTGACTTTGTTAGATCTCCTAGGACTTCCTTTCTTCCTCCAATCCTTAATTGTAAGATCGATAACCAACAATCTATGCTAAGTACACAAGCAAGCATTGGGTATCACCTTACAATCTTTGCAACTAGGTCGATCATTTCACCTTACAAAGAAGCAGCCAATTTTCATTTTCATGGTTCTGCTTTTAAAAATCACTAGGTTCTCCTCTTTTTTTTTTTGAAAAATGAGTTGGCTATCACCAATTCAAACACGAATGTTAAATTTAACAAAGTAATCCCACTATCATTCTTATCACTATATCTAAAGCTCGATGAGTCCGTGGATATGTTTCTGAGGTTGCCCCTATATAATAATTAAAGTCTTCTCTTATAATAACTTTCTCATCCGGGAGGATCTGCTGAATCACCTCATCTAGCTTTTCCCAGAATTGACACTTAAGTTATTTGTCTAACCCTACTTGGGGTGCATAAACGTATACCACATTGAAAACAACACTACCTACCTCATTCTATTGTCTTGAACACCCTGAATACCAAAGTTTGAACCTATTAAAAAAATATTTTTTTAAAAAATTAAAACTATAAATTTTTCACAAATTTAAAAATTAGGATAATTTCAAAGTTGATTAATTCATATATGAGTTTTGTTTCTTTTACTTTGACAAATGTTTTAATGCCAATACTAAAATGTTATTTCACTTAAATATAAAATCGTTAAAATATATTTCACTAAGAATAAATTTATAGATTTTGTCTACCTTTAATTTTCTTTATCTTTATCTTTTTTATTTTTAAATTTTTTATTTCAGAAAGTTATTGGAACTATTGCAGGTGCCTTTACAATTGAAACATATATTAATATATAAAACATATACAAAGTCATTAAGTACATTGACTTTCATCAAGCAAATCGAAAACTAATTAGGTCATGTCGAGATTTTTTTTTTTAAAATTCATGTCATGTCCTTCTAGACTTTAAAAAAAATTAAAATTCATTGATAAAAAAATAGTGAAGCACAGCAAATCATTTGGAGAATACAATACATGCAAACTAAAAGAGGATGGTAGCAACTTTGAACCAAAATAAAGGATGAAACGATGATGTTGCATATGATCAAACCATTATCGTGCAACTTTTTGTTCTTTTGATCAAAGACGTTAAAGTTTTGTATGCTCTATATCCTAAGTTAATTAAATTTCTAAATATATAAGGTAAAAGGTTTTTTGATCTGTTGAAAAGGATGCGATCATTATACTTGCATTAATAAGCTATAATGACAACAAATTAACTATGTATCTTGAAATTTAACACTTTCACAAGGTTACCCTACAAATAAATATGAAGGGAAGAAAAAGCTATGACGATTCAAAACCTCACTACCCACTATGAGATAAGGCTCAAATAAGGCCTATAAATTCCCATCACCATCAAACATAAATAATTATTCACACAAATTTATCTTCTTCACTAGGAAGAAAAAATAAACTCAAAGTAAGACAAGTATATCTTGTTTCCCTATACAAACAACGTTATTCCTACCATCGCCACCCTGTCTATGCTCCACATAGAAAAGACCCCAACAATTACCACCATTAATGTTGCCAACATGTCCCATTTCTTTGGGACCTAAATCCAAAATCCTATTTCAAATAAGGGAAGGATTCAAGCTCGGTTTGTTTTTGGACTCGGAGGCAAGAAATCAGCCCCTTCACTTAAAAAGTCTACTCCAAAACCGGTGGTGGATAGACCCGTATGGTTCCCAGGAGTGACAATGTTGGAAGTCCCTCTGTTTAAGAAATTCCACATTGAAAGTGGAAGGAAGGCTTAAGTAGATTTCTCCCTATAAATAGACACCAAGAGGGAAGACTTAAGCATCTCAAGCAAAGTATTCAGAACAATACGAGCTTAGTAGAATAGAGAGTGATATATCTTTAATTGAGCTTTCAATCGAAGATTATTTGTGATTCAATTTAGCTGATATTTTATCAGCAATATTTCAAGACTTAGGTCTTGAGGTTATTATGGATCAATGTTTTGTAACTAATAATTTAGCACCAGTGTTCCTCTATTTGTGAAGTATTTTCCACTCTTTGTATTTCTAAGAGTTTAATTTCTTGGGTATTTTGGTGTATTATCTCTAGTTTTATCTAGAGAGATTTTATTGTATGCATTATTTTAAATAGTGGAGATATTTTGGACTATGGTCCCATATATTTTTACTTTCCATATTAGGAAGGCTTTCCACGTAAAATTTTTTAATGCCTTTTTTGATTTTATTTCAGAGTTTATGTGGTTTTCTTCAATTGGTGATTTTCTCACAAGTTTACAAAAGTTGCGAGATATTTTATTCTGTTATGATGGTGTGTCTACCTCCCTTCAAACTGGCATTAGAGCATAGTTACTAAGCTCATCATCCTTTGTAAATGATGGAAGTCAACACAAGTAGAATGATCATTCTGAACAGAGGCAACTTCCAAGTATGGAAAGAGAAGATGGAAGATCTCCTTTAGGTGAAGGGATACCATGAACTGGTATTCAGTATCACAAAACCTAAGGGCAAATATGACACCAAATGGAATCTATTACATAGACAAGTCTGTAGATTCATCAGAACTAGGTGGATGATAATGTTCGAAATCATATCTCCAACGAGAGGAAGTAGACAAGTTATGGGTTAAGCTCGAGAGCCTTTATGCTCGAATGTCTGACAACAACAAAATATTCATGATTAAACAACTCACGGACCTAAGATACTAAGATGAAACACCGATGACAGATCACTTGAATACTTATTAAGGGATCATTAATCAGATGGCCACTATAAGGCTCACTTATGATGATGAGTTGCTTGGATTACGACTTTTGGGATCCTTACTGAGCTCCTGGGAGATGTTTATAACAACGCTCTTCAACTTAACCCTTGAAGGTATAGTTTTGATGGAAAAGGTTAAAAGTAGCCTTTTGGAGGGCGAGTCTAAAATAAAGACTCAAGTCTCATCTCTCGAGTTCGATATCTTAATCATGGAGACAAGGGGAGAAGCAAAAGCAGTGGTCCGGGCAGTAGTAAGCCCATCAAATTTGCCAACATTAAATTCTTTTAATGTTGTGGAAAAGGCCATATGCATAAGAACTGTTGGAAGTTGAAAAAATAAGGCAAGAGGAATCAATAACCATAGGGAAATGATCAATCAAGATCGGATTACCGTCACCGAGGATCTACTTGTGATATATAATAGGGAGATTAGTATTCTGCGAGAAGAAAAGAGTTGGGTAATTGATAGTGGAGCCTTAACTCAGGTGACTGCTCAAAGGGCATTATTTACATCTTATACATACAGAGATTATAAGCGTGTGAAGATGGAAAATATTGGCTTCTCATAAGTCGTTGGCATCGGAGACATTTTCTTGGAGACAAATAACCACATAAGATTAGTACTGAAAAATTTCAAACTGATTCCAAATATCAAATTCAGTATCATGTTTATGGGAAAGCTTGACAATAAAGGGTTTTGCAGCTTTCCATAACAATGTATGGAGACTTACCAAAGATGCCATGATTGTAGCCAAGGGAAAGAAGCATGAGACGCTGTACATGATGTAAGACAACACTCCCAGTAGCAGTATCAATGTTATTGAAGATGTAGATGCAACTGAGTTGTGGCACAAAAGACTCAACCACATGAGTGAGAAAAGCTTAGCAGTGTTAGCTAATAGGGGACATCTATCTGGTGTTAAGAGTACGTGTCTCAAAAAGTGTACTCATTGCCCAACAAGAAAGCATAATCGAGTTGCTTTTAAGAGTTCATCTCCTTACAAAAAACCAAATATACTTGATTTGGTACATTCTAACATATGTGGATTGATGAAGACAAAGTCACTTAATAGTGCTCTCTACTTCGTGACTTTTTTTGATGGTCACTCAAGGAAGATCTGGGCTTACACCTTGAAGTCGAAGGATTAGGTGTTAGAGGTCTTTAAACAATTTCAAACTTTATTCGAAAAAGGACAGGGAAGAAATTGAAATGCATCTAAACTGATAACGAGGTAGAGTATTTTGGTCCATTTTATCAGTATTGCAAAGAGCAAGGCATTTGACATCAAAATACACCTCTAAAGATGCCTCAATTGAACGGTTTAGCAGAAAGGATGAATAAAACTTTATTGGAGGGAGTCAGAAGCTTATTCTCACAAACAAAGCTACCAAAACAATTTTGGGGTGAGGCATTGACTACAATAGTGTATGCGGTGAATCTCTTACCCTCTATTCGATTACAGTTTGATGTGCCTAATAGAGTTTGGTTAGGGAAAGATGTCAGATATGATCATCTTTGTGTCTTTGGATGCAAGGCGTTCGTGCACATTGCTAAAGACGAGGGATCCAAGCGTAATGTTAAGATAAAATAGTTCATCTTTCTAGTTTATGGCCTTAATGATTCTAGTTACAAACTTTATGATCTAGTCAACAAGAATCTTATCCGAAGCCACGATATTGTGGTCGTGGAAGATGAGACCATCACGGATATCTAAAAGGCAAAAGATGCAACACAAAAGATATTGGTGATGTGTTTAATTTGGATCCAATTAAGAAGGTACCAACATAGGAGAATGTTGAAGAGAATACTTAACAGATGTAACTGATGAGGATGTTCCTTTTACCAATAGAGGCAGATGATGGTGACAAAGACCAGGCACAAGAAACAGAGGAGCCAATACACTCAGAAGTTCTAATAAAGACAAAAGACCTTCCACTCGATACTCTCCAAATGAGTATGTGTTACTCACTGACAAAGTTGAACTTGATAATTATGAAGAAGCCATGGAAGATGAACACAAGCAATAGTGGGTTGAAGCCATGGAAGAAGAGATGAAGTCACTACCTGAGAATCACACTTTTGACCTAGTGAAGCTCCCCAGAGGAAAAAGAGTTTTGAAGAATAGATTAGTGTTCTAAGTAAAATATATAGACTCTCGTCACTTCCATAATACAAAGCTAGGTTAGTGGTCAAGGGATTCAATCAGAGATGGGGTATTGATTTCGATGAAATATTCTCACTATTGGTGAAGGTGTCATCCATTCAAGTTATCATCAGCTTAGCAGCTAGTTTCGAGCAGATGGATGTGAAGATTGTCTTCCTTCATGGTGATTTGGAGGAAGAGATTTATATGGAACAACAAACGGGCTTCAAAGTTAAAGGGAAAGAAGATTATTTGTGTAGGTTGATGAAAAGGCTTTATGGCTTAAAGAAAGCACTAAGATAATGGTACAAGAAGTTTGAGTTAGTTATGGGGGAGCAAGGATATAAGAAAAAAACTTCTGGCCATTATGTTTTCATACAAAAATTCTCTAAGGATGATTTCATTATTTACTGTTCTATGTTGATAATATGTTGATTATTGGAAAAAGTATTACCAGAATTGACAAGCTGAAGAAGCAGTTGAGCAAATCTTCTGCTATGAAAGACTTCGGGCCAACAAAGCAAATTCTTAGTATAAGGATTACTTAAGACAAAAGAAAAAGGAGTTATATTTGTCTCAGGAGAAGTACATTCAGAAGGTGCTTCAAAGATTCAATATGGAAAATGCTAAAGTGGTTAGTTCCCCTCTTGCAGCCCACTTTAAGTTGAACAGTAAACACTGTCCTTCTATAAAACCAGAGATAAGAGATATGCAAAATATTCCTTACTCCTCAATAGTAGGAAGTTTAATGTATGTCATGGTATGCACAAGGCCAGACATAACTTATGCAGTTGGTATGGTTAGTAGATTTCTCAAGTCCGGGATGAAAGCCTTGGAATGCTCTAAAGTGGATCATGAGATATCTCCAAGGTACTTCTAACTTAAGTCTCAGTTTCAAAAATGAAAAGCCTGTATTAGTAGGCTACATAGATTCAGATCTGGACGGAGATGTTGATACCAGAAAGTTCACCTCAGGATATTTGATCACTTTTACAGGGGGAGCAGTATCATGGCAATCAAGATTGCAGAAGTTTACTATGTTACATACTACTAAGGCAGAGTATATTGCCGCAACGGAAGCATGTAAGGAGTTACTGTGGATGAAGAGATACATCCATGGACTTGGTTTCTGATAGTCATAGACTATATAATATTTTAGTGGGTAGTTTAGTACATGCTTAGTAGTTAAATTGAATTATTAATGCATGTTTGGGTAGGTTTTTAGATATTTGTATTTTGAGTATTCTGAGGGTTAGAGAACACTTTTGAGCTTTAATTTTATATTTTTGAGGTACCTTGATGTGTTTGCTAGTGCTTCAGGGCAAATATAGAAGAACGGAGGAGATTCGGAGAAAACTCAAAGGAGAAGCCAGGCCTACAATTGTGGCCCAGAAGCCACGATTGTGACAGAAGCATTAGGGAGAAGCCACAATCGTGAAAAAAAGACTCATTCAGGGGCCATGATAGTGGCACTATAAGCCATGTGTTGGACCCCGAACCTTTCTGTAAGCTGGGACTATTAAATGAGAAATTATTGACAATTATTCATATGTAAAGAAAGGAGGAATTCATGAAAATTGAATTTAAATGGAAAGTATGGTTTAGATACAAGATGGACTATATATGAAAAGTTAGAAGTTAAAAGCTGGAAAATGTATATGTTCGTTGAGTATGCTCTGGTGTTTTAGCCATAACTTGATCTCTAGTTATCCAAATGAGACGATTCTTGATTTGGATTAAAC
>JANITX010000210.1:36546711-36557095 GCA_027564395.1 Erythroxylum ulei | reverse complement strand
TTGTTCCAAATAAAATCCCATTCCCCCCCCCCCCCCTTCTCCCTTTAAGTAAAACGACGTCGTTTCGCTAATCAAACAATCTTTTCTTAAATCAGTTGAAGTATCTGATTAATAAGAGGCATCGACACATGACTATGCCACATCAACACAAATAAGGATGAGATTAACATCAGGCTAGAATTAAAAAAATTAAAAGTTTGGACATTTTAATGCTATTTTTTAAAGTTTGAATTATATTTGAAAAATTGCATAAAGTTTAAGCTTTTTTTAATAATTAACCCTAAAACTTTAAAAATGTCAAAAAGCTTGGATTATAGGAATTTCATTAAAAGTAAACCCTTTTATTTAGAAATCTCTTAGATGATAATTGGCTCAAGTCCTTAGACTTTTCGATTTTGGATATGGACCACAAATTGATGACAGTTGGAGTAAAAATGGATTGCTGGGCTTTGGCCGATAGTCTACATGGGGAAATTGGAAAGAAGATTAGGCTTGACAATTAAGTCCAGCCCAGTCCAATGTCACCCTAAAAAAAGATTGTAAAAATAGAAAAAGAAAGACAATAATCAGTGGAGAGGAGAGGAGAGGAGAGGAGGGGACGTAGGCTTGAAGCGAAAACAAGCTCACCATTACCAACTCCTCTTGTCCCTCTCTATTGTTATCGTTATTATTACATCATTATATTTGGCCTCTCAAACAAGAAATACCATCTGCACCACTGTTTAAATTGCGCATGAGAAAAGAAAGGCCTTTCGTCTTTGCTTCTTACCATTTTGCCCCTCACACCATCGCCCATTTACTCTCGTCCCCCACACTCATCTCGCCTTTGAGACAGTGAGGCCTTCTTCAGAGCTCCACAGTTCTTTCTCTCTTTCTAGGTTTTTACCTAACAACGGCTCACCCGTCGAGCTGAAAAGGAAATTCCTCGGGTCTTTAATAGTGGCTGACACGAAATGCAAACGTTGCAGCTGGATTTTTTGATCTAGTTTTTCACTGGAAAAGGACTTACAGACCTCATTACACAGTTGGTGCGGCTGCGTTGGTTGAGTGCATGAATGGGAAAGGAAGTAAGGTTTCAACACTGTGCTAACTATTGGATCTGAGGAATATTGGTGCCTGTAATTTGAATCTTCTGAGATTGGGAAATGAATCGTAGTTTTAGGGCTCAGGACCAGCAAATGCAAATGCAAGCTGCAGTACTGAAGCAGAGGGAACAATTAAGGGCTTCGATGGCAAAGGACAAAGACGAAGAGCTCGCGTTGTTCCTAGAAATGAAGAAGCGAGAAAAGGAGCAGTCTAATCTCCTTCTTAATAACGCCGAAGAGCTCGATGCCCCATTGGGTAATAACCCTTTTCTCTTCTTTTTTATTTCTTGCTTAATTGAACTAAGATTACCAAGTAAGCTGATGGTACATTTGCTGCTGAAGTAGTTCTACTCAGATCACCACGTTGTTTTCTGTTTTTAGTTGTAGTTATCGTTCCAAGAAAATTTCGGTTTTATGGGGTACGTTTTTTTTTTTATGGTTTTGAAATTGTAGGGTCGAAGCCTGGTACTTCTCCTATATTTACTATTTCATCGTCCACGACAGTAAGAAAGACGGTTGCTGATGATTTTCTGAATTCTGAGAATGATAAGAATGACTACGACTGGTAACCTTGAGCATTTTTTGTTCTGTGACTTGATTTTCTTTTGCGTTTCTTCAAGATGAGTTCGATTAAAAGTTTTATTTTGTCAGGCTTCTAACACCACCTGGTACCCCTCTTTTTCCTTCTTTGGAGATGGAATCACAGAAGACAGTTATGAGTCAGCTTGGTACCCGCCCCACCACCGCCTTGAAATCATGGGTAAGAGCTCAATGTTGCACCTTAACCTGGATGGACCGAAGCTTTTGTTCTGCAGTGCTCCTGTTTTCTATTTAGATTGTGAATGGAGTTCTTGACCCCCTAAACAAAAGATAGTCTTGTAATCATGAATGGCTACTAATATTTAAACCTACGAGAAGCTAAGACTTCAAACCTTTACTACCACTGAATGAATTCTGCAGGGCATGAATGCTCTTTCTGATATTTTGACTGAACTATCTGATTTAAACTATATAAAAATTGTGGTGCGTCTATTCCTGATAAATTCTCCATAATTCTTGAAAACGGAGCAGAATCCTTCTTCTTTTGGTGGTTTTGGTCTTTCAAGTATGGAAAGAGGTTTCATGTTAATCTCCTTTTTAAGATTTGAGTGACTGATGATATGGTTAAACTTGGTCATGGCGGTTGCAGCATGCATATCCCCAGCCCGAGCTTCCTGCAAGGGGCAGTCTGATATCTAAACAATCAGGTTCCTCTCCTGGGTTAAACTCTTCAGCCACGGGGATGCGCAGGCCCTCATCTTCTGGTGGTCCAGGATCAAGACCTGCAACACCAACTGGCCGTCCCTTATTGACCTCAGCTTCTAAACCTTTGAGATCTTCAACGCCTACTCGGTCAACAGTGCAATCATCTAAACTGACAGTTACTGCAAGCAAGCCAACTGCTTGTTCAACTAAGTCCACAGTCTCGACGGCAAAGCTTGTAGTTCCGGCCAGATCCTTAACACCATCAAGGTCCATGGTAAGATCTTCAACACCAATTTCAGGGCCCTCAATTCCTCCATCCAAGTCCACATCTAGGGCAGCAACTCCAACTCGAAGATCATCCACTCTATTAAGTGTTCCAAGTGCGTCTGCTCCTACTAAGTCTTCTTCTTCAGTTAATAAGGTAGCTCCAGCAACAGCAAGAAACCCAGTGCCTTCCCGCGGCACTTCTCCTACTGTGAAATCCAGGTCGTGGAAACCTTCTGAAATGCCAGGTTTTTCACTTGATGCTCCACCGAATTTAAGAACATCAGCACCTGAGAGGCCACTGTCGGCTGCAAGGGGTAGGCCTGGATTACCTAGTTCTAGATCTTCCTCAGTTGAGCCTGCATCAAACGGAAGGCCAAGACGGCAATCATGTTCTCCCTCAAGAGGAAGAGCCCCCAATGGACTTGTGCATCCTAGTGGGAGCTCAGTTCCTGCAATCAGTCGCCAGTATTCTAGAGTTGATGACAATGTTAGCCCTGTTGTAATAGGTACCAAAATGGTTGAGAGAGTAATAAATATGCGAAAACTGGCACCTCCCAAGCAAGACAATAAGCATTCTCCTCATAGTAACCTTTCTGGGAAGTCTTCGTCACAAGATGGCTTTGGAAGATCACTCTCAAAGAAGTCTTTGGACATGGCCATAAGACATATGGTATGTTGCTTTGCATTCATTTTCACACACTGTGTTTCTTCATCTGGAGGCTATCCCTATCTTAGAAATGAATTTTATATTTGGATTAGGGACAGTGTTCGCTACAAAATTCATTTGAAGTCTGATTTTGCCTGCGATGGTTATCTTTCACTTAAATTCTGTTTTAGTTAGAACTAACTGCATGCCTGTTCCCCATTCTCTCATCGGTTCCCTTCTGTGAAACATTAGAAGTAAATGTGAAATTGAGCTAAATAAGTTTAAGTACTGTGTTTATTGTTTGTTGATTCTAGTTTTGTATCTTGAATGCTGAACAGGACATACGGCGAAGCATTCCTGGTAATTTGCGGCCTCTCATGACTAATATTCCAGCATCTTCTATGTACAGTGTGAGATCAGGGCCTACACGAAGTAAAACAATTAGTATTACAGACTCCCCTCATGCAACAAGCAGTAATGCAAGCTCGGAAGTAAGCGTTAACAACAATGGTCTCTGCTTTGATGGTGAGCTAGAGGACGAAATTGGCAATGGGAGAGGCCGGTCACCTTTGCGAGGCAGGTGATGGTTGGGCTATAACGAATTGTTTTCTAATTATAATTTCTTTCATTGTGGGTAGACAATTGAAAGAGAACCATATCTGGGAAAGGAAAAGATAGCTGATGGGAGTGTGATTGTCATGTTTGGTGTAAAGTTTGTTAGATGATTGACAACCAGGTGTTATGTAATTCACGGCCTCTTGTATTGTTAGGAAAAACCAGTTAGAAGTAGGAAAAGAGTGGAAGGGTCCTTGCTTATTTTGTACAAGGTGAGGTGTTCTGTACCAGAAATAGAAATTAATGTCTATTATCAAAAACCGGGAATAGATTTGTCACCTAGCCTCTTACCCATTAATTTTATGATAACCTCTACCCATACTAATAATATTTCGACATGACTTTAGTTGGATTCCTTCCGTCAATATTAACTTCAAGTATAGCTGCCGACCTGGTAATTGAATTATCAGCATCTTTGTCGTGTTGCAAAGGACAGTGTTTTGGCTGTTAATTTCGAACAAGAAGGTTGCTGAAGCCCTTCCTCTGTTCTTTGTTGTGTCCAATTTTATTTTCTTTTTTTTGTACTATCGGATAAAATTGGATTTTCCTAATAAAGACGTATCATATAATTTGGGTTCTGCAGTATCGGCAATAAGTTGGCTGAGAAAAACCGGAACGAAACAAAGGTTTTATGTATTGGATGTAAATTTCGGTCAACATCGACCTGTTTTATTTAAAAATTTTGAAAAATATGACTTATTAATAAAATATTCAAAATTTGCCTTCTCTCTCTTTCTTTTTTTCAAACTTTTTAATTAGCTATTTAGTTCATTTTTATTATGATTTTTTAATTTTTAATTTTTAAAATAAAATAAATATTTTTATTACTAACAAAAATAATTATATATTACATAAATCTTAAAAATAAATTATTTTATTTAAATTTATTTTAATCTTTTATATAATATTTATTAATAAAGTATTAATAAAAATATTTTAAATATTTTATATTGTTCTTAATTTTATATTTTATGATGATGATCGTCTATTTTTCATATAAAGTGTGGTTATTATTTACATTTAAAATATCTGAAAATTATTGTTATTTCATATTAATTGTGATTATTGTTTATTATTATGATTTTTGAAAACAGGGTTAAAAGTATAGAGTATAATTGTACAATATGACAATAAATAATTTTGCAATTTTAAAAAATTACAAACTATTTTGCAATTTTTAAAAAAATTATTCAAAATGATACCTAGTATTGATTGGTATCGATATAATGTTGTACCAGAACTCAATCCGATACTAAATTCGGTACGGTTTTCGGCATATCATATTTATATGTTCATGTGCCAAAGAAAAGAAAGAAACAGAGGAGCAGTGTGCAAGGCTTCCAAAGGACTGAAGTGGTTACCAAGTTGTTGGTAACAGGGACTTGGTATGCATTTTCAGGCATATTGTTGATCTCTGTTTTTCGTATCATATTTATATGTTCATGTGCCAAAGAAAAGAAAGAAACAGAGGAATAGTGCGCAAGGCTTCCAAAGGTCTGAAGTGGTTACCAAGTCCCTATTGGAGGCATATTGTTTTTCTCTCTACGCTTTTAACGTATACTTGATCATTTTATGAAGTGGTATGCCTTAATTTCGCCACCAACAGGGACTTGGTATCCATTTTCAGGCATATTGTTGATCTCTGTTTTTCTCTCCACGCTTTTAACGTATACTTGATCATTTTATGAAGTGATACGCCTTAATTTCACCACTCTATCGTAAAATTCAATTCCGAATATTGTTTAAGCAAGCCTCAACCTCTAAAGAATGAGACGTATGGAGTTATTAGTAAGAAACTGGGAGACACAAAATTTGATTCCGTTTGTTATTTGAAATGGACGAAAAACATTTATATTTTTATCCATCCATGAAAATTCTCATTGCCATCACATTATGGTTTAAGATCTGTAATTTGTAAGAATCCGCCGCTACTGTTGCAATTTAAAAATTCCTCTCTTTGTCGTACGTGGATTTTTAAACTCAACCAAAAATCATGAAACCATGCATACTTATCATCAGAAATGTAATTGCCAGAACCAAAGTACAATCATTATTATTTCTTCAGTGTTTTGAGTATTACAACTACTGCAACGGTAACATTAAACAACTAATTTCCTCAAGTTATGTCTCCTACATCATGGGTTGACCTTAAAATTTTTTACCAAATCAAATTTCTAGAAACTAATGGAATTCTTTTCTTACAGATATGTTAAAATATCCACACACAAAAATTAAATAGTTGATATTTTTAACCAATCCACTTATAGGTGTATGTATATTTACTTATTTAAATAATTTAAGAGTTCATTTATCGTGAATTTAAAAAAAAAACTAACTAATGGAGTGCGGAAGACATGACAATTCTAACGGCACTTTATCGTGTGATAATAGTTCATGTATCCCGTGATTAAATTGATAGGAAGATGAAAGGACATAAGAAAGGAGAGGTCAGGAAATGGAAAGGGGAAGAAGGCAAAGGTAAGTAATCACATTTTGAGTTTTGTGCTAATTTGAAGCATTTACTTTGACAAGCTCACCTCTACCGACAGACCGCTGACTACACACTTCTATCTTCAGCCAAGTAATTACTGCTGGCTAATAAGGACAAACAATATATTAAGTTTGTAAGGGTTCAAACCTCGCCCGCAAAGCAATGTTTTCTTGAAGGTAGGGCGCATACTACAAGCATATAATAGTTTCAGGCAGAATTAAGCTATTTGCCATTGCAAAAAGTAGCTGTACCATTGAACCAATTCCTCACAAATCTGAAAATAGTATTGGTGAGAAAACAGGAAGCAACTATCTCCACCAGCCTTTTCAGATTATCTCGTTAAACACCACAGTCCATTTGCCTACACTGAACAAGATAAGAATATCTTTTGCAAGTCAAGCAACGTTGACTCGCAAATCCTTTGTTACAAGTCTCTCAAGGTGTTATAAAAGATATACTCATGGTCGTCAGAAGAAAGAGAAGTCACAAGAAGATCAAGTCCAAACTTGTTCCAACCATTGAAGATTTTTCTACAGATTTTTCTTGCTGCTGTCCAGATTTTTTTGAATAAATTAGTTTTAGCTGATTTTTTCTTCCTCAATTAGAGGAGGTTGATCCTCCATTTGTTATTTGTTTTAGTTGCTCATTTTTAGGAGGGCAATCATCTTCCTTTTTTTTGTATTTAAACAGCAGCAATCAATGAATAAAAACATGAGAACATTTCCCAAACAATTGTTGAATACTTAACTCAAGAGATTACATATTCTCTCTTAAGTCTGTAAAAATAGGTAGAAAGAAGGGAAACTCATCTTCTGATCCTTTGTTCCTAAGACCCTTAACTAGATCCCAAACTAGGGCCTGTAAAAATTTAGTATCAAAGCTAGAAGTTATGGGGGAATCAATTCAGCAACAACTAGATCATATCCTTAATATGTTCCTTGACGAACATGCTGCTAACAAGGCTCGGCAAGAAGAGATGAATGCAAAGCTTGAGGTTATTGCTCGTGAGATTTCAAACTCAAATTCTGGACCAAATGGTGAAGCCAGCAATAATGTTTGCCCTTCTAAAAACAAGGGAACAATGGGAAACTCTGAAGGTTCAAAAATTTTTCCAAAATTCTCCAAATTGGATTTCCCTAAATTCAATGGCCAAGAAGATCCTTTGGCATGGCTGAGTCGATGTGAACATTTTTTTAGACACCAACAAACCAACGAAGAGGAGAAAGTTAGCTTAGCCTCTTACCAATTAGAGGGCAATGCTCAACTTTGGTTCTTGCAGTTACTAAATGATGTCCCGAATCCAACATAGGAGGAGCTTAAGCATCAGTGTAATCTTTGATTTGTCCCACCTATCTGCAGTACACAAACTGGGGGAATTAGCCAAATTAAAGCAGTTTGGCTCGATTGCAGATTACCAAGCACAGTTTGAAATTCTAATCTCTCAAGCGAGAAAGTTGTCACAAGCCCAGAAGGTTTAACTTTATATTAGTGGATTAAAAGAATATATTTCAGTGGAAGTGGAACTCCATCACCCACCTGATTTAGCCACAGCTATAAGCATGTCGCGACTGTATGAGAGAAAAATGCCAACACGATTTACTGCTCGTCAAACACCTGCCCCTACTAAACCCAAAAGTTATAGAGTTATAAAGAGGTTGAATCCGACAAAGATGGAAGAGCGTCGAAGGAAGAAACTCTGTTTTAACTGTGATGAGCCTTTTATACGGGGACACCAATGCAAAAAGCTATTCTGGATCGAGCTTGATGGAAGTGAAAGCGATATGGATATAAGTGAACACAACGCAGATGGGGAGCTCTCACCAGAAATCTCATTGAATGCAATCACAGGCATTCACAATTCTCAAACCATGCATTTACAAGGAGAGTGGAATGGTAAACCTGTACTTGTTTTGATTGATTCAAGTAGTACTAATAGTTTTGTGGCTGCCAAAATTGTTAAACAGATTAATTCATGTGATGATAAGAAAGATAGGTTGCGAGTTAAAGTGGCAAATGGTGAGTAGTTGCGCAGTCCAGGAATTTGCCGAAGTGCAGTGCGTAAAATGGGTTCTCATCCCTTCAAGGCTGATCTATTTGTCCTTCTTTTATGTAGCATTGACATTGTGTTGGGAGTTAATTGGCTATGCACCTTAGGTCCCATCATATGGAATTTCTCACTCATGAGAATGGCTTTCTCCAAACATGGCCACAAGATAGAGTTACAGGGAATCCAAAATTCTACCCCAAGCCAACCAGTAAGTCTTAATGCTATCTTTAAATTTCCTAGAAAATGATGTCAAATTGCAAAATCTTCTGGCAGAATTTTTAGCAATATTTGAAGAACCGAAAGGGCTTCCTCCTAGCCGCAATTGTGACCACAGAATTCCCTTGGAGCCAGGCACCAAGCCAGTAGTGGTACGTCCCTACAGATATCCTCATGCCCAGAAAGATGAGATTGAGAGGTAGTGTTTTGAAATGACGCAAAAGCGAATTATTCAGTCCAGTCATTCACCTTTCTCTTCTTTAGTAATTCTTGTGCCAAAATCAGATGGGTCTTGGCGTCTCTGTGTAGACTATCGGGAATTAAATGCTAAAATGGTGAAGGATAAATTCCCAATACCTGTTATAGATGAACAATTAGAAGAACTTGGAGGGGCTAAATTTTTCACCAAATTGGATTTACGCTCGAGCTATCATCAAGTTCGAATGTTTTTGCATGATATCAAAAAGACAGCTTTTCGTACCCACCATGATCACTTCGAATTTTTAGTCATGCCCTTCGGCCTCACCAATGCTCCTTCCATTTTCCAAGCATTGATGAATGAGGTATTTCAAACTTATTTAAGAAAGTTTGTTCTCGTATTTTTTGACGATATTCTCATCTACAGCAGAACTTGGATTGAGCATTTGTATCATCTCCTGATAGTCTTTGAAGTGCTTTCAGCTAATAAATTATTCTTAAAGAAATCCAAGTGCGACTTCGCACAATTTTAGATGGTATATTTAGGCCACGTTATCTCATCAACTAGAGTCCAGGTAGATCAATAAAAAATTTCAGCTATGCTCAATTGGCCACAACCAACAACGGTGAAGGGATTTCGTGGATTTTTGGGGCTGACTGGTTACTACAGCAAATTTGTTCAAAATTATGGAATTATTGCTGCTCCTCTCACAGCGATGTTGTGACACAAATCCTTCCATTGGACAGATGCAACATTTCAATCCTTTAAAAAACTTAAAGAGCTAATGACTTCCACTCTAGTTCTTGCTCTCCCAAACTTCAATCAGCCTTTCATTGTGGAGTGTGACGCCTCTGATTCAGGAATAGAGGTTGTGTTCTTACAAAATGGCAGACCCATAGCCTACTTCAGTCGAATGATGGCGGTACGGCACTATAACCTCCCAGCCTATGAGAAAGAACTAATAGGGTTGGTTAAGGCGGTGAAACATTGGCATTGTTATTTGTGGGGGTGCACATTTATCATTCGCACAGACCATTACAATCTGAAATTTCTTCTGGAACAAAAGGAATTATCTACACCTCAATAATGATGGTTTAGTAAATTATTGGGTTTTTCTTTTACAGTAGAGTATAAGGTTGGGCATTTAAACACTGTGGCCGATGTTTTATCCTGATGGGAGGAAGATTCAGTAACACTTATGGCCATTTCTGTTGGACCCTGGCTCTAGAGCCCAACATCGGACAGGGACTCATGAGGTTTGAGTGTGGAGGGAGGCTTAGTCGTTAAAAAGTAGAAGAAAAATCCTTTGGAAGCAAAGTGGGATAGCCACGACGAACAGATAGGCAAATCCCCTTCTTAGACTTTTCGGGAATTTTACGCCGTGGTGAGCAAATTAACCTTCGCCGCGGCGAAAGCCTCTTGAGCAGAACCCATAACTTAAAATTTTTAGCCATTTTCATCAAAACAACCCCACACAAAATAAACTTGAACATAAACACAACCTTCCAAAATCTTATTCTCATTTCCATAATCTAATACTTTGTGAAACTTGAAGAAATCATAGACAAAATTT
>JANITX010000210.1:36266575-36283485 GCA_027564395.1 Erythroxylum ulei | reverse complement strand
AGATCCGCAATGGATGCCTACAAGGTGGGGGGGATGATGTTGTTATGGAGTATTTTGATCCAGGACTTGATTATTTGCATGGTGAAGATCCGAAACCACCGGAACCATCTGCTGTAGTAACTGAGACTCCTTGTGAGGATCCTTCTGAGACAAAAACTAGGTGGCAAGCAAATGAAGACAAAAGCATCATTTGTTCATGTGGGGGTGACATTCTAGAACTCAAATCTTTGTTCCCAGCAAATGTTTCAGAGTTAGTGAAGAAAGCGGAAGATATTACTAAAAGACATGAACTGGACATGGCTGGGACTCCTATTGAAGGATGTCTGCGTTTTAACTCGAATGATCATGTAGATTTGGACAGTTTTTCGTTGCTGAAAGCAGCATCTCGAGAAGATTCTAATGATAATTATTTGTACAACCCAAGAGCCAAAGATATCAAAGAAATGGATATTCACCATTTTCAGCATCACTGGATGAAAGCTGAGCCAGTGATTGTCAGTGACGTACTGGAAACTGCAACTGGGTTAAGCTGGGAGCCATTGGTGATGTGGCGAGCCTTCCGGCAGAAAAAACGTGAAAAGCATGAACCACTGTTGGATGTGAGAGCCATTGACTGTTTGGATTGGTGTGAGGTAAGTGTAGTTATCTGTTATTTGCTGTATGCTGGAGAGAAAAATTCATCTGATTTGAATATCTCAAGAGTAATGTCCTATTTTACAGCATTGAGTAGAATTTTACAGCTGTAGTATTCATCTGTAGAATCCCAAGAATCGGGTCAACAGTTCATTTCCAACAGTATATCATCCTAATACAGTTATGTTCGTTAGGCTGACTATTGACCTAAGCGTAACTACACATAGTCAAGATTATTGTAGAAGATGAGTTCGCACTGGTAATCTTGCTAGAAGTGAGATATAAGTTTGTTTAAACAATTCAAAACAATTAAGATATCTTTTTGGGCACAGTAGAGCCTAGTTTTTGCTTTCGCATTTCCCACCATTCTTTGACATGATATGTAATCTGGAACTTATGTTGATATTTCTTCTATTCAGGGCCTCAAGTTGACAGGTTGCATGTGGATGCTACTTTATGTGATGAATGCATTCAACACAGGGTCTTTCTATAGGACTGTTATGTGCATTATTCACCTATGATATGTGATTTATTATAGATATTGGTTACTTAACTAGTATGACTGCATATCTTGCTATGCATGGCTGATTTCTCTGAACGGTCACTTTTTTTTACTTGCTCTGCTGTCTTGACTTTTGGGTTTCTCTCCTATTTTGATTCTTTTTAGTAGATTTCTTCTTTTAACTGGGAAGGCCGTCATTGTAGTTTGATCTGGTGACTCTTGGTACATGTGAAATTAAAGAACAACACTGAGTCATATTCACCTCATTCTGAAGAAATTGAAAATTCACTGTTTCTCTCTCTTAAAGATTGGTAACACAAATGGAGAGCAATTGATATGCACCTTTTATTGATGTAATTTAACACTATATTCACCTCCTGTGTATCTTCTTTTCCTTTTGCATGCTTTACATTTTGCTGTAGTTATAGAATTAGTTGATTCGGAGCCTGGTTCTTCTTCTGTAACTTCTGTGGCCTCCGACCAAAATATTCTTGCTGGTTTTGACCTTTGAGTATTGATGCTGATTCTTTCTGATATGCAGGGAGATATCAATGTCCACAAATTTTTCGTTGGATACTCAAAAGGGTTGGAAGATAAAAAAGGTTGGCCTCTAATATTGAAGTTGAAAGATTGGCCTCCATCTAATATGTTTGATGAACGTTTGCCGCGACACAATGGAGAATTTATATGTTGTTTGCCCTTTAAAGAGTATACACATCCTAAAGAAGGGCCTCGAAATATTGCCATCAATTTGCCTGCTAAATCTCTGAAGCCAGATATGGGACCTAAGACTTACATTGCTTTTGGATTTTCTCAAGAACTTGGACGCGGAGATTCTGTGACCAAGCTTCACTGTGACATGTCAGATGCGGTATGTTCAGTATTATTAATGAATGTGGTCAATCTCTATATTTGTGCATTGAAAACTAGTTCGTCATGTTTTCCTTTAGTCATTCTAGTAGGTCAGCTTCTTTACCTGTGTATAAATATGGAGTTGGTAAACATGTGATTATGTTAAATGGTATAAACTTTAGAATATGGCATCAATTGTTTATCTTTCTTTGAACTGGCAGAAGTTTTGATTTATTGCAATGAACAATCTGGATTTAAAATGATTACTTACTATCAAACTGGTATTTAAATATTGAGTTATCCATGATCTTTAAAATTGTCTGTTTCAGGTTAACGTTTTAACACATAGTGCTGAAGTAAGGCTTAAGCCTGAGAACCTCCCTCGCATAGAGAAATTGAAAAAGGATCACTTTAAGCAAGATCGAAAGGAACTTTTTGGAATCAATCAGGTAGAAAATGAAACAGCTTCTTCTGACAATAATGATACATGTGGTAGCTCACCAGTAAACAATCAAGAGTTAACTTCTCAAATTGATGGCCACCAAGATGATTCTGAGTCATCTGAACATGATCTGAAGAAACCAGAGCTAAAAAGTAGGGAGGAGATGGAGATGGTTCAACATAAAGGCATCAAGGGTCAGTTTGCCACTGAAGTTGATCCAAATGAGGGATCTCCGCTGACCGACTTTGATTCGTCAGAGACAAAATTTGAGGAGGACATGGTTAAATGCAGAGAGAATGAGGGTGGTAGCCCTTTAGATAGGCAAGATGAAGTGGAGGGAGGTGCGCTTTGGGATATTTTCCGTAGAGAAGATGTTGATAAGCTGAAGCAATATCTTAACAGGCACTTCAAAGAATTTAGGCACATTCATTGCCTTCCATTGCAGAAGGTAATTTTATGCATTAAAGTAAACACGGTTGGTTTCTGTTTGATACTAGAATTTTCTAGTTGTGTATAGCTGAAGTGTATGTGAAAGCAGCAAAATGTGCTTCTTTGACTTTTAAGATTTAAAATTCCAGAAAGAACTGCAATCATCATAAATATATTGATAATTGATACCAATGATGCTGAGTATTTTTCTTTAAAATTTGCCTGAAAGTGAAAAGTGTCTTGGAAAGATGTTAGCTGATGCTTTTGTAAACAAATCTTGGTGTTTGATGGATGCGACATCTATATGTCCAGAAAAGGTGTGTGCTATGTACAGTTGGCAATTTAAGCCTGTCCTGGCTTGGGCTGGCCCAAATTCATCAGTCCAGGCTCGAGTTGACTAGGCTTTGGGTTGGGTTCAGGCTTGGGAGATTGGTCCAAAGTTTGACCCAATGGTTCAAACACCCTCACCCAAATGATGTTTTGGTTTTGGTTTGTATTTTTAAGAAACTCAAGACTAAAATGGTGTTATTTTGGTCATTTACACCAAAATGACCAAAACGACACCATTTTGGCGCAACCCCAGTGGGATCGGGCAGTGGGCATCAGGGGCTCAGTTCAGCCTGGCCCATTGCCATCCCTTATTGTCACACTAGATGTCTTTCTAATTGAATTGCTTATTCTGGGTGTAGGTTGTTGATCCAATACATGATCAAACATTTTATTTGACTGAAGAGCATAAGAGAAAGCTGAAAGAGGAATATGGTTAGTTTTCACGTTTATAGATAAGTCCTAGTTACTTTTTATATTTATTAGTTATTATTATATTGAGGTTATTCATGGTTGTATGCAGGAATTGAACCTTGGACCTTCATTCAAAAACTTGGAGATGCTGTGTTCATTCCTGCAGGCTGTCCTCATCAAGTGAGAAATTTGAAGGTAAGTTACTATTGCATTGGACTTTTTTTTAATAATTAATTTGCTCGATTCTTGTCACTTCCATGACCTTGATACAGAACTAGAACTTTTGACTAGGATGGATGTTCTAACTATGGATGTGATAATAGAACGAGATTGATTTTGTATGACCCTTGAATTCAATAGTGTCAAACACCAAGCAATATTGCTATATATGTGTTGCTATTCAAGTCAACCTCAGCTTTATGAGAAATTATAATAAAAAAAGTTCATTTGTCCAAGAAGTTCGCCAAAGCTGTTGATTTGAGTTAGGAATTTGTTCAGTTTTGACTTGGCATCTCTAGGTTGAAGTTCTGCAAGAAGTAATGCCATCCTTTGCCAAACTTTGCTACAATGTTTGTTATGTGTTAAAAGTTGTGTTAAGTCCATACGTAATGCATAATAATGTCTCAAAAGATGATTATCGTATAAATTTAATCAATTATACTTTTTAATTATTCAGAGGATATTTAACATCAACTAATCTTTCTACATGATGCTCATCTCTCTTGCAGTTGGAGATGTTTATTTTTGTGACGTCACAGGTTGTGAATTAATCAGTTATCTTTGCTGCTTTCATGCTTAGCAGGCTCTATTTATGTGTTCCAACAGTCGTACATATGACTTATGGGCAGGCTGAAAAACATGTCTAATACAGTTGCGTAAATGATGCTGATATGTTTAATTGAAAATTTCCTCGTATTACTTCTTTATCTTTAAAATTATTGTCCTGTGGATGCTCTGGGAGTGTTGAAATAAGTTGGGTATCTTAATCCGAGTTCATCTCAAAGGCAATATAGATGATATCATAACTGTTAAGATATGTTACATTTTGCAAGAGAATGCTATATTCTGTAGTCTTCAGCTTGCAAACCATAAAATGAACTCCATTCTTGTGGCAATAAATATTGTATACTTTCAGATTCGTTCTGGACTTTATCCATTGTTTTGACAGTTTAAGCACTAATATCAACAGATCAATTGATATTTTTGTTGCAGTCATGTATAAAGGTAGCATTAGACTTTGTTTCGCCTGAAAATGTTGGTGAGTGTATTCGCTTGACAGAGGAGTTTCGTCTACTTCCACATAATCACCGAGCTAAGGAGGATAAGTTGGAGGTAGGCTTCTTGTAGTTTTATTTTATATATTTTATGGTGGTTACTTTTGGACTTGGACGCATTTTTGCCTTTGATATATTGGGACATAAACTTAAAAGTAAATTGGGGCCTAATTTTTATATTG
Organism: Erythroxylum ulei; assembly: GCA_027564395.1. Taxonomy (NCBI): domain Eukaryota; kingdom Viridiplantae; phylum Streptophyta; class Magnoliopsida; order Malpighiales; family Erythroxylaceae; genus Erythroxylum; species Erythroxylum ulei. The sequence continues at coordinate 36,278,430 of JANITX010000210.1, read as the reverse complement.
TTAATAATTTCTCTTTCTTGATTTTCCTGGGATTATATTTCTCATAGGCGAATATGCTGTTAGATAAGTTGGATTTGGGTTCAAATTTGGAGAGAGATAATTGCTTTTACTGTTTAGTTTGTGCTGATATCACCATGTTTTACGTAGATCATCTTTTCTTGCATGATTTTGTGGGAATTGAACTTTAAAGTATAATGGAGCTAAACGTTTAAGTTTGTTAATTTCTTTGTTTTCTTGGTCATCTCTTTTGGATTGGGCTCCAAATTTGGAAAGATGGTTACGTTTTGTTGGTTGCCACTGTTTTCACTATGCTTTAAGTTGATCATTTTATTCTACAGGACGTGATGTAGAACAGCTTTGAACTTTAGATTTTCACACGATTCTTTTTGTTTTTGGTGGTGGTATTATAAAGGGTTGATGCACAAACAAATAAATTTATAGTTCCTTAAATTTCATAAGGAGTAACTGTTAACAAACGAAATCCAAAAGGAGCAAACTTGTGTATTAAACTTATCTAAGTAAAACAAATTGGTTGAACTGAAAGTAGCTTACAACGTTTATTCAGCTGTCATCAATTTGGACTGCCACATTCTTTACTACATATGTTCAAGTTGCTTGTGATGATTATAAATTGACATGTTCCGATCTGGATGGATACTTTACAGGTGAGGAAAATGCTCCTGTATGCTGTGCAACGGGCTGTAGAGGTTTTCCAGCCTAATAAAACGTGAGTCACCGAACATCTGTTCATGAATTTGATTTTTGTTACTTCTGTATCTATGCAGTTGTTCTACTTTTGACTTGTCACCATCTGGCCCCAAAAAATATTTGTTCTGAAATTATGGGAGCGTTGCCGTTTGTCATGGTGATTATTAGTGATTGTGAAAAGGACAAAGAAAGGAGCAGCACTTTGTTTTTCCCTAGGGAGTCAATTCTCATGCATTTACTTTCCATCCAGCTCCCATTTTCTTGATTTTTTGCTCGGTCTTTGCCCTCCATGAGTAGTATCGTCAGAGATAGAGATTGAGAAAATGACTAGAAGGCACAGAAAGGTGCTGGAATTCAATAGTAGGATTTTGTATCAAGTAAATTTCCCATGAACAATGTAGGCTTTGCAATAAAAAAGACAGGAAACTACCTGACTCATATGGCTACAGCTTATCAACTGACTGTTATCATATTTCAGGTCAAAGACAAAAGAGGTGGCTGAGAAGAAAACTAGAAAGAGAAGGAAGCGTAAAAGCTCCTAGAGAAGATCTGCCTGTGTTATGGCTATTCATATCCCAACCCAATCCTCCTGTCAAAGTATGCCCTCTGTAATAGCTTGAATTATACAAGTTTCCTGTTTTGCATGGCAACTACCACATGAGGCTTTTTGTTTGAAATGTTTGAAGGAAATGGAAGACAGAACAATGGACAATGTTCTTCTAACCATCTCCAGTGTAGCAGATGCCTATGCATCTCGTGTATATTATATTTTGTTGTAACGGGTTAAATGTTTAGTCCATCCACCATATTTATGATCATCCATACATCAACCTTAATCTTCTCAACCTAACCTGGAATTGGTGTTTTGGTTAGTTGCACACTTCTCTGCAGGAAGAGTTTCTCAGTTGAAACCAGTAATGTTCTTATGAAATATGTAGATTATTTACTACCATTAATGTTCATATAATAAATGTTAATGACTTTAAGAGAGTACACTTGACTGGGTTATCTTTTAAATTGGAATTACGAATTTGGGTATTAGGATCGTATTTTTAAATCTTAGGTTATGAAGATGACTTTCATTTTGGGCTTGTTTTTTTCAATTGTATTAAATGCTTAAGATGCATATTTAAGCTACTTATTATTGTTAATATTTATATAACAAAATACAACTACAAGCCCTGGTTAGCTACCCTTAATTGGTAGCAATGGTCTTCTGTGTTTAGTATATCATCAATACCGAAAACACCATGTGAATCTGAGGTCATATAACCATGAAATGGACGTGAAACCACTTCCATTCAAAGTTTCCATTTGTGGCAAGTGCCCATGTTCTTTTCTTCTCTGCACTGGTCTTTTTCAATGGTGAGTTGGTGATATAGTCTTCATGAGATATATTCCACAATATTTCTTCCAAGCCCTTTATAGTTTTTTCTTTTATTTTTTTTTGCATAACATAATGAAATGTTAGTTTTAAATGGTAATCATTTCGAGAGAGACAGAAAATTAAGGAAAAGCATGAATAGAGAGGGCCAGAGTAAGGGGGTCTGTAGCTATTGAATTCAAGACAAAAACTTAAAAAGAGGAGGGGACCATTAGAGTAGCCTTCCTTGTCTGGGATTGATGACATGTGATGTCTGACCATTTTCTAGTTGCCCACAAGAAATAGAAAGAAAGAGAACTCTGACTACACTGCAACTTCTGGTTTTCTTAAAATGTTCTACGTTAAGTGGAGGGGACCAAATCGATCTCTATTGTAACTTTTGTTACTTTAATTTGCTGCAGATTGTAACTTTTATATTACTGCTCATGGACTGATATGATCCTCTGATCATTAGTATAGTTGCTGATTGACAAGAACTGAAGATCCTATGTTCAAAGAACAATTTCTTCTCTTAATTCAGACTTTAACTAAGAAAGTAATCTTCAAAATGGAAATTTAAAGCCTTGGTGGTTCAACTTAAACTTAGAAACATTCATGGCTAAGGACACAGAATCTCTACCTAGCTTCCATAAAACTTGCTTATGTTCAGAGTTTGTGAGATCCAACTGGACACAAGTCAGTATTTGGTTAAACTTAAGTGACTTTAATGATGAAGAGAAGAAGGAAAAAAAAGGAACATTGAAAATTTATTATTATGTTATTTGATAAACTTATTATTATGTTATTTTAACTAATAATTGGTTTTCAAAACCTTGGAAACAATAAGAAAATGGTTTAGTAGTGACAGAGATCTTTGTTTATATTTGTGGTTTAACAATATCGGTTTATACATGTGGGTGGATAATTATTATGTATTATAGCTAATGTAATGCTGTAATGGGCTTCACCTCTCCGCAAATTCCTTTTGAAAGAACATTGAAAATGAAGGGTGTGAATTCTGGACTTATCATTAATTGCATAATGATAAATCTTTGGAAAGATAAGCTAGTCTAAACTACTCTCATTTGGTTAAGATTTCAAAGATGGAAAATGCCCCAGTATAACAGTATGCAATATCATGTTGCTAAATAGTTTTCTAGCCAAGCAAGCACACATTTTCTTCTAGCCAAGCAAGCACACATTTTCCAATACACGTACATATTCACAATTCAATTTTCATTTCTGTAACAGTTAAACTATTTGTATCTATTATCTGTTATCCTGATAACATGACGCTTAAATAGCATATATGACAATTGGAATGGGCATACCTTGTAGCTGATTGGAGGCCTTCAGAGCTGGAAAACATGTTTTAAAGTAGCTGCAAAAGCATTGAGAGGAACCATGTAAAATAAAATAACTTACAGCACGTTATTTCCATCAATTAATATAGCAAAATCCTTTCCAATTATTTGCTAGCGTGCCTAACAAAATGACAACGTTTGATAAGCAAATACTGAACAAAATGTAGTCCTATTTGACTGAAAAATCAGAACTAAGCACCAAACTAAGATTAACCATTGCAAAATTCAAAAAGACAGATCATGAATTCCAACTCCATACAAATTACGTCTCAGACGCATCGCAATACAGAGTCATAATGATTTTGCTTCAACCTAGTCATATTTTTCCTTCTTTGATAGAGATTAACCTAAATCAGAACACTTGATAATGTGGCAATACATAAATATAAAGAACCTAATTAATGATCCAGAAAGAGGTGAAACCTATAGCTTTAGAGCTTTCAATTTATTTGATTATCAAAAACAAAATGTATGGTGTGTAAGGCTCCTCACCATTTGTGAACCTTCCAATCAATGATAATCGACCAAACTAGGAAACTCCCATCTGGGTTTTCCCCCAATAACATTGGGAGATCGATAAAAGGATGAGAAGTTATGAATATCAGGACACTAACCAATGAGGCGTACAACAAGGGCATTGACAAAAAGGTGAAACCAAAGCTTCTAAGGTAGGCAAAAAATGAGGAACAACGTTGTTGCTTTTAGTCCCATTAAGATTGATAAACCCAATCCCATATGTAGATTCGATCCAAATTTTACAAGGTTGAGACCTGAAACTAGAGATACCAGTTGAGTTCAAGGACCTAAAATTTAAATTCGATCGTAGACGCAAAACTACCTTACAAGCTCATGTTACATTCATCATGGTTATTAATTCATCTGCTTTCAGTAGGTTATCGATAGCAAGAAAGAGAAACTAAAAATAAGTGGTCAATGAAATTATATAATCTCCATGGATGATTCATACCAGTTACGTATGAACATAGGACCAACCTATTCTACTCAATTGATTAAGAAAAAACTTGAGATACCAGTTGAGTTCAAGAATCCCCTCTTACTTGGGATTAAAAATTTAATGTAGTAAATGCAATACCCTTTTGAGTTCAAGAACAAAAGAGATGTTCCCAAGAGATGAATCTGAATAACAAAAATAGTCACTTACAGAAGAAAAAAAAAACCCAGAACTTATTCGTGACCGCATTGGAATCATAAACTTATAGAAGACAGAAATCACGAAAATAGCCACTTACAGTAGACAAAAACCGCGAACTGGAGAGAGAATCACGAGCTTGAAGAAGATCCTAGTCAGTTTTTGGAGGGAGGCTCGTCAGATGTCAAAGAAGGAGAAGTTTCGAGAGGTTTAACATGAGAAAGATAAATTTGTCTTGAAGAAGAATAGTTATTCGTGGAATAGATAAAGATAGGTAGGGAGTAGTTTTATCTATTCCTCAAAATTTAAGAATAGATATTCCTAAAGATTACCAATTCTGTGTTTGTTTCTAACCAAACACAGGTTTAATAATACACTAGGAATATGTTAGGAATAGAATTACTATTCCATTGAACCAAACATCCAGTAAAGGCCATACTGACTGAAGCGCCTATTCTTACATAAACTGTGCCTAGTAGAGACTTCATAATCTACAGTGACTCCTCACATAATGAGCTTAGATGTGTACTTATGCAAGAGGGAAAGGTAGTTGCTTATGCTTCTAGGCAACTTAAGCCTTATAGAAGGAACTACCCAACCTATAATTTAGAGTTAGCACCCAACTTAAGTCTTTGATTTGAAGATTTAGAGGCAATACTTCTATAAAGAGAAATGTTATATTTACACAGATCACAAAAGTCTTAAATATTTGCCTATACAAAAAATGTTGAACTTAAGGCAAAGAAGATGGATATAGTTGATTAAAGATTATGATTGCATCATTGACTATTATCCAAGTAAAGAAAATGTAGTAGCTGATGGCAGGAAATCATTATCAGCTTTAAGATCAATGAATGCTAGATTATTTGTAGCCAGTGATGAATCCATTAGAGCTGAGTTGAGGCTCAAATCAAACTTGTTACAGAAAGTCAAGGAAGAACAGAAACAAGATGAAAAGTTAGTTACCATTCTTAAACAAATTCAAGAGGGGAAAGATAGTGAATATGCAATCAAAGAGGATTGCTACTTATATTACAAAGATATAATCTATGTCCCTAATGATGATGAGCTAAAAAAGAACATCATGAAGGAATCCATAGCAGTTCATATGTTGTGCACCCAGGAAGTATTAAATATACCAAGATTTTAAGACACATTATTGGTGGTCAGGTATGAAGAGAGACATTGCAGATTATGTTACCAAGTGTCTTACATGTCAACAAGTAAAAGCAAAACATCAAGTTCCATCAGGTTTACTTCAACCAATAGCAATACCTGAATGGAAACAGGATCGAATCATGATGGATTTTGTGTCTGGTTTGCCTCAAACTAGGAAGAAACATAATGCCATATGGGTGATTGTAGACAGATTGACCAAGTCAGCTCACTTCTTGCCTATCATAATCGACTACCAACTATCAAAGCATGCAGAATTATACATCGTGACATAGTGCGGTTGCATGGATTACCATCTTCCATCATATCAAAACAAGATCCAAGATTCACGTCAAGATTTTGGAAGAAATTACATAGGGCATTAGGTACTAAGCTGAATTTTAGTACAACTTTTCATCCTCAAATGGATGGATAATTAGAAAGAGTGATTCAATTGCTAGAAGATATGCTTAGGAGTTGTGTTATTGATTTTAAAGGAAGTTAGGATGAACACCTCCCACAGATTGATTTTGCATACAATAATAGCTATCAAGTAAGCATACAAATGGCACCATATAAGGCTTTTTATGGGATACAGTGCAGAACACCCTTATGTTTGACAGAACTTAGTGAAAGCAAGATCGTGGGTCTAGAGTTGATAAAGGAAACCGAGGACAAGGTGAAGATTATAAAGCAAAGGTTGAAAGTTGCTTCTAATAGCCAAAAATCATATGTAGATTTGAAGAGAAAGGACATTGAATATGTTGTAGGTGACAAGGTTTTCTTGAAAGCTTCACCATGGAAGAAAGCATTTCAATTTGATAAAAAAGATAAGTTAAGCCTCATATTCATTGGTCCATATGAGATCATTGAGCGTATGGAACGAGTAGCCTACAAATTAGCATTGCCACAAGATTTGGAAAAGATTCATGATGTCTTCTATGTATCTATGTTAAGGAGATGTTGGTCTAATCCAAAAATATTATAAAACTAGAAGATATTGAAATACAACCAAATCTAACTTATGAAGAGAAGCTAGTAAAAATTCTAGCAAGAGATACAAAATAGCTAAGGAACAGGATGATTGCACTGTTGAAAGTATTATGGATGAACTACGAGATCGAGGAAGTTACATGGGAACCCAAAGAAAACATGAGAAAGTCTTCTCCACAGCTATTTAACACAGGTAAATTTCAAGAAATTTTATTTTAGAGGGGAAGACTTGTAACGGCCAAAAAAAAAATCTCAATTTCGTGAATTGTACTTTTCAGGTCGTGAATAATGCATCCTGAGGTGAATAGTGACACTTGAGACTCGAACTGCAATTTATTTTATTTAGCATTGGATAGTATTATTCAATGACAACCCAAGGATTTAATTTGAGGTCAAAATGAGTTTAGTTTGAGGGTCTGACAAAGAGTTGACCAATGGTCAAAGTTTGACTTGAAAAAGGGTGAAAGTCAGACTCAAAAATATTAATGGAAAATAAATGATATTAATTAAGGTCTTTATGTGCGGATGATATGTTTTCTCATTGGAATTTTTATTGAGAAGAAAAGAATGGATTAAAAGTTAAAGTTAATTTTGGATATAAAAAAATAAAAAATGGAAAAAATTATTAAGGGACCACATGGCATTTTTTTTGTCACATACTCACTCTTATCTTCACCAAAGATTGCTGAGAACAACCCCTCTCTCTTTTTCTCCATTTTCTTCCACGTTCAAGCCAACTTTTTTCTATCCCTAACCCCCAAATTAACTATTAAACACTAAATCAAATACCTAGGATCCCTAAACTCACCATATCAACAAAAAGTTTAGGAAAAGATGAAGAAAAAGTATATGGGTGTTCTTGATGAATAGTACCTGAAAATTAATAAGGTAAATGAATGGAGCTTTTGTTGTTTTTAATACGTGATTTTGGTGTAGTTGCATGCATTAATGAATAAATATGCATGAAATTGAATTTTTATGCAATATTATAAAGATAAAGAAGATGAATTGAAGGAGAGAAAGAGAAAGATAATGAATAAGGAATTAATGGTGAAATTAAAGTTTATAGAAGCTTAATTTGAAGAATTGGACATCAATTTGGTATGTGTTCTTGTAATTCTATTTTTCCTTAGAAATTTTGTATTGGGGGTTTACAAAATTGTTGTTAAAAATATTTAATTAGATTGTAAATGAAGTAGTATATATGGTTAATTTAGATTTTGGACTTATAATTTGTATTTTCCCTAATTAACATACATTATGTTTGAATATGGAATAGTTTGAATTGACTATTGTGAGTTTTTATCATAAAATTTCAATGGAATTGAATTAGATTTGCCCCTAGTAAAATATATAGGAATTGGAGGAATATGATAAAATTGGCATGCTAATTAGAGAGTTAGCAGTACTGCGTTATGATATGTCTTACCGAATTGTATGGCTCGGAGAGCTCAGTTTTGGTATAAGATATTTGATTTGTCTTATGAACTATATGGCTCTGAGAGCTTGGTCTCGTAAGATAAAGATATGCAAATGGACTGTATGGTTCTAGGAACTCGGTCCTGTATTTTAAAATCCCACTTATCCAGGTTGACAATGTAATTCCGTTGGATTTTACTTTGAGGCAATTACAATATATATATATATATATATATGCATATCTAAAGATTACAGAATTATTAAAGATATGAATTATTAAAATATATAAATACTTGTATTTCATAAATTGATTTTAAATGCCTATTTATGCTTAGAAATAAATGAAGATATTCATATTTGAAAAATATTATATGTTATGCGCATTATGTTGGAATGAATTGAATTGAATGAGAAATGGAATTGCTTGAGCACCACTAAACCTATAGCTTAGCATATGGATTTTCTTTTCACGCATAGGTCTTAAAGAGAATTAGAAGAAAGTTATGTTGGATCTAGTACTAGACTAAAGTCACATAGAGGATCTCGAAATACTTGGAGCTGGATGTACTACAATATTTTATTTTATTTTATTTTTGATTATAGCATGTACACACAAAGAAGTGAAGGATGGTACAGAATTTTATTATGAATTATATACGAAAGTTATGTATGAAATTAGGTTTAGATGAGTTGAAATGCATTAGAGGATGGGTAAATTATTTTTTCAAGGAGTTTGACATAGAGATGGATAGTTGAGTAAAATGCATAAAAAGTGTATTGAAGTTTCTTGCAGGAGGTTTTAAGCAAATATAGACGAAACTTTATCGAAATTTTTGTAATGTAAATAGTAATTACTATAATAATGAGGTTTTAAATAGAAAATGTTGTACTTCTAAATGATAGGTATTTAAAAAGTGGTAACACTTGGTATGTCGATTCCATTATCAAGTATGAGGTGTTTCACAAGCACTGAGGTTATATGAGAAGCTTCACTTGTTCGACTCCCTAATGGAAGTTGTTTAGAGATTGACTCTCGAGGATAACTTGCTTTATCTTTGAACATAAAACACAAAGGTGACGATTGGCAGGGGTGAATGCTAAGATGGACTTTACTATTTTCATAATACTAATGAACATATTGCTACTAGTTTGAGATTAGATTGTTCTAGTATTATTTGGCATAGATGCCATAGACATGTTTCTTTTGGAAATTTGTCTTCTATTTCGCAACTTTCTGATATGCACGTTGATAGAATAAATAAACATTGTGAGTCTTGCTTTAGAGCTAAGCAAGTAAGAAAACCTTTTCCTATGAGTCTAATATTTCAAGTGATTCGTTTGATCTTGTTCACTTGGATATTTGGGCACCATATAGGACTGTATCTAGTTCTAGATGTCATTACTTCCTGATGCTAGTTAATGATCACAGTAGGAGCACTTGGGTCTATTTGCTAAGATCTAAATCTAATTTTGTCTTACAATTTGTTATATTTCATGCAATGATCAAAAATCAATTTAAGAAAAATATTTTATAGGTATGGGTTGATAATGTACCAAAATTTGTTACGGGATCAATGTTGAAAAATTTTCAATGAAACAGAATCTTTGTACAAACTTTGTGTATTTACACGCCATAACAAAATGGCATTGTGAAAAGGAAGCATCAACATCTACTTGAGATAGCTCGACCTCTTCATTTTAGGCAAATCTTTCATTAAAATTTTAGGGTTAGTGCATTTTAATAGCGACATACCTTGTGAACCTCATGCCATCTAACAAATTTAATGGTAAAAGCCCTTTTGAAATTCTATTTGGAAAATTACCTTTAATTAAACATTTGCAGGTGTTTGGATGCCTTTGTTATATGCACTATAAACCAAGAATTAAAAACAAATTTGAAACTTGCTTTAAACCTTGCATTTTTGTTGGATACCCAAGGGGGTAAAATGATTACAAGGTTTTTGATCTAGAAACTAACAAAATTTTTGTTCTTAGAGATTTCATGTTTCTCGAAAACAAATTTTTTTTGCTAGACTGAAAATAATGACATAGATTTCATTCGTTCATTGATTCCAGATTCCAATAACATTTCAATATCGAACTTTGAGTTGCAGGAAAATTGTTTCTTAACGGATGAGGAAGTCGTCTCTCAGGAAACTGAAAATAATGAGGCATCCCCAACTCTAGTGGTTATGTAGCTAGCTTTGGCAAATTATCCAGTACAATGTCTGCTAAATTAAGAAGGAAGACCACAACGAGAGAGACATCCACCACCTTATCTTCAAGACTATGTGATAAATATTTCTTGAGATAAAATCATCCCTAAAATTGGTCAATCAAGTCACCATATCCTTTGGCTCAAAATCTTGATTATTCGAAATTTAGATCGGCTCAAAAAAGCTATCATGCAGCTTTAGTAGAGTAAACCGAGATACAAAACTTTTAGTAGGCAAATCAAGATCCTAATTGGCAAAATGCCATGAAATAAGAGATTAAAGCCTTATAGCAAAATGGAACTTAGACCTTTGAAAAATTTCCTATAGGGAAGAAACCTATCGAATCAAAACGACTTTTAAGATTAAACGTAAGGTTGATGGTAGCATTGAGTGCGACAAAGCTCATTTGGTTACTAAAGGGTTTAGTCAAATATAGGGTATCGAATATAAGGAAACTTTTTCACCAGTAGCAAAACTGATTAATGGTCGATGTCTTTTATCTGTAACTGCAACTAAAATTTGGGAACTCCAATAACTAGATGTCAATAATGCCTTTATGCAAGGAGATCTTTGAGAGGTAATTTACATCGTACCACCTACTAGTGTGACGAGTCTGCAAACTTTAAAAATCACTTTATGTGCTCAAGCAGGCACCTCACCAATGGTTTGAAATTTTTTCTTAAACTCTCTAAACACTGTGGTTTCCAACAATCTAAATGTGATCATTAGTTGTTCATTATAAGAATTGATAATGAATTTCTTACCTTGCTAGTATATGTCGATGACATTATTATTGCAAAAAAAAATGGTGATCAGACAAAGTGAATGAAGGAATACCTTCATAAGCAATTTCACACTAAATATTTAGTCATTTTATTGGGTTGAAGCAACTTGATCACCTACAAAAATCTTTCTTTCCCAAAGAAAGTATACAACAGATATTTTAAAAGAGACTGGAATGCTTGGTAGTAAGCCTATGATGTTTCCACTTTAACAAAACCATAGATTTATCAAAGCTAAGGGGGAGTTACTCAGTGATCCTGGACAATACCGATGTTTGATTAGTAAGTTGATTTATTTAACTTAGCCTGATATTGTCTTCGTTGTCAATTTGTTCAACCAGTTTATGGAGAAGCCAACCAAGCTACACATGGAGGCAACCATGAGGGTTCTTTGATATTTGAAGAATTCTCTTAGACAAGGCGTGCTCTTCCCAGCAAATAACGATCTTCTTCTGAGAGGTTATTACAATGCAAATTAGACAAGTTGCCCGGGGATCAACTATTAGATTCATTACAAAACTGGGAAATGTGCTAATTTCCTGAAAATCTAAGAAACAGGTAATTGTTTCTCGCTTATCAGCTGAGGCCGAATATAAAGCCATGACAACAACTACTTCTGAATTAGTGGTCGCGGCTTATCACTCAATCCTAAGATTGATCCTTGGAAACCGGTCAAAATCAATTTATACCAAGAATTGCAACATA
>JANITX010000210.1:35999963-36011297 GCA_027564395.1 Erythroxylum ulei | reverse complement strand
CACCCCTTCCTGTCCCCATCCTCAGGTTATAGCTAGAAGATCAAGTGATCAAGAGCCTAAAGGGATTGCTACTTTTCTTTTGCTATTTTTTTTGTATTTTGTAATAAGCCAATGATGTGGCTTTTGATGTGTAAGCAAAGTACTTCAAACTCTGTTGCTTAAGGAAATGAAATGATAGATTTAAATAGTTCAGTTATGTATGTATGTTTATTTTGATTTTAGAGCAAGAGTTGGGTTGGGTTCCGGACACGGTGCCCAACACATATTGCATCAATATACTTCTAATTGAGCTACCTTAAATAGGACAAGTCATAAGTAGCATCAATATACAATGTCACATGAGATACCTTGGTAATCGCAATTCTAATGATCAATTATGTAACCATCATAATTAAGAAATTTTCAAAAATATAAGTAATATTCTATTTGAGATTCTCATAATCAGGTCAGTTTAGTGAACATATTCTTTAATAAGCATTAACCATTTGTTTAAGTTTCTCTTTACTTTAATCTATGAGATCAATTACTTTCTTCTTAAAAAAGAAACATAACGTGTGCTAATTTTATCTTTTCATCATTATCTCATTTTTTTATGAAACTATAACTATGAATAATTCGGGAATAATACATTTGATGAAACGATAAAATTAGGAACAATTTGAGAATAATACATAAATGTAAATTAAATATCATAATTATTATCTTATCATTATTTTAATTATACAATAATTATTCTAAGGATTATATCTTTAGTATTAAAACATCAAATGTAATTAACATAATACATAAAAATAAATAATGTCTTTATTCATTAAAATAATAGCTCATATATAAAACTACGACTAACGGATTGATTGCAAGAGCATAAACTAATAGTTACGGAGAAATATGAATAAATAGAAAGAGGGCAAAATGATGTAACAAAATTATAAGTTTAAAAAATAAAGAATATTTTAGTAAGATGTTGCCTCGCCTTTCCAGTGTCCCATAGTTGAGCATCCTTCACATCACTGGTTCGTAATCATGCTTGAATTATTGTAAACGGATCCATAAAGTTTTTGGACAGGGCAGTTTGGAATATGCCTTCGCCTCCACTTATTCCTATTGGCGAATGCGATGACCCACATTAAGATATTTGTCAGGGGGTCCCAACAAACAATAATTTAGTATTCATATCTATCACTTTCACATTTCATGTGTATGTTTAATACAAAGTCCTCCACTTTATCTTTATTCTCAATCCATAAATTTCTTTTTTCTTCTTTTTAATTATTTCAATCAATTTCTGCTCTCCCCAATTGCCTACGTTGCTGACCTGGCATCCGACGTCGGTTAACTGGCCGTGACCCCCGGATTCCAAGTGAATACCAAATCTGGGATTTATATCTTCGTTCGTGTCCGCCGGTTATTATATAAGAAAACCGTCTTTTATCTATCTTTGCTCTCCGTCTCCAGGAAGTTTCTGCTTTCGTCGATCTTGCTTTAACAGGATTACGATTTTTGAGGAGGGAATCCAAGAAATTTAGGGTTTCGAAATCTGATTCGCTTGTTTGGAGGAGACATTCATCATGTCTAACAATCGAAAGCAAGAATTTAATTACGACGGTGAGGACGAAATTAACGAAGAATTCGAGGATTCATCGTCGATATCTAACTGTTTCGACTCCTCAACCGTCAGAGCGACGCAAGAGAGGTCCGAGATTGGGCTAACGGAGAGACTAACGAACATACTTCTGGAGCAAGGAGACGGAGATTTGCTGCTTCGGAGGAGCGATCGAGAAGATAGGCTTTTGCAGTGGCTTCAAGCGCTGGATATGCAAGTCATGGGGGCGTGTAGAGCCGACGAGAGGCTGAGACCTTTGCTGAAAGCTAATGCTTCTAGTGGCTTGGCCGAAGATCGGTTGCTAGCGTATTTAAACCAGGTTTGAACAAATATTTACGTAGCTGATATCAGGGTTATGTTTGATGTGAAGTTATTGAGTTCTTGATGCGTTTTTGTGTTTCCTTGTATGGTTAATAGCACTTTGAGCCCTCGGAGGTTGGTATGCTAGCCAGATGCTTTTGCATACCTCTTGTTTCAATTCGTGTTGGCAAGATTAACAAGCTAGGGACTCTGATGTGCCCTACTTCCATAAGGTATTTGGATCAATATGAATTTTTGTTTGTTCTCTTTCCTTCTTTGTTTGTCGATATTTATAGTTCTGTTGAGAACATATATGTCATATATCTTTTGCTATATCGAAAACCTTTGCTGAGATCCAGCTGCCTATAATAATTTGGAAATTAGTTACCCATCAGCATGAAACTTCTAAAGCTTTATCTTTTTATCTTTTTTTGATGAATTTTCTTTTATCCTGTGATTCAATACATTTTCTGGAGAAGCTAATTTGATTTCCATGCTGAGTATTCGTAAATATTAGTATTATTATTATTTTGTCTTGCACGCTGTAACCTGCAAGTTAGCCTTTTCATTAGTCCTATGCTGTGTTGTGAAAACTTGTTTGTTTTTGCACTATCATTTTTTATCTGAAATGCTAAAGGAGCACTTTTGACTGCTTCAATCATTGTTTTGATAATTTGTTATCTTCTCCACTCCATGATATTATATGAAGACTGTCTCTACTTTTGCTGCCTGATTGCAATACGTTCAATTATACTTGCAACGTTCTATGCAGGAAGCTGATATTAGAATTTACTTGATGTTATTCTGATGTTTTGCAGTTTCACCCATATTAACGCATCTGTAAGTCGGCTATGTGTTTGACAATGTGTACAAGGATTGAAATTCTCTTTTGCACTTGTGCTTAATTGGGCATGCATTTTGTAGTTGGCTTTGGTTATTTGATGCATAACTTGCTTCTACTCCGAATATAAGATTGTGGCTTAGTCGTATCTCTTGTCTTGGCTAGATCTTTTTGCTTGTAAGTCAAGATGAAGTTGTGTTTATAATTATGTCATCCTCTTCCTCATTTCAGTTCCCCTTTTATCTATGCCTCTATGCATTAACAGCACCTAAGTTGAGTTCCTGGATTAAGAAGAGAGTGGTTGTGTCTTGTGCAACTGCCAGATGCCTTATTGTACATGTCTGGGGTTGGGGATTGCATTATGATGTCAGGCGACACCATGAAGGTTGGTCTGACAAGCAAACCTTGTCGTGATGGTTATGAAGGGATAGGGTTCACCCATAACTCTTGAATAATTTTATAGTGACAATTCTTTCATATTTTGATGAAGTTGATTTCTGGCAGGATTTATTCTGTTAGAGCTTTTCCATTAGTATTAGCTAGGCTGCTAAAATGAGTGATACTGAAAACTTTATGTTCCTTTAGTTGTTAATGACTGGTAGAGATTTTAGGTCAATGCTTTAGCTTTGTTGTGATGATATGTTCATTCTTCCAAGTGAAAATATCTTTTGACTTGTAGGTAAAGTGGGCGTATTCTATTATGATCTCTGAATTATCAGGAAGTAAAGGTAGTCTCATCTCCTACATTGTATTGTAAAAGACCTGCTACTGCTTTCTGGATTTCATACAGTGCAATAAGTCAACTGGAATGGAAGTTTACGTATTCACTTTCAGAATTGCTTTAGTTGCATTTTTGGGTCATTTTATATTTCTGGGATACTGATGAGGATTTGTTGAGTTGTGAAACATGGTGGCTTTGGCAATATATTTCTATAGTCATTTTATACAAATGAATGATTTCATTCTGCAATAAACATTTTGTTTCATGGTCATGGATATTATGATTTTTTGGACTGTCATGATCATTGTTGTTTGCATGCTTATGTGCACATATATATAACTAGATGTATTACTGGGGGCAGGACAAGGATTTGGGTATCTAGAATCTTAGAAATTTTTAAAATGAAACCAACCTTTTGGGAAGGAGATCTTACGATGATAGTATGCTGGAAATACTTATTCTGATGGGAAGTCAGAATCTCACTGTAAGAGGTCAAGGCCCTATTATAAGTCACCATTTTTTATCAGGTGGAAAAGCTGTCTTTTGGCACTTCTGTCAGGATATCTTTTCTATATTTAACTACAATTGTAAGCATATGTCTATGATAGCATATTAATGTTTTTAATTCTTTACAAAAAATCAATTATTTTTCGCTGTTTAGCATAGTATATCTGTGCTCCCCTCTTGAGAGTGCTTTCAAAGGTTATCCAAATTGTGATTTAATTTAAATTTGTATTTTTTCTTTGTTCCTTCCTTTTGTGGACCACTATTTAGTTCTTAAAGTCATTCTTTTTCTTTTCTCGTTGCAGGGGTAACTTAATTCTCACGTTGTTGCCAACATCTGATCTGCGGCTTTCATTCATTGGTGATGATGGTAACGCAGAGAGACTATTTACCTTAAGCAGTACTGCAGAGTGTGCTGCTGTTAAGGTTGAGGAGATCCCGGTTGACAGTTCTGGCCGATCATTTCACATAAAGATAGAAGATGATAGAGATGTTTATTTTTGGTGCTCAGAGAAATCTAAACTTTTGGGAATTGAACTGCTTGCGAAGGTAAATGAAAAAGGATATTTTAGGAACATTGAAAAAAGAACATGTTTGGTGTCGTTTCTCATGAAATTTTGATTGGGATTGGTACGTTTTGAATGTTAAAAATGTTTTTGGATATTAATCGACGCTATTAAAGCAAATGTTTTATAAATATACAGTATTCATTTAATCAAAAAACAATCCAATTTTGAAGTGAATGAGATAATTTTAATTGAGATTATTGACATTTTGTCATATTGACCTAAATTGACCGTATTGGCGGCTTTTCTTTTCAAATTCTTTAGTATATAAATTAGGTGTGAAAAGACGGAAAGAAGGTTTCAAATGGGGGAATGGTCCATGAATATGCCCTTGGATGAACTTATCCTATATTGTTATGGGGAGAGGCATTACGAATGTTGTTTTTTTTTTTTTGGTCATTCCTTCATAACAAATGTCTTTGCCTTCTCTTTTTTCGCTAATAGAAGTTTTCTTTCTTCTTATGATAGATGAAGGACATACTGAAGAGAAAACCATCTATATCCGAACTAACTGGAATTAGCAATTCGAGACTTGATTGTTTTGCTACTCATCTACGTGCTTATCTTGTGAGTAGTATCCAAGGAAGTTCGGGTGCTTTTTCCTCATCCCCTGCTACCACGTCTCATATCTTAGAGACTATGCCATCAAAGTCTATTCGTGCCCGGCATGTTGGTAATCAGTCAGGGAAAGCCCATTTATCTTATCAGGGTAGCCTGAGCCCAAGACCAAGTTCCTTCAAAGACGGACTACCCAAAAGCTTGTCTTCTTTGAGAAATGCTTCTAGGGAGAAGGTGAGACGCCATGTGGATAGCAGTGCTACAGTAGTTGATACACTTTTGGTGGCAGTGCCACAGATTATTAATGCATCTAGCTCTTGCCAATCTGAGCTACCCGAGGTTACGAGTTGCTTGATGAACCAATCAAGTCTAATAGATTCTGTTACTAAATTGGCTGTCCCACCTACTTTATTCACAGACTCTTTTGCGTCTTCAACAGGTGATCCTCTCTTCTCCTCACACTGCTGTTGGCGCTCACAAGGCACATCAACTGTGCAGTGCCCTTCATCATCTCCCGAACTTCCTCTCTCATCCATTGAGTCACCCCTGCTTCCTCCTCTTTCATCACTATTGTCAGCCACTAGGTCATCTGGCTTCTTAACTTCAGCATCCCCCCTCAGTTTAGCAGATGTTCCCTCCTTGGATTTCCCCGCATTCTTGTCAGACCCAATGGTTCAGTTGTCCAGACCAATTTCTCAACAGTTGCCGATATTCACGCCTTTAATGTGTGACCCAATTGTTCATATTCCGGTAATTGATGTTTGTTCCTCAGGTCAGGGCTTTCTTGTAGGTGCTGGTCAAAGCATTTCGAGCAATATACCACCTCTGAAGCCAATGATTCCTGAATCTGAATCTGTAGTGGAAAAAGGTGCAAGGGAGACTCTGCAGCTACTTCTTAGTGGCTCAAGTCCTGCTAGTCCTCCTCTGATTGATGTGCTGCCTTCAGTTCTTAATCATAATGATGACCACCTCTTGCTGGTCAGACGGAGTGGGGGCATGTACAGTGGATCGAGGGATGTTGAGGCCATTGCAACCGTGAGCTTGGTTTCGTTTTCTGGGAGCTCCATAATGGATGGTGTTGGAAATGTAAGTGGCAGCTCTGGCACTTTGTTGGAAGGTATTGATGTTTTGCAAGATGGATCTACAGCTATTAATGAATTGACTTTCGATCATAAAGGTACTCAGCCGTGTAAGGGAGAAGAAAGTACCAGTTGATTTCAGGACTTGTGTTTTGTTTTTCCTTACTTGGTGGATCTATTTTTTGGTTCCCACAAAGTGTAGATATGTGACAGAACAGAAGCCCTGTCATTTTGATTTGTAATTAGTTCTTTAATGGCCACTGATCGGGACTTACTGTTGTTCTGCGTTCAACAGACGATTGCAAGTAGCAAGTAATATGAGACATGTTTTCGGTTTGGGCAATAGAATGCAACAGAACAGACAATTGTAACTAGTACTTTTAGCGCTCAGGGCGTTTGTTAAAAAGTAAAAGTTGATATGCATTAACAGAGTTGGCTGCTTGGGTAGTGTATTATAACGTAATTAATTTGCATTTCGTTTATCTAGTCTAGGTAACTAATTTTAGTTACGTTGCTTGTGGATAGATATAATTAAATTTTCTTAAGTTGACCATCCACAAATCTAGACGTACATTCTAAGCCCAATTAGCTAAATTAATTTATATTTATACAAACACGGAAGAAGATATTACAGTTGCGTGACAGTACCTGGGCTGGGGTCCGTCTAACAAATGAGAAAGACTTCTAATCGCAAGCTGTCAAATGAAATGTAAATGCGTTGGTGTCGGTGTTGGTGTTGGCTCATAGATCATCAATTCAGCCACCTTATCAGAGTCCTAGGAAACAGCCCATCAACCTGACTAAAAACTGAACTAGAGAAAGAATATTTTGATAATGAATTCACTTGTCTCTTTTTGGTTTTCAGAAATTAAAAAAAAAAACTGATATCACATAACGTATGTGTTTAAGCTTCATTCTTATATAATTTTGAGTCCTTCCAATAATTTACCCTTTTGTTTTCATTATGTACGAGTACTCGTCACTTTTGCCATTTGGTCATATTCACTCAGTCTACTATTTTATTCAGTCATTATCATAAAATAAGAAGGGATCCTCAAAAATTGACTTATAGTAAACAATTAACATAAAATAAAAAAAGAATATATATTTTTTCATATTGTAAAGATTTTACATAGAGAATATAACTGCCTTATTCAGTTCTCTGTTTAGAATAGAAATAATCTTTAAGATGAATATGCATTATAATTTACAAGCAAAATAAAAAAAAACATATAATTTACAAGCAAAATATTTGTATCTTCTATTTTATTTCTCTAATAACAATGTGAATGAAAAATTGTAAATATGATTTTAAGTTGGATAAATTAGATTTTTTATTATCTAAACCCAACTCATAAATTTTTTATACCTAATCTTTAAATTCAAAACCAATTCATAAACTAATTTTAAAAATCTACATTCTTTAATTTTTGAACTTAGCCTATGGGATCATTTTGTAAAAGATCAAAATCTTTGTAATATTTTGAACTTTTTATGAACATCACAGTGAATATAATTAAATCATTTATGGCTCCTTATAAGTAAGGAGCTATGTAACAACTACAAAATAATCGTTTGATAAAATATAGAATAAAGATATACAAACAAAAATCAATTCTAATGAAAAAGTAGTGCAAATTAGGTTGTTTATTTGTTGCTTAGGAATGACAAGCTCATCATGTCACTAACATTACCAAATTGTCTGTAGATATTAAGATAGAAAATATAGATGATGTCTGTTATTACTATAATTAAATGAAATATATAATTCATATATTATAGAAGCGGATATTTATATTTAGAAAAAATAAACGAACACAAAAGTGAAAATTTATAATTTAAGACATTCAGGATCAATGTCGATACCTAATTTGGTTCTAGTATGATACAGTACTGGTATCGTTTCCGTTAATTTTTATAAATTATAAACTATTCTCTAAATTTTTTAAGATTGCAAAATAGTCCATCAATATATTTTGCTATAAAATGTTTAATTTCTATAATATTACTTTTAAAATATTTCACATATAAACAACAAGCATTATTAATATAAGAAAATTTTTGTTTAATATTCATAGATATACAAAACTAAAGATAATAAGTACTTAAAATATTACAATTTTATCGTGCAATAAAGAACAATTACATCAAAACATCAATAAAAAAAAGTTCCCATAAGTATTATAACAAAAGTTCCTGCCAAGTTAAAAATTTAACATTTATAGTTAAAAGTTGTATATTTATGTTGCATATACAAAATTTAACACATCCATCACATATAAGTGAAAATAAAAGAAGAGAAGAGATGAAAAATCTAGAACTTCATTTAATTAAATATATGCTCAAATCGCATTGACCTTAATTTTCATTTGGTTAAAAACTTCTTTATTGAAAGAGCCTCATCATTACGATTATTCAAATTCATTGCATCAAATAACATATCAATACTTTTCTATCCAAGATTATCTTCCAAGTAACTCTCTGCTATCAAACTTGGTTCATAAAAAATTCAATCCATTAAAAGATCGATATGATCAAAACAAATTAGATCTATAAAACTATTTATTCTATTAAAAGTCCTAGTAAATAAATAAAATTAAATTATTAGGAGATTACAAGAAATTATATTTAACTTAATAATGATAATAACATAGATTTCACATAGCTTTAAATTGTATAAAAAAGACCAATTTGCTTAATCTTTTATGTTTCAATCTATTCATTTTCTTGGAATAGACAAATTAAAATTTTGCTTTAATTATTTTTACTTCCTCTTGCACTCATATATTAACTCAAAATTCGAATTGTAAATCTTTGTAATTTTTGAACACTACTTCTGAATTAGTCTCACCAAGTAAATGTAAGATAACAAAAATAATCTTATAAATAAAATTAAGTGATGATTAATTTCTTATTAGTAATAAAAGTAAAAAAAAAATACCTAGATTAAGTTAGTTTGACATCCTAAAATAACTAGAAGCATCCTTATAAACTTCCATATGTGACCTTAGGAGATCTTACATCATCTAATTGACAACAATTATTTTAATAGTTAATAGCATTCGCGTATTAACTTTAACTTTTCTTGTAAAACTAGGTTTAAAATAGACACTAAGACTAAAAAAATGCCCCGACTGCAAACAACAGAGAGTAAGATTGCCTTTCCTATCTCTTATTAATGACTGCAAGATAAGGTGTATATAAAGAACTATTTTTTAAATTGACCTTAAGTGTTTCCTTTGCCCTCTTTTATAACATTATAAAAATAATCTATTGTTGTCTTCTCATCGCTACCGGTTGAATGAAGTACTGTTACTAAAGGCTCTTAAAAATTGAGATTTTGACCAAAATTTATAATCTTTAAGCATAAATCTAGAAACCTACAATTTATCATTAAACTTAGCATGCTAAGTTGCAACCTAGTAATTACTATCAACTACTAGTGATAAGGAAAATACGAAATAAGTTATGTGCAAAATAACAAGAAGCAATAAAGTACTAGCAACTTCTCAATAGTCATACGATATAGACCCGTAAGTGAATTTTAAGAACTTATATAAATGAATCATTAAGAAAATTCGAGATTTAAGCATATTCTAAGAAATTCAAAAATTGTAAGTATAATTACCATAGATATCATTAAAAAATTATCTTTAGATACATTTATAGCACACATCAATTTGTTGTATCTTACATTTTTCTTTGTAAATAAACAATTACACATTACAAAAATAACTTTATTGTAAAAATTAAAAACACCGTTATACTCTCATAATTACAATCTATATGGAAGCAAATCATGTAGTATAATTTATTGCATAATGATCTCAAATAATCAAATCTCAATTATTATGAATTCTATAATAATAAAATCATTTCAAAATCTCAATCAATAATTTATTGTAGAATGGTAAAATTATCTCAAATTTTAACCAACAATTTATTCCATAATCATAAATTTATTCCAAATCCAAAATTCAAATTACAATTTAAAGCCTATTTTTATTGCTCATAGTCATAAAGTCATTCCATATCCAAAATCCAAATTGTAATTAAAAACTTATTTTTGTTGATTTAAACAAGATTAAAAGACCATTAATTACCAATTATTAAAACTCTAAATTGTAAAATCTGTCATTTAAACTGAATTCAACGCACTCACCATTCACGATGCACCATTCAAGCCAATCCACAATCCACAATCTTCCAGACAAATTCATAACACAAGCCACAACTGCTACACAACACAATCCATAACATAACACAAGTTACACAACCTAAGAGGCTAAAACTAAAAGGCAACATGACAGATCTTTGACGGTTGAGGAGAGGAGAGGAGAGGAGAGGAGCAACAGTCGGTTATGGCGTGAGGAGAGTCGATTTAGACTGAATACAAGTTCATGACGTGAGCTAGCTATTGCACTGGCAATGACTGGACATCGAACGACAAGAGAGAGTGGCGTGGCATAATGATGCTGCGATAGAGCTGTAATGGGTGTGGTGAGGCAACTAGCAATTGCGAGAGTCGGTGGTGACGATGACGAATTGAGGGGTGACGTTGTCCTAAGGCAGCAAGTTAGTGGTGACAAAGTGAGAGAGGCAGAACGACAGACGATATAACTCATATAAGAGAAGAGTAGAGATAGACTGAGAGAGGTAGAAGTAGATTGTAATGAATCTTGTACCGTATCAGTCGATATTGGGCGGTATGTACTATCGGTCGAAAAAGGTACAAAACAAGATGGTTCGATACTAGGCTCAAATACTAGCCTGTACCGACTTGTTTCGCTTGATAGTTGATACTACCTGTATTTGGATTGTTGGCCATATGCCAACTAATACTGAAAATTTTAAAAATTAGAGGCATTTTTGTAAAAAAAGAAAATTTAGACCATCGGCTTCCCCCTCCCCCTTCTTCTTCCTCTATTTTTTTCTCATACTATCACTTTCTCTTTTCTTCGCCGTCATCTCTTTTTATTATTAATAATATAATATTTAAATTCATATAATAAATAATAATTATATTTTTTTACAAAGAATAATTTAAAATTTGTTAAAATAAAAATTAAGAGGTCTCAAATTTTTGTATTTCTTTTTAAAATTGTTAATATAAACATAACAATATTTCATTATTAATAACAATTACATATTAAGATAAAAAA
>JANITX010000210.1:35863034-35874469 GCA_027564395.1 Erythroxylum ulei | reverse complement strand
AGAAATCAAGTTTTGGAAATGCATATGAAATATTTTATGCTCATGAAACACAAGTTTTGCAAAAATGTGCCATTTGGGGCAAACTATATTCAGTTCATGAAATGATGTTATGTGGGTTTGTGGTAGTCCCTCAAGAATGTCACGTGCACGTTGATCAAGTTATAGGTTTCTCCTGCCTGCCCGCTAATGAGCTCCTTCATGGACTCCCTTAAGTTTATAGCTACACAGGACCATTATGTAGAAATGTGTAGTGCGTCATGTTTATGGATCTACCCAAACTGTTTTGATATGCTATGTGTTCATGATAAGTTCATAAGAATGATGCATACACATTTTGCATAAACGTGAATTTTTCGCATTGAAAAATGACTTTATAAATGGTTTTGCTTGTTACCAATTATAAAATTGTTACCTATAGGCTTTTAGCTCACCCCTATTCTCCTCCCCCATATCTAGGTGATGAGCAAGATATCGAGTAGCCAAAAGTCAAGACATCACTCCAATCTTTGATTATTTTGTATTTGAAGCAAATCTTATAAAGCAAGGCTTCAGTTGCATTTTGAACAACTCATGATTCATGTATCTTTTGTATTTTAGGATTTTGAGATGTTAATGTATTTGCAGCTTGAAATGCCTACTAAAGCTGTGTAAAAATCTTATTTTTTGATGCAAATGGAATAAGATTACATTTTTGCTTATGAATTCCTCTAAAGTTTATACATTGCATTTTAAAGTTTACATAAGGAAAAAGTTTGTGTTCAAAAGTCAGGGGAAGATCTAGATTAACCTAGGCTGATTTAGGCAAATGTGCCTTCTAGGAAGTTGTAGGTCTTTCTTCTAGCTTTCCAACGGTTTATAGTAGGAAATTTTTTAGCATCAAAGTTCAAAGTTATGATCCTTAGAAAAGGAGATGCTTAGGAGTATCAAGTGGTATCGTCTGTAGAGACGTATCGTCTATGATGACGTCACATCGATTGTGATGATGTCATATCATCTATAAGGATGTATCGTCTGTAGAGACATATTGTTTGTGATGACGTCATATCGTCTTAAATTGACTTCGCTTCATTTTAAAAGTTGCATCGTCTTAAGTTGACTTTGCTTCATCTTCAGTTGACTCCGCTTCGTGTTAAGGGTGGCATCGTCTTAACATGACTTTGCTTCGTCTTAAGTTAGCTCCGCTTCGTCTTAAAAGTTGTATTGTCTTAAGTTGACTTTAATTCATCTTAAGTTAACTCTGCTTTGTCTTAAGAGTTGTATCGTCTTAAGTTAACTCTGCTTCGTCTTAATAGTTGCATCGTCTTAAGTTGACTTTGCTTCATTTTAAGTTGACTCCACTTCATGTTAAGAGTTGCATCGTCTTAAGTTGACTTTGCTTCTTCTTAAGTTGACTCCACTTCGTCTTAAGAGTTGCTTCATGTTAAGTTGACTTTGCTTTGTCTTAAGTTGACTCCGCTTCGTCTTAAGAGTTGCATCGTCTTAAGTTGACTTTGTTTCATCTTAAGTTGACTCCGCTTCATCTAAAAAGTTGTATCATCTTAAGTTAACTTTGCTTCGTCTTAAGTTGACTCTGATCGTATGCTTTTTGCTTTGTTTGCCTTTTGCTTTGTCTGCTTCTTGCTATTGTCTACTTTTTGCATCGTCTGCTTTTTGCTTCATCTGCTTTTTGCTTTGTTTGCTTCTTGCTATTTTTTGTTCCATTTTTTACCCTTCAGATGATAGAATCTGTCTTCAAGGTTTTTATAAAAGTTGTAGATCTCGAAGTCTTCTATTAAGACGTCTTTAGATGACCTTAATCTGATATCCCATATGATAGTTATACTAGTTGCCCCAAGGCCTGTGCAATATGATTGAGGTCAAGACCTTATTTGAGCCTTTCAGCCACAACTTTGTTATGAGATCTCCAAATGCGATGATTCTTGTCTCTAAATAAACTAGAGACATAAAGCCACAAATGTTCAGAACAAGTCAAAATGAAATTCTAGTTTGGGGTTTCCTAAAATCTGTTCAGAAATGGGACCCAACATTTATGGTATCAAAGCAAGAAGAGGAATCGATGATGGTTAAGGAGAGTTCATTGGAATAAGTTCAGTGATCATGATCAAGAGTTGGGTTTCGGAAATAGGAGAAGTGAGTTGTTTTGATTGATGTTTGTCCTGATGGGGGCACACTACCTTTGTGGGATACGCGTTCAGATATTACTTAGGACGTCGGGCCCATGACTCACAAAGGCGGGGTGCCTAACATTAACTCACGAATTCAACCTTAAATTTGACACACTAATGAAATGGAATTCAAAATCTAGTTAGAAAACTAAAAGAATTTCTATATCATATGTTTGGTTTGCTCAACAAAAACATATATAAGAGACAATTGTTGATAGCCTAAAGTAATTCAGTCAATTTAGCCCACAAGTGAAAGGGGCCCAAATACTAAATGCCCAAGAAATCATTTAGTCAGAGAATTCATATTTATAAGGATCAATTGAGAAGTCCAAGATTCAAGAAATACAAATAGTTAATATATAATTGACATGAGCTTTTAAAATAATGCAATGTGGTAGTTAGCTAAAATATAAGGGAGTGAGCTAAAAATTAGGAAGTTACTTGAGACATAAGTCCAAAATGTGGATGTTCAGAAAATAGTACAAGATAGTTAACAGGAACATAAAAGTGGAATGGAAGTAAGCAAGTTACGTAAGGCAAAAGTCCAAACTGTAGAAGATGAGAAAATGGTAAAAGAAAGTTAATAAGAACATGGGAGTGGATTGGAAGTTAGGAAGTTAAGTAGTTGCATGATTCCAAATCGTGAATAGTGGCAAGTAGTTAGCTAAAATATAGGAAAGTACAAAATTATGGCAAAAAAACTACTTAAGGTTGAAATGAGTACAAAATTTACCAGAACTTGGACAGTAAAGGGTTATAACAACATAGATTCAATCATAAGACAATCTTAATAAAGGGGGAAGACAACACAGACTCGATCATAAGAAAATCTCAAAACTAATCTCTAGTGGAAAGAATTTACTTATTTCCATACACTTTCTTATCTTTTTAAGCTTTCTTTTCTTTATGAATTCACCTTTGTTACTTCAAAGTATCTCATATAGGTTATGGTTCCCTTTTGAAACAATCAATTATTTTCTTCAATTCATATTTCATTTTGTTACATTTAAGTATTTTGGTAGTTTATAATCTTGTTTTTTAAAAGCTTTTTGAAACTTATTTATGTCGTCGATAGAAGTCAGGTATAAATTTTAGGAGAAATTCTCCTTGACATTACCGCATTCTAGATATACACCAAACAAATAGTTAAAATCATTGGTGTAATAACTTTTAGATCTCAAGTTAGTATTGCATTATTGAAGTTATCATTGATCCTACCTAGTAATATAAAAGGTGTAAGATACAAACATTTTATATAGTTTTAATTATTTAAAATTCTTTAAAACACACCTTTCAATATTAAAAAAACTATTTATTAAATTTTGATCAAGTTATTTAACACATATCATTATGTAAGTAATTATGGAGCATGATGTATGATTGTTCCAGCTTGATTTTAGTAGTTAATTAGTTAAATAATAATAAATTTATTTTAAATATTATAAAATATCTTTAGATAATTTTGAATAATGATAGTATTTTTAAAATGAGTAAAATAATAAAATTATATCTTTTATTGAATGAAAATTATTGTATTCCTATATAATTTATAATTAAATATTGTTTCAATGACATAAAAACAAAAGGAGTAGTTAAAAATCTCTATTCACTTTTCATATTTTTTGAAAAATTTAAGTTCATTTAGTTATCTTTTTACATCAAAAATTAGAAATTAAAAAACTAATAATATCTTAATTTGAAACTTTTTGTTTTTATCGACCTGAATAATCAATTAGAATGTATAAATTACACCTTTAGAAATTAGACTGATACTTTAGGGTTTACCTTTTGTTTAGTTCTCAATTTAGTAGAAAACTATGTTTAGTTGAGTTTTCTAGTTTTATTTCCTTTTAGTTTTTTCATTTTTTATTTATTCTCTTAATATATTTTTATTATTAACTAATATAAAATATTTAATCATATATTATCAGTAATAATTATGAATAATATAATATAATCATCTAATTTATTTTATTTTATAATTAATTTAAAATTTTTATATATAATTTGTTTAAAAATAAAAATATTTACAAAAATTGATAATTATGTAATAAAGCTATTTTAAAATTCAAAATATCTTTAAACAGATAAGTTTTAAAATATTTATTTATGAAATAAGTTTTTGAAATATTATGTATATAATTCTAAATATAACTTAATATGTCTATAAATAAATAAAATTTTATTTTTAATAAATAATTATTAACATTACAAATAAATATTTATAAGATAATAAAAATAGTTTGTAAAATTAATTTATCTCTAATTTTTAGTAAAAATATAATATATGAATTTTAATAAAAATAGAAACAAATGTTCCCTAATTGAAAATCTGTGATGTTTCAGTGGGCTGAAAGGTATTTTGATCTTAGTGTGGGAGGGGAGGAAACTTCCCGTTGGGGGACGGATCCAGGAGCAGCTTGTATAATTGGTTAATACGAAAATGAAAAATGTCTACTTCTTCATCTTCCTTCGAATAAAATATCTACTTTTCTTTTTTGATACCTCCAAGCGGCGCTCCCAGGTTGTTTCTTACTCTCGTTCTGTGATTTGGCAATTCTGTTTATAAGATATCTAGTTTCAGTTTTTCAAGGATGTTACTTTGACTTGGTTTTGCATGTCTCTGGTAGACTTCTCCAGATTGTCTTAAAGATTGCGTCTTTCCTTCTTGATTTTCTAGAGATTTCTTTACTTAAAGTTGTCTTATTGGCATGATCTGATGGAAGATTTGTGTGAACCCAGTTCGGCTTTCATGCCTTTTAGTTCAAAACCATTTGATCATTTGATTTTTGGATTCGAAAGTTTGATTATGCTTTTGTTTTCTGTGGGCGAATTATGATGTGGATCAGTACGAGAATTATGGTGATATAGTTGTAGCTTTCTCCAATTTGCGTGTTTGTTGGATGTGACAGGTTGGGAGTGGAGAAATGTGGAGCTGGTAGGGGTTGGAATGCTCAATTCATTTGCTCGTTATTCTTGCTCTGGAGGTTGTTTCTTGATGTTTCCATGGTTCGTGATAAGGTCCAGTTTAAGGTTCTCTGTCATTAAATCAGTATTGTCATTTTTCAGGTGATGTTTGTAATCGTCCAAAAGAAAGGGCGATCTTTATTTCAACAGATTGCTTGAACTGGTTATTGTTGGTTAGACACATATAATGTCAGCTTACGCCCATCAAATGGAGAGGCAGTACTCTGTTCAGAGTCTCTCGAGTAGGGGAGGTTCTGGTAAGCATCACTTTTTGATGTCCATATTCAATCTATAACTTCAGTGATGAAAACACCCCGCCATATCAATGGGACCATAAATTTTTTTGTGAAAGGCTCTGGGACATGTATGCTGAACCTTGATCCGATGCTTTAATAAAAAGGTCAGTCAACCTTTGGTTGATATGCACAAATGCATCCTAAATGAATGTATATACACCCATACATACGTTGCTATTCACTGTTTTTTGGTCCATGTTGCTATGCTTTATATGAAACAACACTGACCATGGATTATCTGTAGTGTGGATATGATGTATCATTTCATCAATACAAAATTTAGATCTCTGAAAATTGATTATACATTTCACATGTTAGTTGGCATGTGATTGGTTGACAAATCTTTTGCAGATTCTTACTTGTGGTCTTCTGCTATGTTTTAAGTTTGGATTAGAATACTTCTTATGTTATTTTGGTCCAAATTTAGTGAAACGTTAATTTTGCTATCTTTCTTTGTACAGAGATTGGGAGCCATTTTGTTGTGGAGTCTGGGTTCTACATGACATCTTTTGCTGCTACAATCTTTATAGCTGCTCTTGTAACTGTTGGAGTTTTATTGATCACCTTGCTGATTGCTTTAACCATAATGTTGCAATCCTGTCAGAATAGCAATAAAGGTGTTGTGGAGATCCAAAAACCAATTGATGACTACAAATACTGCAGGCTTTTTGTGCAGCATGCGGAGTTGAATGGATTGGGGATAGATGATTTCCCTGCAGTTTGCAGAAATCTTGCCCTACACCAAATAATGGAAGGTCAATATAAAATAAATCTAAATGTTAGTTTGTGGATGGTTGAGAGATACTTTGACAGTGTTGTGCCATCAGATGATAGTCGAGATGTGGTGTTGATGGACTTAGATGATATTCTTCCTTTGAATTCCGGTAACAGACATCTATTGCAACATGGGTAATTACCTGAAATTCCTCACCATCTTGCTTGCCTTCTCAGCATCTGCTCCCAAACTTATAATGGGGTTCTATTTCTTAGATCATAAACTTTATTGGTAGCTGTTTACATTGTTGATCTATGCTGTGTCTCCTAAATTGCATGTTGAAGTTAGTTGATGGTTTTCTTGTGGCTTGTTCTTTCGTCAAATATCAATTTTGGTTATCATACACGGAGTCAGTATTTAATATTCAAAAGTGAGGTATAAGGTCTCCTTCATCCTCTTTTGATACAGATTCTGTAGTGTTTGTTTCAAAGAGGTGAAACATTTGAAGCAAATGCTTTTTCTACAATTATACACCAAACTTCAAGCTAGAGGTTGGTCTTTGATTTTGTTCTCAAAAAAGCCTGAGCAAGAAAGAAATGCCACCATTGAGCAACTTACAACTGCAGGATACGGTGGTTGGTTGTTTATCATAATGAGGTAATACTTTCTGCACTTTGTCTACATCTAGTCATTCTTTAAGGTTCCCTAGTTTTGTTTTCTTCTCCAGACCTTCTAATTCACTAATTCGCAGCCTCTAATATACTAATACGAGGCTATAAACTATTAAAGATTATGCATTTCTTATAATTATGACACGAGGGAAGTTATAGCAGTTTCAGATTGCGGAGTTTATGGATGTTTTGGGAAGCAATCAGGTAATTGATTAAGGGAGCTTAGGGATACAATTTGTGGGAGAGTTTGCAGGATCCCTACTTGTTTGTTCAATATCTGCATGGTTTAGATTATGTCAGACAAGCAATTTCTGTTGGTGTGACAGAAAAAAAGCACATTAAAAACATCCATTTTTCTTGAGGAATATTTACTGGTAGCCTTAAAGATTACATGATATTTTGGTATTCTGCATAGAAAATGGATTGAGCTTGCTTTCTTATATGATAAACCCTATAAAGCGAGTTAAAATTTTCACCACTCTTGTAGATCTGAACAAGAAATGCAAATGGGTAGCAATGGATACTTTCATAGACGAAGGGAAGTATTGCAGAAAGAGGGGTTTCGTATCTCAAGTATAATCAGCAGCCAAGTGGATGCTTTAACAGGTCCGATATTGGGAGAGCGCATTTTTAAGCTTCCGAATCCTTCATATTACTACGTGGAGGACCAATGCGAGCATGTTTATGTTCCAGCGTAGTCCATCGTCTATGGGACATTCATCCCTTTATTTGTGGAATCAAGGATTTTTATGGGCTTGTGCTAGAGAGTCTTAATGTTCATATGGTGTAAATAAATACTGGATAGTCGATTATTTTCGAAGTATTTGTCTGATTTGATGTGATGTTTAGTTTGTTCTGCACTGTTTCCCCACAACTAGATGATTGACGAGCCTTTTTTTTTTTTTTTTTGGTCCCCGTGAAATATGCTTTATTGGATTGCTTATTCAAGATATGTATGTACCCCATCACAAGACCCTACAAGAATTGGCTTGAAGTAACAGAACAGTTCTGGAAATATTGACAAAGGAAAAACAGAATATCCATAGCTTAAGATGAAAAAGATGAGTTTAGATGTTGCAGCCATGTAATTCTTAGATTTGCAGATTGCTTGTTCTATTTCTCCCATCCTCTGACCATGAAATATAATCTAGTCGAGTCTACTCATTTTGTTAATCTGAAATCCAAGAGAACAGACCACCTTGATTTGACTAACAGTAACACATTCCAAAGAGTCGTTTGGTAGGGCGAGGAGGGTAAATTTGAACGTAAAGACGAGTTCTTTAGACCGGACAAACCAAGAAGGAAGGTTGTTGCGCCCAATTGTTCCATCTGAGCCGTCTCTCTATCCATATACAATCTTAATCCCCACTTCAGCTCCACCTCCACTTCCAGTTCTTTATAGTTTAATCAAAAGTATTTGCATCTTTGCTTCTTCCTCCTCATTTCCTTTCTACGATTCTTCAATTTACTATCAGAACTCATTCACGTATGTTTGTTGTTGGGTTTGGGCTCCCTATGTGGAAAAAGGCTCAAAATTAAAAGCCCATCATGTGCCTCACTTAGTAAAGTGGAGAGGGATTAGATTAGGGTAACAGAGTGGAGTGATATTCAAGTTAGAACAGCAACTAATGAGAGAAGAGGTGAGAAAAAGTCAATTTCGCATGTTCATAGAGTAGTCAGATTGAAATTACGTTTGCGAATTCGTTAACCGTTAGATCGAGTTGAAATTTGGTCAAAAAGATTGGAACATCTGGTTCTTTATTTTCTACAATTAGATTGCCAATTCGTTTCTTGGTGTGAAAGCAATTCAATTCGCTTTTAGCCTACATGTTTGGTGTTTTTTCATCTTCTTGATTCTCTATTGTAAGCTTTGTTGCTTTGATTCTTAGTTGGTTATAAGCACTGATTTGTGCACATGATTGAGACTTTGTTGTACTCCCATTTTGATCATAGTAGAGTTGTTTCTTTGGTTTGGATTCGTGGTTTTTACCTTTGCATTGAGGGGTTTTCCACGTTAAAATCTTGGTGTCTCTCGATTTATTTGTGTTATTTCATTACTGTCATATATTTATTTGATTGTTTCTCATTGATTCTTGCAAGTTGAGGGAATTTAATTCTGTTACATATTGTTGTTGAGGTGCTTTTCTCATCAAAGTGGTATTAGACCCTTGGTTTTAGAGTTGTTTGACTTGCTTGAATGATGGAGATAAATAAAAACAATGATGGTCTGTTTAAATGGTACTAATTATCATTTATGGAAGGGCAAGATAAAGGATTTGCTATTTGTGAAGAATATGCATCTTCCTGTGTTTGCTATTCAGAAGTCAGATTCCAAGTCTAATGAGGATTGGGATTTTGAGCATCAACAGGTGTGTGGTTTTATTAGACAATATTTAGAATACAATGTATATAATCATATTGCTAATGGGACACATGTAAGAACTTTATGGGAGAAGATTGAACCCTTATATGCCTCTAAGTCAAGGAACAATAAATTGTATTTCCTAAATTGTCTAATGAATTTGATATATAAGGATAGGACTTCTATTTTAGATCACTTGAATGAATTTCAAGGGCTCCTAGATCAACCGTCAGGAATGGGTATCAAGTTTGATGATGAGGTTTTGGGACTATGGCTTTTGAACACTCTACTTAAGTTTGGGAGACATTTTAGGTTTCAATTACAAATTCAACCCTTAATGGTGTTGTCTCTTTGCAAATAGCAAAGAGTGGTGCTCTTAATGAAGAGATGAGAAGGAAGGCATAGGGTTCTTCATCTCAGTCTAAGATACTTGTCAGTGAAAATAGGAGGAGAAGTAAAAAAAATGAATCAAAGGGTAGTAGAGAGAAGAGTAGGGGTAAGTCTAAGTCTAGGTACAAGAATTTAGAGTGTCTTTATTGTCACAAAATGGGGCATATTAAAAAGCATTGTTTTCAGTGGAAAAAAGAGAACAAGCGCAAGAAGGGTAAGTAGAAGAAGGGTCAAGATGATGATAATGATCGTGTTACTACTGTTACCAGTGATGATCTTGTTCTTCTTTGTGATTATGACACAATTAATCTTATATCATATGAGAGCATGTGGGTAAATTTGGAACATTAAAGATGGGTAATGATGGCATATCTACGGTGACTAGTATTGGTGACATTTGTCTACAAACCAACATGGGAGTGAGGCTATTGGTTAAAGGAGTCAAACATGCTTTAGATGTCTGTTTTAATTTAATCTCTATTCAGGTGCTTGATGATGAAGGTTATGATAACCATTTTAGTTCTAAAAAACAGAAGCTCACTAAAGGCAATTTAGTTGTGGACAAAGGAAAAAAAATATCTAAATTGTATTGGACAAAAACTCCAGTTGCCAGAGACATTGTGATTGCCTTGGATATGGAGGTATCAAATTTGTGGCATCGAAGGCTTGTTCATATTAATGAAAAAGAGTTAAACTGCTTAGCCAAAAAAGATATGCTTCTAGGATTGAAGAGTGTAGAATTGGAGAGGTGCTCTCACTTTATGGTTGGTAAGCAAACTAGAGTGTCATTTAAGAAGCATCCTCCTTCAAGGAAGTTAAAGTTGCTTGAGTTTGTGTTCTATGACATTTGTGCCCATTGAAGGTAAAATCTTTTAACAATGCTCTCTAGTTTGTTACCTTTATTAATGACTATTCCAGGAAACTTTGGGTTTATACTCTAAAGACAAAAGACTAAGTGCTAGAGAAATTTAAACAATTTCATGCTTTAGTTGAGAGGTAGCTAGACAAGAAGCTAAAACGCATTTGTACTGATAATGATGGTAAGTATTGTGGACCTTTTGACGTCTATTGCAAGCAACAGTGTAAAAGACATGAAACGACTCCTCCTAAGACTCCTCAACTTAATGGTTTAACAGAGACTAGACATTGATTGAGAGGGTTAGGTGCATTCTCTCTAAAGCAAAATTACCCAAAAAATTATAGGGTGAGGCACTGTACACAACAGTGCATGTTATTAATCTTAGTCTTGCGATTTCGTTGAATAGTGAGGTGCTAGATAAAATTTGGTTTAGCAAGGATGTCAATTATAATCACTTAAGGGT
This sequence comes from Erythroxylum ulei, assembly GCA_027564395.1. NCBI lineage: Eukaryota > Viridiplantae > Streptophyta > Magnoliopsida > Malpighiales > Erythroxylaceae > Erythroxylum > Erythroxylum ulei. Next base: position 35,863,581 of record JANITX010000210.1, on the reverse strand, counting down.
TTTTGGATGAAATATCCAAGTTGGATGCAAGGATAAGGCAGTGTATTTTTATTTGCTATGGATAGGATGAATTTGGTTACAAGTTGTATGATCCTATTGAGAAGAAGCTTGTTAGAAATCGTGATGTGAAGTTCATGGAAGACCAAACATTTAATGACATTGATAAGGTGGAGAAGACTTGTTGGCCCCTGATTTTTTTTATGTTTTTTATTCGACTAAGCATGATTAAATGTTTTCGTGGTCTAGCAAGATTTAATTGTGTTGGAATTAAATTGACATGTCAAGGTGAATGAGATTAGGTGACATAAGTTAAGGAATTAAAATGTTAAGGAGGTAACTTATGCATGAGGGGTAGTTTAGGGAGATCACTTAAGTGGGAAAGTTTTAAGGCTTTTAAGGAAGGGCAAAAGGGACATTGTGCATTCATTAATGGTTTAAAAGGTAAAAGAAATGAGTGGTCTTTCATTTAGAAGAAGCAAAAACGAAATTGAGAGAGGAGAAGAGAGGGAGAGTCGTAGGTGGAGGAAAGAAAAGAAAGAAAAGAGAG
>JANITX010000210.1:35791146-35801826 GCA_027564395.1 Erythroxylum ulei | reverse complement strand
TCCAATCCTTTGAGAATTTCTCAAATCTAATGATAGATTTGAGTTCCTTGACCCCAAATTAGCTTAGAACACCTTGACTGAGGTTGAATAATCAAAAACTTGGTGGAAAATAGGTGAGGGCCAAAACTTGCTTCTTTCTCTCCACTCTTCTCCTTTCTTCTCCTCTTTGAATTAAAACAAAGTGTTTTAATGTCTAAATGAAGGGGTTGCACGGCCAGACCATGTAGAAGGGTCTAGAATTTGACTCTTATTTGACCAAACATGGTGGATTTACGAATTTGCTCTTAGTTATATGAAATTACTATTATACCCCAAACTTTTCCTAAATTTGCAATTAAGCCCAAAATTTAGGGATCACCAAAACTTTTATTTTCATTTTGGTCCCCGAACTTTTAAAAATTATAATTAAGCCCCTTAAATTTATAAAATTACGAATTGGTCCCCTAAGAATTGAAAATTACATTTAAGTCTTTTAACTTTTGACAATTTGCAAATAATCCCTTATGTACTTGAACTTTTCTAATTAAACTTTCTAAGTGTCCAATAAGTCTATAAATCATGTGTAATCACCCTTAAGGTATCAAAACACATTTAATTCAACCACCATGGTCACATCCATCCAATGGACTCAATTTTACACACTTAAAAGCTTACATCTCAGAAATCTCTAAGATTTCACATACTATTGAACTCTAAGTTCATGTAAGGGCATATAACATTATAAATCATTACATATTTATCCAAAGAACTTAAATACATATTTGAACTCATACACAACCATGTATATATCAATATACAGTAGCATCTCTAAGTACCGACCAATACAGAAGGGCTCAAAGAGTTCGGTGTTACAAGCTTAGTTTTACTCAAGACAAATATATATTGTTTTGTGTCAATCAAATTGTTTTACATCTTGGTAAGAATCCAACTTTCCATTCAAGGTCTAAACATATTGTTGTGAGGTATCATTGGATACATGACGCTTTAGATGCTAAGCTATTGGAATTGACAAAAAATCATATAGATGATAATGTTGTTGATATGATGACTAAAATAATACCAAAATGGAAGTTTGAAACATGTTGTGAGATCGCTGGGTTGACAGTTATCTCTATATGGTCGTGAAGGGGAGATATGTTAGGTTTGGGCCCCTTTCCTTCGTGGAGAAAGGCCCAAAATTAAAAGTCAATTATGTGTCTCTCTTAGTAAAGTGGAGAGGGGACAGATTAGGCTAACAAAGTGGAGTAATATTCAAGTTAGAACAACAACTGGTGAGAGAAGAGAAGAGGAAAAGTCAATTTCACATATTTATAGGATAGTTAGATTGAAATTGTATTTTCAAATTCGTTAACTGTTGGATCGAGTTGAAATTTGGTTAGCAAGTTTGGAACATCTAATTCTTTATTTTCAACGGTTGGATAGTCAATTCATTGCTTGGTGTGAAAGCAATTTAGTTCACTTTGAGCTGCTATTTTTGGTATTTTTCATCTTCTTGACTCTCTATTCTAAGCTTTGTTACTTTGGTTCTTGGTTGGCTGTTAGCACTAATTTGTGCACTTGATTGAAACTCTATTGTACTCTTATTTTGATCATAATGGAGTTCTTTCTTTGATTTGGACAACCTGTGGTTTTTACCCTTGCATTGAGGAGTTTTCCAAGTTAAAATCTTGGTGTCTCTTGATTTATCTGTGCTATTTAAATATTGTTATATATTTGTTTTATCGTTTCTCATTGATTATTACAAGTTGAGGGCATTTAATTCCACTGCATATTGAGTAAATGAGGTGCTTTTTCTCATCATTTGTATCTCTATCTTGATCCATTTCCAGATCTCTTTCATTTAGTAGTTGATCTAATATTGTTGCTTTAGTTTAATCAGATACATGGGCTGGCTTTTGTGCTGGCATTTCTTTGGAAGTGCTAAGCTGCTTCGATAATTTTAAGCCATATTTCCAATGGATTAAATGTAACAGCCCAGATCACCCACTCTCAGATATTGTCCGCTTTGGGCCTTAGTTCAGCCAAGTCCTTACGGTTTTGATTTTCCCGAGGCCTTCCCAGGAAGCCACCCATCCTAGAACTACTCTCACCCAAGCACATTTAACCTCGAAGTTTCGATAGGATCCGGTGCATTAGGCCATAGAAAACGCGTCTGTAAAGGAGAGGTATTCGTACCCTTATAAGGCGTACTTCGTTCTCCTCTCCAACCGATGTGGGATCTCACACTCTCCACCCCCTTAAGGCCCAACCCTCTTAGGGATCCAGCCTAGCTGGCACAACGGTTTGGGTACCGGCTCTAATACCGCTCGTAACAGCCTAGATCACTCGCTCACAGATATTGTCCGCTTTGGACTTTGACCTAGCCAAGCCCTTACAGTTTTGCTTTTTCCCATGCCTTCCCAGGAGGTCACCCATCCTAGAAATACTCTTACCCAAGCACATTTAACCTTGGAGTTCCGATAGGAGCCGATGCATTAGGTCATGAAAAATGCAACTATAAGGGAGAGGTAACCGTACCCTTATAAGGCGTACTTCATTCCCCTCTCTAACCGATGTGGGATCTCAATTAAAAGGTTGCTAATGAAAGTTATATGGGTTAATACTTGGTAGGTTTATCTTTGGGTGGTAAATTAAAAGATTGCTGATGTAAGTTTATTCTTAGGTACCATGTCTTTTATAGGCACCCATGTTTCGTACTGTACTGATAAGAAGGTATTGTATTGGTCAAAAAATGGTACGAAAATAACATTTTTGGTACTGGTAAATATCAAAAAAAAAATTTCTGGTATTGAATATTTGGTGTTATAAAGTGTAAAATTTTTAGGGACTAAATTGTAAAAAAAATAAACACAAAAAAAACAACTCACCTACACGGACTCTTACTTCATGTCATTTTCAATTTTTAATCTCTATCTCCTCTCCACCATTTTCAACATTCTCCTCTCCCTCCCTCCATCGTTCACCATCGCCAGCCACATACTGCTAGCACGCCACCATTCACAGCCACTGCCATCGTACCACACCATGCTCTACTGTTAGACCTACCCAAGCCCAATGCTACCTAACGCCAAGCCACTACCCTCCACTGTTCGCTAACATCATGTTGTTGCCCCAATCCACCATTGTCCCGCTGCTCGCATGGAAACTAGACAGGAATCACCATCTTTATTTGCTAGATCTAGATCGAATCAAGCCGACTCAACCCAACCGGACCTTACCCAACCGAAATTGCAAATTCTAAATTTTTTATTTTTTCAATTTCTTGTTTCTGCTTTAAATTGCAATTGCATTATCTTTTGGTTGTATCATGTGTATTTTGTGAATAGTTTAAAGGATGAAATTGTTGGACTTTTTTGGATGAGTTGGAAAATTTGGGTTTAAATGTTGAAATTGTTTGTGTCAGTTGGTTCAATTTCAATGTAATTTAGGCATTGTTAATTTATGAAGAAAATTAATGCATTGGAAAATTTGGGTTTGAAAGTTGGAATTATTTGTGTGAATTGGTTCAATTTTAACATAATTTAGACATTGTCAATTATAAAGAAAATTAATGCATAAGTGAGTTGTAAACTTACAATTATGAGTTATAGTTAAAGTTGAATATGTTACAGATGTAAGTGCATGTCTTTAGTTTATAGTTGAATGATGTAATTATGTATATATGTACTGTGTAATTACGTATGTTGAATATTTGAAATTGTTAGTTTTTGAATTATTGGTGAACTGTGTTGGATGAAATTGAATTGTGCATGATGTAATCATACAAAATGAGTTATATTATATAAGATGTATATGTGTATTATGTAATTGTGTATGTTGAATATTTGAATTGTTGGTTTTTGATTTATTGGTGAATTGTGTTGGATGAAATTGAATTGTGTATGATGTAATCATATAAAACGAGTTATATTATATAAGACGTATATATGTATTATGTAATTATGTATGATGAATACTTGAATTCTTGAATTTTGCCTTATTAGTGAATTGTGTTAGATAAAATTGAATTGTGTATGATGAAATAATACAAAATGAGTTATATTAGATAAGATTCATATATGTATTATGTAATTGTGTATAAGATGTATGTGCCTTTGTGTTAGTTTGGAATTTTGAGTTAAACAATACATATTTTATGATAGTCATTGATAATGAAATTCTGTGTTCTTTATTTTGATATGAAGTCATTGAGTTAGTTTTGATATATGTCTTCATTTATTTTTATAGATAAATGGAAAGAAGTTCAAATAATCCCGATAATTTAACCACTTTAGAAGATTCAATGATCCAGCTTAGGCTTATGCTAGATTGGTTCTTGGAATGAAGTACCAATACCATTCATTTATTTTGTAACAAGTATTTGAAAGGAAGAGGAATCACCAGATTAAAGAAGCATTTAACTAGAGTTAAAGGTGAAGTGGAGCCTTCTAAAAAAGTGAGTCATGATGTGAAATGACAAATGAAAACTTTGCTTGAAGAGTATAAACACGAGAAAGATAAAATATAGAGATTGAATTACGAAATTGGTAGTGAAATTTCATCTATTATTGTTCAGGATGATAGTGGGAATGTTGAAGGTAGCAGTGTTCCTACCTAACAAGAAGTGAATATTGCATCTGATGTTAGGAAAAGAAAACGACATAATTCTAATTTTTTTGGATTATGAACAACTCTTGGAGATCAACCTTTAATTCGTAATGTCTTACAATCAAAAGATGCGGCTTAAATGTGGATATGGCAATAGCTAGATGACGTTATTATTTTAGATATAACCAGTCTTATTAGCATTAGCCTATGGTAGATGTTATTGCCTCTTACGATTCAGAATACAAAGCTCCTTCAATTGATGACTATAGAGGTAAACATTTAAGTAGCTCTATTTATGAAATTAAAAGTTATTTAGATAAAAAGAATAATGACTTGAGCTATTTTTGGGTGTTCAATCTTGTGTGATTGTTGGAAAAAAAGACATGAGTTTATTATTAATTTTTTGGTTTATTTTGCAAAGGGCTTAATATTTTTGAAGTTTATTGATGCATCTAGCCATGTTAGGAATGTATATATTCTATTTGAAATATTTGATGAAGTTGTGAAAAAAGTTGAGCTAGAAAATATTGTTTAGTTCATTACTGACAATGATTTATAAAGCAGCTAGAAGAAGATTGCAAAGCAAGTATAATTCTTTTTATTAGATTTCTTGTGTTGTACATTACTTTGACTTGATGTTAGAAAATGTAGGAGATGCTAGGTATTTTTTATTATTAATGAACTATATAGAAAGCCAAAAGAGTGACCAAGTTCATCTATAATCTTGTAGGGGTCTTAAATTTAATGAGAAAGGATTTAGCCAATGGTAGGAATTTGTGAGATCCTGCTATTACAAGATTTATAACAATTTTTTTATCACTTCAGTGTTTTATTATAATGAAGAAAGAGCTGAGACAAATGTTTATAAGTGATAAGTGGGTTGTATCCCAGAATGTAAGGTCTAATGCAAGATTGGAGGTTTCCATAATTATACTTGAGGATAATTGAATTTTAATCTTGATGTCAATTTGTCATTCGAGTTTATCAGCTTTTGGTGAAGGCACTTCATCTGGCTGATAGTGATGAAAAGACAACAATGAGTAATTTTTATGATGCAATGGAGAGGGCGAAGGAAGCAATCAAGGCTAATTTGAAAAATAGGTCTTTTTATCACACCGTATCTTGTAGTCACTAATAAGAGATGGGAAAGGCAACTTTACTCTCCTTCGTTTACAACTAGGGCATTTTTGAATCCTAGTGTCTATTTCACACCAAGTTTTACAAAGAAAGCTAAAGCTAATAGAAGAATGTTATTAACTACTACAATAGTTATTGCCCATAAGATGGCACAAGATCTCTTGAGCTCACAAATGGAGATTTATATGGAGGCTTTTGGTGTTTTTAAAATGCCAATTGCTATTAGTCAAAGAGATAAAATTAATCTAGGGATATATTTTTTCATTTTTGTTATTTTTTGAAAATTAATCACCACTTTATTTTGTTTATAACGCTACTTTTATTTGTCTTACTACTTACAGTTTCTTGGTAGGACTAATTCGAAAGTGATGTTCCATAATTGCATAGGTTTGAAATTCAAATTCTAAGTCAATAAGTGAGTGCAATAGGATGTGAAAAGAATTAGAGCATATTTGAATTCATCCATTTTAAGAAAAGGAATAAATTGGAGCATAAAAGATTGGATGACTTGGTCTTTATTTGATACAATTTAAAGCTTCGGGAATGATTTGTTATTATCATTATTAAATTAGATATAATTTCTTATAATATTTTAATAAATTAATTTTATCGTTTACTAACACTCTTAATAGAACAAGTAGTTCAGGAGATTCAATTTGCAATAATAATATCGATCTTTTAGTGGATTGAGCTTTTGAGGAACTGAGTTTGATATATGAGAGTGACTTAGAAGATAATATTGAATGGGAAAGTATTGACATATCATTTGGTTTAATGAAAGAATGGAAAAGTATTGACATGTCATTTGGTGTAATGAATTCAAATGATGATGATAAAGAGGCTCCTCCTAATGATGAGGATTTTGTACTAAGAATATGGGTTAATGTAGTTTTAGCTGGTATTTGATTGGATGAAATTCTAGGTTTTTATTTCTTTTCTTTATTTAATTTCACTTATATTTGATGTATATGTTAAATTCTATATATACAATGTATTGTAAATATTTTTATTTCAGGTTTCACTTCTAGTTGGCTCTTCATCATGAACTTTTGCTCTAAATTGTAATTGTTAGAGAGTCATAGATATTTATTATTCCTTTTATTTGATGTTTTGATGTAATTATTAATTATTATACAATGGAATTGTAATATTTTAAATTCTTTGTATTGTTCTTAATTTTATATTTGTATGATGATTAAATGATCATTTTCATATTAACCGAGATTATTATTTATATGTGAAAAATAATATTAATAAAAATAAATAACTTGTTATTTTAAATTTCCATTATTATATTTTTTGAAGACAAGGTTGATGTAAAATTATAAATTATATAATACAATATATTAAAGGACTATTTTGCAAGTTTAATATAAAATTCAAGGACTATTTTATAAATTTAAAAAGTTACCCAAAACGATAACTGATATTGACTGATACTGATACAATACTATATTAGAACCAAATTTGGTATAAGTATGCGTACGGTATTCATAACATTGATACCCACAGAAATGTAAAGCTTGCGAGGAGACTGTGTTCCTCATGGAAGTTTTATCAGCTAATGATCTTAATTACCATAAATCGTGCTTATGTGATTTCATTACAAATGCACCTTGAGGGTATGGCCCATTGGTTTATGCCCTGTAGATAATCAATTAGTTATGATTTAGTGACATAATTATGAAGACATCCTTTATCATATACATATTAAAGGTATATGATAAAAGTCTATGGAATAAATATACATAATAAATGAAATTATGATATAATTATGAGATTTACATTATATTTATGTATTATTCTTAAATTGTTCCTAGTTATTGTTCTATTAAGATTAGATATTAATATAACATAAAAATACTAGTATACGTTATATTTTTCCTTTTGAAGCAAGTCATCGATCTCGTAAACTAAATTATAGATATACTTAAACAAACATGTGTGTGCTTGTTAGAGAGCAAATTCATTGAATTAATCCCATATGAGAATTTCATTTAGAATATTACTAGTATGTCTATAAAAATTCTTATTGAGATGATTATATATGTAATCATTTGACTTGAGATCATTAAAGTATCTCATATAAAGATTTATATGTTTTGGTACTACTTATAACGCATTCTAGCCATGGGTAGTTCAACCGGTAGTAATTAGATATAACATGAACTATATGGAGATAATTAAGTAATCTATATAAAAATCATTACCTTAAAGTAATCAGAGAGAATGTTCCGTTATTCTCAATTAATATTAATTCAAGAAATATTTAGTCAAAGTGGAATGATAGTTTGAAAATAATTTTTAAATGGCATTAATTAAATCAGTTACTAATTGTAGAAAGCTAATATGATTAGACTCAGATAAGGTATTTATTAATTTCAAGCTTTGTGTCTAATCAGAACATTATGTGATGAAAGGATTAAATTTTACGAGAAATCATGTACTGAAAGATTAATCAAAACCATTTTGACATTTCTAAATATTTTGGTGGTCATAATGTATTGGTAAACACTAATCTTGATGTATGATTATAAATTGTTTAAGTAGAGAGTTAAGATAAATTAAAAGAGTTCAATTTATCTAATCATAAATATGATTTAGAGTTTTAATTTATACAAAAAGAATATATAGGAGAGAGAAAAAGGTATTCTAATTAAGTTGGACTTGATTATGAAGTTTTAGAAACTATATGATTAAATATGAGATATTGAATAAGTACGGACCAATACGAGATATTGAACATTATTTGACCTAAATTAGTATTTAGCTAAACATAAATCTAATTCTAACTAAAGTTTAATTAAAATTATAATTTTATTTCAATTAAATTACTAAAAGGTCTAAGCCCTATTATACTCTCAACTCGTTCTATGAATATTGTCAAAGACCAAATAGTTGTGTGGCTATTAAGGCTAAGATGAGCTAATTTCAAAAACGATTCGGAGATGATAAGAAAAAAATGAAGCTTTCAAGTAAGATACGAATAATGATTCATACTTTGTTATATTTTATGTTTTAATAATGTTATAGAATTTAAGTGATCTTGACTTAGGAAATCAAACAAAAAAAGTTTCCTATTTGTTTTGCTGCGAGTGGGATTAGATCTCTCTTTGATTTCTCAAGAGTGGTATTAGGACCAACTTTAATTATGTAACTTGATTAAAAAATTATTAATATTGATTACAACTTTGAAATTGAATTAAAAATGTTTACAAATTAAATCTAAACATTAAAATAAAAAAAGTTCATATTAATATCCTTTAATCATGAAACCCTACATTATTGAATTTGAAAGGTTGAGGTTAACATCTTCAACACAAGATTCTAAACCTTAGATCAAATTGGATTTGATTAATATTAGAAGTTTATCATAAACCCAAAAATGTTATGGGATTGTTAACGTCTAATATGGGTTTTTGGAAACACTATGATAAGAAGACTATTACGTCATTTTCGTCTATTGGTGTCAACACTATCAAAATTTACGATCGCAGTTATCATCCTACATTCAATTTGTATGTTAATGATTTTGGAGATACTTGGTTAGAAAATATTGAAATAATCTCCATTGTGATTATTTGGGTAATAAAAGTAACGTTAAAATCTTTGATTATTTGAAAGAATAAGATGTTTAGTTTTTCTGTTCATCATGTGTGCTTCTTTAGGATGGGTTAAAATTGTCAGAGAAGAATTATTGGCTATTTGATCTAGTCTTATGGAGGACTAGCTAGTAGTTTCATTGTTCGAGTGGTGGTGAGTCAAAATAGGCGGTTGTCACACAGATAAGTGATAGTAACAGCGTGAGTAAGGATGCCAATGGATTGGCCCATGGGCCTAAATTTAGGTATTTTTAATGGACCAATCTATGGATCAAATCAGGCCCAAACTGATCTGAGACCCAATTTTTTAAAGCAAAACAACACCGCTTTGTTTAAAAGAATTAAGCCTCGAGCAAGCTTGTGCCTGGGCAACCTAAGCCTGGACTCAATTAAAAAAAGATGTCATTTTACACTTTTAATTTTTTGAAAAATTGATGAGATCGGCCCATAGGTTGGCACATTGTCATTGTAAGCATGAGGTGCAACTAGTCTTCTGAGAAATTTGATGGACAGTAGAAAGTGAACTTTGGAGGTGTGTCTCATCATGTTATAGACATTAAACTAATTCGAGACGAAGAGGCTGCTGGTATTATAAGGTTAAAGGAGAAACATGGCAATAATGGAAGCAAGGATGACAACGACTAAAGAGGATGGTAAATGCAGGCGTAATGTTGGAGTAGTTTAACTGTAAGAAAGAGAAGGCTAGGGCTTGCAACAGTTGGCAATGATGAGATGTAGCGTCAAAGAAGGTTTCCAGTGGCACGGACGGGACAAAGACCGATGGTAATATAAGGTAGCTACTAAGGTTTTATTTTTGTGTGAATATGGCTTTGAAAAATAAGGTTAATTACAAAAAAATGCCCAAATTTTTCTCAATTTTTTGATTGCTCAATTATAGCTCGAACTTTAAAAAGTAGCAATATAATGTCCAAATTTTATTTTTTGTCAATTTTAGCCCGACGTTAGTCTCACTATTATATTTTCTGACGTGGCACTACCACGTGTCAATGACCCTCCCTAATCAGACACATGAGAGTCAATAAGAGAAGGTTATCTGATTAGTGAAACAATTGATTGAGCCCAAGTTTATCATATAAATTAGCTACACTTTCACGACTGTTAATGTACTTTTTAACTCTTAATTCATGATTTTTGTGTTTAAATTAGTCCCTTACGATGAGCTTATGTTTTATGCAATTTGTTAATAAAATTGTGCAAATTGACATTAATTACATTAATGCAAATTGTTATTTTATTTTGTAGGAGAAAAAGGAGTCAAAAAGGATCAGAAGAGTCAACACGGCGTGAAGTCCTTAAATCACGTCGCGGCGTGAACTAATCACCTCGCCGCGGC
>JANITX010000210.1:35623732-35635615 GCA_027564395.1 Erythroxylum ulei | reverse complement strand
ATTTGGATTACGCTCACGTTTGTATGACGAGCAATAATACGCACACGTTTTATGGTAAACGGGGCCCAACATGTTTGATATCAGAGCAAGAAGAGATTGCAAAGAACCACGCTCAAGTATGATGGTATATTATATGGGTTAAGAGTTGGATTCCGGAAACGGGATCCAACACATAATACATATTCAAAGAGAAGCTTGTATGGGCATTCTTAGAGGTAATCTTTGATATCAAAAGCGTTTGTTTAACATTTATCCTTAGATATCTTATAATATACAAGAAAAAGATTTTGTTAGAACTCTTTAATTCAAGATTTAAATGAAAATATTTAATTATGGAAATAGACCATATTCTATTATTTACATGATATCTTATGCCTTGTCTAATACTCATCATATAGAAGGCTTTATAGATAAAGATATTATTGATTTTCGAAAATTATTTTCTGAAGTAGAAAGAATCTATCCTCCTTATATAACAAATATGGAGGATCTTGAAAATGATTTTTCATTAGATTTACAACAAAAACAATTGCTAACATTTGAAAATAGATCATTACCTTGATTATCTTATTCTAAAAATAATGTTTCAAATAATACAAGATAAACTTATAATTTAATAATTTAAGATGCCACTTGTACAAGTTGGACAGATGTCCTTCTTGTGTTGTCTGAGGTGGTAGAAACTTCTTTGTACTTTTGGACTTGATTTAATTTTTCCTCTCTCAATCATACCAATTTTCATTTTAACAAAATTCTCTACAGTCACTAAGGTCTTTTTAGTTGGAGCTATCATTACGGAGGAAAAATTACTCTTACCAGCATAAGATTCATTTGGTTATGCCAGTTAGTTGTTTGATATCCTAATTTGCTCTTCTAATGATTGTGTTATTCGAAATATTAAAAGAGATGAAATATGAAAGTATCACCAAAAATATCTTATTTGAAAGATTAAAAGAGATGAAATATGCAAGTATCACCAATAATACATTTCAATATCTTAAACCTATGATTTCTTCATTTTTTAATTCGTTAACTAGTAGTTTTAATCTTTTTTAATTTATCAATAATAAAATATTTATTATTGTTAAAATTAAATTTTTAGACATCCTTTATTAGTTTGTAACCTTTTATTATTGTACTTGATCATGAAATACTACAAAATAAGCACTCAATTGTTGTATATAAATCTATAATTAAAAAGCTATTTTTTTTTGTATAATAAAGGCTAAAAGCCCAAATTGGGGCTTAACCTTTTTGAGTTTGATCAGTTTGGGACTTAAACTTATAACTTGCTTATAGAAGGTCTAAAATTTTACAAGTCTGCTCAATTTAAGACTTTATTAGAAAAAAATTAGAGCATTTTTTACACGCGCCATTACGTGCAGGTAACTTAGTCTTTAGCCATGGGTTTGTTGTTCACATTATCTTGTTATCAGTTTCCTGCAACTTTATACGAGTCGTAGCATCAATATTTTATATAGCTAAAATTTGTTTCTTCTTGCATAATCTGACACATTATTGGAGGGTGAGAGAGGGGCTGTTAACCATAATTGGATGAAACATATGTATTGGGGTTTTAGAATGTGTGATAATTGAGGTTTTAGTGGTTTGAGTCCACAGTTGGCTGCCAATTTTTTTCGTGGCTCTTTTATACTTCGGATAGTAGTTTATGGATATGGATTTTGGGTTTGAAAGTTTCCCCCTTATAATGATGTCTCAAATTGTCAGAAGAAGTGTTTCTCTACTTAGCCAGAAGGAAGAAAATTTCGATACATTACAATACATTAATTAGGTTTCTTAGCCACCTATCACCTAGCATTATTTGATGTTTCTCATTTTTCTAATTTTCTCTTTGCGATGCAGCATCTAGAGCTTGTTATTAATGGTTGACCTCAAAGAATGTCTACTGCCTCCAAAACCTGCTTCAGCAATGAACCTTAGAGAAGCATCTTATCGGTCATCTGCCTCTGGACACCAACCTTTTCAAGGTATGGATGTTTTTGGGTCTGGAAAAGGGTGGCTAGGGTCTTCGGTCTTGGATTCGTATTGACGCATCTGGAAACTCCCAAATTATTGAGGTAACAAGTTCACTATGAAGTGTTGTTGTGATCTACTTGCTCGTGATCTACACTTGTTTGACCCTTTGTTTATTTACTGCTCGACAATTATTGGTAGAGAGAAGGATATTGTAGTAAACTTAGAGCAAATTCGGTGTATAATAGCAACTAATAAGGTTCTGCTGCTCAATTCTTTTGATAGCTATGTGTTGTAATATGTTATAGAGTTACAAAGAAGACTAACAAGCTTCGGAACAAAATGGTTGATTTAGGGTTAAAGAGTATAAATTTAAATGAAATTAAATTTTTTCCTGAAATTCCACTTGGCTTGGACAATAACTTATGTGTTGTTAACGTGGCATCTAAAGACTAACTGACCTGCATGTAACAACGCATATAAAATACGCCCTAATTTTTATCTAAAAATGTCTTAAATTGAGTAGATTCATGAAATTGTAGACTTTCTATGAGCAAGTTGCAATTTTAAGCTCCAAATTAATCAAACTCAAAAAGGTTAAGCCTTAATTTGGGCTTTTAGCCTAAAAATAAATCAGAACTAAATTTTATGAAAACCATACAATTAAGAGGAATAATATGACACTTTCTACATGTAATAATAGTCATTCAGGATTTGATTTTCAATCAACGATAATTTCTATATAAAACTTCATACCTTAATATTTTATAGAATGTTTAAATAAATTATTATTATCATTATTAGTATTAGTATTATTAGTATCTACCTTATTATTATTAAAACAATATTTATTGTACCATAAAACGTAAAAGTGATAAAAAAAATTATCGGTAAAAAATCGCTTCAACATTTGCTAAAATGAAAATGATGAGATGCATATTACAACAATTCCTAAATAAATTATTTTCCAAACCAAGTTAGTATTTAATAAATCTAGATTATCCTATCATCATATAAGCCAAATTGATAATTCAATTATTAAAACAAAAATATCCTAATTCTATTAAAATTTTAAAACACTATAGATACCATTTTAAAATAATATTAAAATGCAACAAAGTATCATTAAAAAAAATTAAGATGCAATTCAAATGTTTAGCCAAATTATCACTATCAAAATGAATCTATCCCTAATAGTATTTAACCAAATTTGGAGCAAGGTTCTACCCTCAAGAGTATCTTTTATTTCATGATTAGCAGCCCAAAATAGATTAAATACAGCGGATAGAATGCCTTATTTGCAAATTGACAGAACATGTCCAATGTGCCAAATCCATGTAAAAACAAGAGATCATCTCTTCTTCACATCTCCTTACAATAACAATGTATGAGATTCTATATCTAGAAGATGTCTATGGTTAAATCCTGGTAATACAATCACAGATATTGTACAAAAATTGTCCAATCACTCCAACCCCCGAAACCAAGATAGACAAATCCATGTCCTATCCTTAGGGCATTGCATATATGGATTATGAAAACAAAGGAACCTCAGACGATTTGGTGGAATCAAATCGCCCACAGAGGTTCTTGCATCTGAAATACTAAGAGAACTTATAAAGCTCATCTTGTTAGCTCAAGATTTATGATTAACAATTTCGATGATAACGGTATAATATTTTAAAATTCAAATAGGATTTATTTCGTTGTATAATTAACGGTGTAATTTTCAAAAGGCAATAAAATCATAAGAAGTACACTTTCTTTCTTGTAAAAACCTTCATTACGAACTTACCTTTTAAAAATGGTTTATTCGAAAAGATCCTACTAATTATAAAGGTCGTATATTAGCCCTGTGATTACTAGAAAATTTTTGGCAAAGATGACAGAAGTTATTTAGATTTAAACCTATCCAGTTGATTAAAGATGTAAGTAAAGCAACAATTAGTTGAAGAAATTGACTATTTAAAGAAGAGCAACAACACTTGTGAAAAAAAGAATATACTCAGACTTTCGAAACATTTGAACAACATCTATATTTTTAAGAGTCATATCATTCTTATTATGCCTTAGAAAGTGAAATCACTCTATCAAGAGAAAAATTATTATTTGAAAACTTACTTTTGATTTAACATTTTATTTTTCTGTAAGCTTTTAGAAGTTTGTTATACACATCGAGTGTGAAAGATTGGAGAACCTTGAAAAATATACCCTCGTGAGCTTGAAAAGGCTTGTCAAATTATTACTTGGTTTGTATATTGAAACATTGGTTTTTATAGTAAACACTTAAGTTAGATACTTAGGGACTAGATGTATGCTTAAGTTATAAGTTGAACTAATATAAATCGACTGCATCTTCTCTCTTCTCTTAACTTTTAAATTTTCACATTATATTATGTGTGTGTTTATTTCAGTAAGAGGCTTCTTTACTTTATAATAGGCTCCTTTTGTTTTCAACTTATAAGAGGCTCTTTTTATTTTTAAACAGGCGCATTTTTTTAAGTTGTTTTTAACATAACTTTTTGTTTTTTAGGCTCCTATCATTTAACAAGCTTTCTATCACACAACAGGCTCCTAGTGCTTTAATTATAGATGGGCCCCGTCATTTCTTTTTGAACTACAAGTAACTTGCAAAATTATTTAAGTCACACGTAAACGAGGCTTAATTGGCACTGAACATTACAACCTTAATTGGAGAAGATTATGGGCATCAAATTGTAGAGGAGGAAGTTCTACTCTTTTACCCAAAACCTTCTTTGATCTTAGAACATTGTTGTCCTATTTAATGTAATGGCTTAGATACGCATTCGTTTGATAATTTCTGTTAAGTCTGTGACTAACAAAAGTATGATGTTACGTTGTCATTTTTTCAATGGAGAATTTAAACCTCCATAAGTTGAATTGCTGACTTTCGTAAATATTTTC
Source organism: Erythroxylum ulei (assembly GCA_027564395.1). Taxonomy (NCBI): domain Eukaryota; kingdom Viridiplantae; phylum Streptophyta; class Magnoliopsida; order Malpighiales; family Erythroxylaceae; genus Erythroxylum; species Erythroxylum ulei. The sequence continues at coordinate 35,630,716 of JANITX010000210.1, read as the reverse complement.
AATATATACTTAATTAATTTTATTTTTTTAAAAAAAACATATCTATCCCTTTTGGTGCATCCTTAACCAAACATGTAACAGAAATATCCTAATCTCTCTTAATGCATAAGAGGCTAACTACTACAACACAAGAGCATGTAAGACAATCAGAGGACAAAAACATAAGGGAAGTAAGAGAAAGTGGAAATTGCCTTGGGGAGAAACTAATGTGCAAGGTGAAGAATGGGAATACAGTTCAAGAAGAAAGCTATGGTACCCGATCAGAGATCCTTCTCCATTTCCCCATAGGTAGGCAATAGCCAGCGTCAAGAGTTTCTACAAGAATCTCAACAGTAAATTTGGCTTGAGGATATATGAAATAGATTAGAGAAAAGAGCAAGGAAAGAAGCACTAGACAGAACCTTCTCACTTATGAGTATCTGTTAAGAAACGAGGCTTCTAGTGGCACTGAACATTACAACCCTAATTCGAGAAGATTATGGGCATCAAATTGCAGAGGAGGAAGTTTTACTCTTTTACCCAAAACCTTCTTTGATCTTATAACGTTATCCTCCTATGTAATGCAATGGCTTAGATACGCATTCGTTTGATGATTTCTATTAAACTTGTGACTTTGTATAATGTTACGTTGTCATTTTTTTTCAAGGGAGAATTTAAACCTCCTTAAGTTGAATTGTTGACTTTCTTAAATATTTTCAATATATACTCAATTAATTTCATTTAAAAAAAAAAAGGGATCTATCCCTTTTGGTGCATCATACAAACAAGTTAAAAGGACTTCAGAAATTTAAATGGCAATTTGATATGAGCAACGCAAGTGCAAGGAATGAAACGTCGAGCAGCTAAATCATGAACTATTCCATCTATACCCCAGATTTTCTCCCAAGTGCAGCCCCGAAATCTGTTGTTAAACCTTATGATTCTCACCTGCAACTATACTGTATCAGCTGTTGCAGGGAAACAATTCAATTCATGCTGCCTTCCAATACAATCAATCCATACTAACATCGAAAGCACTCAAACTAGCCACATGAACGGCATAAATAACTCGAGATTAAGCCATGAAAGCCGTAAGTAATTTACAAAACAAGCCACATGAGCATGTTCAAGATGATTTCCATATAGATATTGCACATACCAAATGCCATATGAAACAGGATGACACATCACAAACCTAACCATGACAGCCCCACCAAACCAGCACAGAGTAAGGCTTAAAACACTGGAGTCAACATAGAAAGTCTAGCCAATCGCAAGATACAGCCCTCCATATTGCAGAGATGTCCAACACCGTCGTTCTCCCCTCTCCCTCCCCAAATACACAACAATAAAAAAGGACATCTGATAAGATACGTGTGGCCAACTCAGAAGTCCAAAGATGAAAATGGGCATCACATTTCCTGATTTGAAGCTTTCACCCCCCACTAGACCTAGATTTTTTCAAGCTTATCAGCTTTGACAACAGGGTTTGCTTTTGCAATTGATTCACGTGCAGCAGTACGATAATCAAACGGGCAGGCATGTTTGTCTGAGTAGCGATGAGATGCACAGAAAAGGTTGCCACATCGACACTTAAATCCTGTTAAACCAACCCGTTTCTTGCAAGTACTGCAACGACTAGGACCCTCCTTTGGCTTTGCCTCATCACTCTCTCCAGAGCCTAAAGCACAGGATGGCTGTACAGACATGATCTTTGGCTCCACTGCATTAATCTCCATGCTGACAGTTTCATTGACAACAGTTCCAGTTCCATCGCTGCTTGATGATCCATCCACAATATTGCCTATGGATGAAGCAGCAAGCTTTGCTTGCTCCTGTTTCGTCAGCATATCCTTGTGGCACTTGGAACACATGTTCATAGTAGCCGCACTTCCAAAGAAGCCACAGTTGTTAATGCAGAAAATGGGACGATCAGGAGGAGCTTGGCATCCTGTCTCGTCATGGTCCATCTTTAACTCTGCCACACCATATAATGAAAAATATGTTATAGACGCAAAGTAACAGAATAACACGCAGAAGAATAATTATTCATTTCACTGTCCATGTAACTATCAAGCAATTGATTTCTACAATAAGAATACAGCAAGAATGTGCAAGATCAAAATGAATTATAAAAATGTCTGATAACACCAATTGCTCAACTGATTTAACAGGAACATAAAACATATGGGGTGCATAAGCAAGCACATCATAAAACCGACAGAAGAAATCCTAGTGACCTGGGCAAATCCCTAACTAAAGAAGTCATTGCTCATTTCTTTCTAACATTACAAACCATGTCAAAATTTTCTTTTCTTCTTCTGAGACACATAGATAGCTTTTAAGTACATGTTTGTGTGTGCAAACTGCACATGCATATGTGAGGACGAGAGGAATGAAGGAATAAGAATCTTGGAATCAGTTACAGTTTAACTGGCAAAATTGAGAGGTGAGTTTAGTTAGGAAAGCCATTGAAGAAGCTTGAAAGGTCCCCATCCCTCAATATATCGAGGGGTCAGTTAACATAAAATACTATCACAATTTGTAGGCACAGATGAGTGCGGGATAATTGGAAGGGAAATTTGACCAGAGGACCAACATCAGCAAAAATCATATCTTTTGGAATTATAATGGAACTGTTTGAGATAACAACTGTGGACAGAGAGAGTATAAATGGTACAGATACATTAGAAAACACAAGTGCCTCAAATAACAGATTTTAGTAAGCTCCTGACATAGAAAACACCGAAAGTTACATCAGAAAACATGTACTTAGGAACTTACATAGCAATAGAAACAGAGATTACAAAAGTTCCCAGCTTTTCACCAACTTGATAACGCAAAAGCAACTAAATTCTTACCGACCCAGTCAAAGTCTCCAACTATCAAAATAACCACACACATGTGCTAAATCAACAAAATCAATTCAAGAAATTCTTGATTCAAACTTGTCTCTTGACCTCAGAAACCCAAACTCAAAAATCAGACATGGAAAAACATGCATAACTAACCATGCTGTTAATCACGACATCAATTAACGTCATCAAACCGTAACGAAAAATCTCCAAGTTACAGACAACCCGAAATCAAGAAGTTGAAGAACAAAAGAACAGTTAGGGAAACAAAAACGTGAATAAAGTCGAACCTATTTGTTGAGATAATCGATTTCACAAACGACCAATGTTGAAGCTGAAATCGCAACAGCTCCTGGGTGAAAACAAAAATAGAACAATAAATAACCGCGCATAAAATATAACAAAGAAATAAACAAATCAGTAAACAAAAACAGAACTTAAAAATTAAGGAGAAAATCGAGATAAACAGGAACCCTAACCTAGAAGGAATGGACCAGATCGCAGAGGCAAACAAGGGAGCGAGAGAGAGAGAGAACGATTGTGTTTTCTTTTTGGTTTGCAGGGCAGGAGAGGTTTTAAAATCCTAATTTCTCCTGCTTTTCAATTTTGTAATAATAATAGTTTTTATTTTTATTAATAAGGGCGGTGTTTGTGTTTCTCTGCCAGCAAACCATCTTTACTGATTGGGATGACGTGTCAGTTCACTAATGGATCGTGCGTATAAGGCCCTTTTCTGTTTTATCCTTTCAGTCGAAACCAATTCACGGTTTTGCCATAACATTCTCGGCTAGAATAGATAGTTTCGGGCGAAGATACGTATCTGTCTAGTCTAGCCCAGCGGTATCCGGTCCATGTTTTGGTGTGGAGAGGATTAGGTTCATAATAATTAAAATAAGGCTTTTGGAGTGAAAAAGCTGTTGAGTGTGGTTATATGTTTAATAATCTGTAAATTTTCTAAAATATAATTTATTATTAAAAAATGAAAATCATAAGAAAATAACAAACTAATATGTAGTAAATATTAAATTCTTAAATTTTAGTTGGACTTGGGGATTTTTTTTTTTAAATTTATGGGAGAATACAAGAGCTGCATATTTAATGTTAAATACTAATAACCTCCTGAATTTATTTGTTACATAAGTTTGTTTATGGCCGAAGTTTTGCTTATCAATTATTACAGGGGTTTGGTGTTATACCCAACAACCCCACCAGACCAGAAAATGTGGCCTCATCCGGAAGACTTAAAACCGCAAACAAAGAGTAGACAGAACCACCGATGGATGAGAACTAAGGGACCTTCAGGCTCATTGTAGGTTTTAGACTTGGACAGGGACGACAACGATTAAGGCGGATCTCCCTAATTGAAAAAATTGAGTCAAACTCGTTGATGGATGAATGATTACGTTTGAAATAAACAACAATTGGTCATCTTCTAACTAGAGTAATTATTCTATTCTAGATATAATGTATAGGTTTGTCTTTAACGTTTGTACTAGAATGCAAGTACAATTTTATGATTTTTTTTTGTAAATAAATAAGCCTCTAACATTAAAAATTGTTAATGAATTCATTCTTAAACTAACAGATTTGAATTGCCGCCATATGTCAAGTATGTTTCTTCGTTATTAGTTGTCCACGTGGACTTTATTAGAATTTATGTGGAGCCATAATAAAGGGGTGTCCAATGTGTAAAAGGTTGATGTTATAGTAATTAAAATTCTGAAGAATATTTTATGAAAAATTGTCCAAACTCATCTTTTCCAAATTTCTCTCAAAGTCATCCAAATCCCTACACCTAAACGCCTTATTTCTTCACAAATTTTATCCAATTGATGTTCCAATCTTATATTCTGTTGCAATTTATTTTTATACATGTTATTTGAGCAAGTTTCTCGTATCTTAATTTTCAGTCTATCAATTACAAAATCTAAAAATGAAAAATTCGAGTGTGGGGCAATAATAAGGACAAGGACAACTTTCCTAGGTACATTTTGCCTTGAGACTAAATTTACCTTTAATCTACATTCTAACTGTTGTAATTGGATCAATTATTTATAGGTTATTGTTGTGGTCCCTTATCTCCCTTTGTTAAGTCAATTTGAAATCATAATTATTATAATTAGGGATGTGAAGGGAAAATGAACATATTTTCTTAAGTATTTTGTTTGAGTTTGATGTTAAACTACCTTGTTTTATTCAATTTTTATTTTTTTAAATAATTGTTAAATTTTGACTTTAAAATGATATTATTCAAGAACATGAGACTTGTTTCCAACAAAATCATGAAGAAAACTATAATTCTTGGCTAAACATGGTTTAGCCCATATTTGTATGCCATCCAGTGCCTTAGATGGGTCAACTGTAGCAAGTGACATGACCTGACCTATGGTCGTACCAAAGACCATTTTTAAAGAAGATAATAAATCTATAATTTATTGAAATGCCCTTGCCAAGGGTTGTATCCATCACCTAGAGAAACAGTGAGATCTATGACTTGAGTTGTTATTGTATCCTAGACCATGTCTTAGGTAGAGCAAAATATATTTAACTGCAAAAACCCTAATTTTAAGCGGATTTAGCCAATTTTTGTAGAAAACTTACACTTGAGACATCCTTTTCTATTAGTACCAATAAGGTTATATTTTTACCATGATTTGAGAGTAGCTTGCTTATGTTTAGATGATTTTTATAGAATGTAGTACTCATTGTGGCTTATATTTTACTTATAGATCTTCTTTTAGCTCCTCAATAAAAAAGAAGCAAATTTAAATAAATTGGAGTCATGTTAGAGAAAATTTGGCATGACTTTTAGAGTAAGAATTCATAACATGGGTTACCTCCATAGCACCTTGTTGAAGCCGTATTGGATGTAAAATATCACGAGTCCATACAAATTAGAGTATCTAGAGACAAGAATAAAATAACATGCTCTTAGCTTATTTGATGCATAACTCAACATTATGATGCATGCTCTTAGCTTATTTGATGCATAACTCAACATTATGATGCATGCTCTTAGCTTATTTGCTCAATGGTCTGGCCTCAAACATAACTCAAGTAAGAGCAACCTCTTTCTCTCTGCAGATGTAAGGAATTTAGATGATATAAAGAGACTCACTGGTTTTGATATAGCCTCGCATGCCTTCTACTATTTGGGAGTTCCTATCACAAATACGTTGACTATATACCTATAATTGAAAGAAAGAAATCTAAAGTCCTGGTATGGCAAAATATGATCATATCTTATGCAGCCAAATTAACTCTCATTATTTCGATTCTTGGCAATTTACATATTCATTGGACTGCACACATTGCTTTACCTAAGAAAGCAAACAAGGAGATGGAAAGAATTATGAAGTTCTTTTTATGGTTAGGTATAGCTGATAACTCAAAGAAAGCTAAAATTAAATGGAGCGATTTAATTGTCTCTAAAGACAAAGGAGGGCTTAGGATCATCTCAATATTTACAATGTAGAAAGTTTTGATGTGCAAAAGGTTGTGGAGATTATACATCGATCATAAAGCATTATGGATCAAATGTGTAATATCCCGTTTCCATACTAAGGGTTAGAACCCTAGATTTCTGTAAATGAGAAATAGCAATGAGAGATTAGAAAAATGCATTTCATATTCATGCATAATATAGCATTCATACACGTGAATTTGATTGTTTTTCACACATTTCAATGATTGTACATGCACTCATTTGACATTCTTTGGGTATAATTGATTTATAAATGAGATTACATTGAGAATTGTGGATAATATATATTGAAAATTGATTTGGTGATAATAATTGTTGATCTAAATTTTTTTTGGTGAAATTTAGGAAATTTCTAAAATTTTGGGTATTTTTAGACTAAGAAAAATGCTAAGTGGCAGGACAATTAATAAATGGTAATATAAATAAGAGTCAAATGGTAGTAGAAATTTTTATAAATGACATTGAGATTTAATGACATATGTCTTTGATAATTGGGAGTCAATTAGATTAGAAATTACAGACAAATGGACTGGTTATTAATAAGGACCCATCAAAAACCACAAGGTGGTGACATGTGGCAAGCGACAAGTGTCACTTGCCATGCCACACACCTCACTCTCGTAACTTACCCTTGCAAGACTAATATTCATTTGTTTCTCACCTTTG
>JANITX010000210.1:35586441-35610390 GCA_027564395.1 Erythroxylum ulei | reverse complement strand
ATTATCTCCACAGTGAACATATAATAATCGAGAAAACCATCTAGGTCACTCACCAATAGCTTCCGAAGCTAATGCCTGGAAGTCTCGGCAACGTCTGTGACTCGACGTTCCAACTGCGCCTCTATACAATTCAAATACACATCTATCACAATTTGTACAATCAGAAATATTGAATAATGCACATGTAGCGATTAAAAAGTGTACAATGCATGTTCGTGACATTCCCGACATTATTCCCAAAATTCTCATCAAAAAAATTCCCTCTGAAAATTAGAAATCTAAAGATACCAAAATCACTCAATTCGGACTTCTATCGGTCCAATTATTGATAAAACATGGACCAGGAAATAATTACCTGATCCCCTTACTTTGACCTCATCGATCCACGTCAATTTCATCTCTAAAAATTCTCAATCTTACATAAAAATGAAATTAAATATTTCACGAATCCGATGCCTCGAGAATCAGGCCAATCGGATATCGGACGGAAAAGCTATAAGCAAAAAAGTAGAGAGAGGTCAGTTTAGAAAAAATACATGTTCTAGTCGACTAAGTTAACTACAGTGCCGACTGGAAGCTTTATTCTTTCTTCTTCCGACATCCCAACTTTCACAAGTCATAACTCCTTACTTCGAACTCCAAATTGGACAAACTTGGTATCAATTTAATAAAAGAGAGCTATACAAGTTTCATGAAGGACACTTGAACCAAATTTACCCCTAAGGGTGTCAAAAATCCAATCAAAGTTTCTACCTAGTCATAATGTTCCAAGACAGAACAGTATTTTTACAAAGAGCATAACTTCTCATTCCCTTTGCCAAAAATTCCAAACTTTATGTCAAAAGAAAGATCAAAACATGTTCTACAATTTTTCTATGAACAAGTTGGAAGCCAATTCAACCTCTAAATGGGTCAAAAACTCAATCAAAGTTTCTGCCCACACATTTCACCTGAACAGTAACACAATCTTCCAACAATCATAACTCACTACCCAAATGTCCAAAAAATCCATACTTTATATCCATGAAAAGATTAGACAACATACTACAATTCTCATGAAGGGCTTAGAAGCAAATTCCATTTCTAACCAGATCAAATTCTCCCATGAAGGTGGCTGCCCTGTTAAGGGTTGTTAACTAACAGATTACCTAAATCAGATCCATTTTTTTTGAAAATTCTTAACTCATAACTCTTACATCCAAAATTAGCATATTATATCTCATTTCAAAGCTAATACATTCCTCTACAACTTTTCATAAGGCCACTTGAGCTAATTAAAATCGTAACAGTCCAGAATTTAGCTTCAATATACAATCGCCACAAAACCTACACTGAGCACATTTTCCAGTCCAAAGCACATTAACATCTGAAAGTTAATAGGTCAGTACTCTCAACCTAGATATCAAAAAATATCATAATTAGTGGCGATAGAAAGATAATAAGAAACTCTTCCACTTTCATTTAGACTAATTGAGCAAATTCAACCTAGAAAAATTCATAAAAGTTTCAGGTCACAATTTCGTATTACTGTTCATACAACACCTATAACTCACTTTCAAGGACAAATTCAAACCCATTCAAGCCACAATTAGGCATCACTCCCTTCACAAAAAATGTAACCAAATTTCTCAAGTTTAATTCTAGCCAACAATCACTTCAATTGCTCAACCATATAAAAAGTTATGATCAAAACATTGAAATCTATACAAGGTCAAATTTCCAGCTTTTATACCTAAACCAAATCCTATCACTTCCATACCATTTCTAAGCCATTTCTCACTCAATTTACTTCATCTATCAACCATAATTCACTCACATCCCATCCTTGGACATAAGTCCACAAATTACAGCCCACACTCATCCCATCATCCATCATGTTTTACACACTAATCTTTAAGTATAATTTCACTTTCAATCATCTTAATATCTCTACTTACATTCATTAGATTTTACATCATCAATCATTCATCAAGGCAAGACATTCATACACACACACACCCATATATTCCAACCACAATTGCCATGCAATTAACCTTAAATAACATCACTACAAAACCATCATATAAAACATATGACTTACCTAATCAAGCTTCCCATCTTCAATTCTTCAACTACTACAATTTCTCCACCTCTCAACACCATATACGACCACCACTCACAACAATAATCATCATAAGGCTTAAGTTTAGATTCATGTGTGAATAAAAGAGGAGTAAGCAAGTAACAAGGGAGAGCTTTTTGTATGGTGGATGAAGAACCAACGAAAGAAGAAGAAGGAGGAGTAGGTTTCGGATGAAAGGAGAATCCAAAAGAAATTTTCACTCTTTCAATTGTTTTAGAAGAATCGTGAATGAGTATAACAAGACAAAGACATTAAATGAATTTAAGAGTGTCATGACACTTGGCATTTAATGAATAAATACAAGAATTCAATTAATAAAGTGTTAATACAAGACCCCTAATAGAATTAAATCTTTAATCCATCCAATTCCAATGGCTCTAATTACAATCCCAAAATCATTTACCTCAATATCCAGTGCCATTGGACAGTTATTTCCAGTACCGGAACCATTCAGTCCGCCACTTGGCGATTTTTCCGGTCCGAAAATTTTCTACGAAATTTTTCAAAAAAATTTCCAAAATTCCCCAAAAATATAAAACACATAACAATCCACTCGAATTAAATTTTCAATCCCAAAAACCACATTTTCCATAACAAAATCACATTTAGGCACATATACCGGGAAATGTCATGAATGCATGTACAGTCCTTTTCATGTGCAAATTTCACTATTCACGTGTAAAGGCATGCATGAATATTTCAAAACAATTCTAACCACTCTTAATCCTTTCCAAATTACTATTCTACCCTTCCCATCGGAGGTGGGATGTTACACCAATTCACCCGAGAAGGTCCGTTAAATGACTTCCATGTCCGTTTAACAGACATACGCTATCCCAAGGGTATTTTTACGCCTGAGAAGGTCCATTAAATGGACTCCCATGTTCGTTTAACGGACATATGTCACATATATCCCCTTTTTAGCCTCTTTTAGGATTCCTACCTTCATTCTATCATCATATAAACCTATAATCTTCTCAAATTCATCTCTTCTAGCATAAAATCACTTCATAATAACACAAACATAAATTAGATTACATTAAACCCTCAATTCTCCACTCATTTCATTCATCAACTCAACTACATCTTATTCTTTCCAACTTTCTATCCCCTTTTCCATAACATACTTTATTTCTATGTACCAAACCCTTCATACTGTAAATTCATCATTGCAAGTGAATAACTACTTCATAAAAACTTCAAATTGAACTCAAAAGCATTCATATCCAATTCATATTCCCTCTTTGTTCATAAACACCCAACATAGAACACCAGTACACACATTCATCTACAACTTGCTGCACTAAATTCATGTCAATATTTGGGACTCTTTAAGACAAAATTTAACATCATCATCTTAATAAGAAATGTAGCCAAATGCATCTATTTTCATCCAAAACAAAAATCAGTTCATTTGGACAACTATAAAGGAAGTTATGGCTCATACATTGAAGCATCCTCAAAATCATATTGCTGCAAAATTTCCAGATTTCCAAACATTCATTCTAAACATCAAACTCATCTTATACCTTCTATACATAGATCATCTTTTCCATTACTTTCCTCATCATTCTCTACCTACTTTCACTCAATAAACCACTCACAAACAAGTCATAATCCATAATTTATCAATACTCAAAAACAGGGCATACACATATATATCCATTCATAAACAATTTCTACACTCATCCAATCATTCCTTTGAAAATCATTCAATCTCTAAACCTCTATATACCCTTATATGCATTATCATTCATCCTACACATACAAAAACAACATATGAACCTAATTTCTCATCATTCATGACACAAACATGAACCTTGCAATATCAAAACATCAAGATACTCAAGATCATCATATTAACTTAAAAAGAACCATACCAAGACATTAAAAGCAAAACTCACTTGATTAAGCTTCAAACTCTTCAAACTCTCACAAAACCCTAGTTCCCAAGCATCCCATGTTCTTCATCTTCAAAGAGGTCAAGCTAGGTTTTTCTTAGGGCAACTTGAAGGAACAACAAGATGGAAGTAGAAAGTGAAAGATGGAGCAAGGTTTCAAGTAGCTAAATCACCAAATCAAGAAGGAGATGAAGGGAGGGAGATGAGCCACGAAAATGAGAGGAGAAAATCACCAAAACAAAGCTCCAAAGGGGTGTTTAAGGATAAGTGTCGTGGGACACACCCAAAAGACTTAAAACATAAACAAATGGAGGGTTAAAAGACATGGCTTGGCAAGTGACACTTGTCACTTGCCACATGTCAAAATTTCATGGTTAGTCTTAGGTATTTCTTATTAAACTAATCCATTTAAACCCAATTCCAATTCCAATAATCCCCTAATTAAGGACAAGTCATGTATCCAAAATTCCAATGTGATTTGACAATAAATTCTACTGCCATTTATCAATTGGTCTGCCACTCGGCATTTTTTCTAGTCCAAAATTTACCCCCAAAAATTTCAGAAAAATTTCCTAAAATTCTCCAAAATTACTAAATCAACAATGCCATTCTCTAAAACAATTTTCAATACCAATCACCCACAATTCTCAAAACAATCACATATATTATCAATTATACCCGGATTGTCAATGAATGCATGTACAATTATTTTCATGTGCAAAAAAATCACTATTCCCATGTATGTGTATGCCACAATATACATAAGCATACAAATGCATTTCTAGCCTTTCAATGATCAATCCTATTTACTATTCTACCCTTCCCGCTGAGAACGGGATGTTACAATGTAAGTCCGCACATGGCTATACTTGTTATAAAAGTGGTTGAAGCTGCATCTTCGTGCTCCTATACGCTTTCAATGAACTACATAGTCTGATATACAGCCATGTAAGTTGTAATAACTTCATTTCTTATATTATTTGTCCCATCTTCACCCTAATTCATATTCTTCTTGCTTTTAACGAAGGTAAATAAGATCAAACATTGATTAAACTGCTCCAAAGATATGTTTTTAGCTTATTTTGGTTATTATTCCTCTAGCTTATACCTAAACACAAAATATAAACCCAAATAAGTATCTTAAGCATAATAAGCATTAATTAGGAGTAAATATATAGTCAATTAAGCACTTATCAGGTAGAGAGAAGACAAAGCGTTATATTTGATTACTATGGTGTTAAGTGTTGATCACTAGAATGAGTAACATCTAACTTGACCCTCCTAATCAAAATCAATTATTAGATTACCCAAATGATCCTTCATAAGCTATAGTTTTCAATTTAGACTCTTTATAAATGTTGTTTTTTTTTTCTTAACAGTTTTAGTAGGTGCTGGAGGTAAAGTTCCTACTAGTTGGTTTCCAAACTCTAGAAACAATTTACAGGTTTAGATTCCAAAGAACTTATTTTAGCTTCCTAGAGCTTGCTTTCTTTCCCAGTCTTATGATTCTTAAGGAGTTTGGAAGCTACTTTTGTAACTCCACTTTAATACATATCTTTGCAAAATCCATCCTTCTTATCCTAGCTATGTTTTTAGTAAGGTACAAGGGCTTTCTAATGGTACTAGCTAGATAACTATTACCTAAAGGGCTCTAATATTCTAATGGCATATTATAAAATTGCATATACATATGGATGGATTTCAAAATTTTCTTTTCTATGGACATTATAGGTATCCACTTTAAATGAAAAGTGGCTTGCCAAATACATATCATAGGCCCTACTCAAGAATCTTCTTCAACCTTATTTTAACTGGGAATCTAAAGAGGAGATAGCCCTCCTCTGTGATCATCGTACTTTCTAATCCCATGTTACCTCACCTAATTAAGGGTTATTTATGCATATGGTGAAATGATCTTTTGTCCAAGCATAATCCAACTAAGGTGTTTAGCCAATGTATTGCTCTTCCTTAAAGAATCTCTAAAGGTAGAGAAACAAAAAAAATGTTTACTTGGAGATGAGTGTTGAGAGATGAAATGGATTTGGTAGAGGTGAAGTGATCCCTTACTACCCTATTCCATATCTTCGATAGTTCAAGTTCTAGATTGGATTGAGGGGGGTCAAATTTAGTGGTCTTAGCTTGCTCAACACTGATAAGATAATGCTCTAAGTTAGGAGTATAAAGAGCTAAACTTATAGAACCAAGTTAGAACTTGCTTGGTAGTTTTGTATTGGAGAGTTGGAAGAGAAGCTTTGTGGTGGAGTGATTTTCTAAACAGGTCAAGGAGGAGATGGATCAGGAGGTAAGGTTGAGGAAGGAGGACTAACATGGAGGCTCTAAGGCTAAAGAAGCAGAAGTGCCAGTTACAGAAGTTGGGAGAGACATTCTTTTAATGTTAAAAAACTTTAAAAACTAAGGAGAAGGGGAGGGTAATCAAATATAGTTAACTATTAATGGAAAGTTAAACTTGGTTTAACTAGGTAGCAAACATAGGCAGAAATTAGAATCTTAAAAAAGGGGAGAGCATTTTCTCTCACAACAATTTCAGTAAAGTTATGTTACACTATTCTTGATTAGTAATGATTTAATGAAAATTTTTGTCAGAGTGAATTGACATTTGAAAAGGTTATTTTCAAATATTAATTATAGATCAATTACTAATTAACAAGTAGGAATCAAGTTTTTGTTTTTATTTTAAAAATAAAATAAAAATTATAATTACTATAAATATAGAAGTTAAATAAAAATACTTAAAAGAATATATTTTGCAAAAAGGAGGAAAGGAATATATCCAAGAGAAGAGATATCCTTGCAAGTCTCTTTATACATGCATTTTGCATCTAATACACATTTTGTCCATCTCTTGCAAGTCTCTTTATACATGCATTTTGCATCTAATACACATTTTGTCCACCCTATTTCACAGAAGCTTAGTAAAGGGGTACATTTGTTGCTCAAAGTATACTACCAACACAGATCATGTCCTCCACTGGGATTCGAAAGTATGTAACTTATATACGATGATTTCAATCATCTTACTCCTAATATCCACTTTGAAGTAATTTGGTTTGTCCCCCTTTTTTTTGAAAAATGAAATGAAATTAATTAATAAAAGGAGAGTCATACAAACTGAAAACGTAGGGGAGTAACCTTAACTATCTTGCCTTAGAATGCAAAGCTTTTAGAGCAAGAGACAAGGTAAGAAATATATGGCGCAACGTTTATGCTAGATATGCAATGAGGAGTAGATGTCTGAGCTGCAATTCAGGTGTAGTTTTTTCATCAAAATGAGCTCACAATTTTTAGCAACGTCCTAGATATCAATGTTTTTTTGGCAAAAAATTTATTGGCAAAGCGTCTAAGATTCCATTCTCGCTAAAGCGTGTAGATACAAACTCCCAGTGTGATAGTGTGAATATGGTGATATGGTTTCAAGAAGGTATGTTGAGTTGAGATTGGAAGGATAATATCTGTGAGACAGAACCCTAGGTTAGTCCACGAACATATAGTAGTAACATAATTCCAAATAGTTTTGTTGAAAAGACATTCGAAGAGAAGATGGTTCTATGATTCATCATCCAACAAGCACATCGGACAAGCTTTATCAACTTGCAAGTATGGCATTCTGTTAATGGTGGTTAACTTGTTTTGTATGGCCAACCAAAAGTTAAAACCTTAGTCCAAACCATAGTGAACCATGATACCTTAGAGCGTCACATACGTAATTGATCAAGAATGGTTTTATTTGTAAGTTTTCTAAGCAGGATATCCTTCTAGAAAAAGGTGTCAAATGTCTGTATAGCAGGGGGTATCCTGGTTTGAGATGCTGCAGGTTATGGAGAAAGTTCCAGGTGTCCCATTAATGAAAGAGCAAAGTCGGGTGTGCTGCTAATGTAGTGAAGAAAATCTCGAGTATTGAGTCGAATGTATCAAAGGTCCCATACCTGACTAATTTTCGTACCAGAGTGAGACCAATCTTCCATTTCCTATTTTGCATGAGACCTCCTATTAGACTGCATCTTTTAACTTCAGAATCTGTGTTAGCAAATATGAGTGTGAGGCTTTTAGTTTGATGTCCCATATACAGTTCCTTTTAAGGAAGTAAGAGTGTATCCATTTAATCTAAAGAATTTTTTTGTCCTCAAATATCCACCAGAACCTCTTGAGAATCAAAGCATGATTTGTGGTTTTGATGGATAAAATATTGAGACCACCTTCTTGCTTTGGATAACAAAGGTCAGACCATTTAACCTTGGCTGCTCCTGGGTTGCCATTGGGATGGCTCCATAAAAAGGATCTCAAAATCCTTTCGATCGCTTTGATGATGTTTTGAGATAAGAAAATGCGGGAGCTCCAATAAACATGCAAGGAGTTGAGGACAGACTTTATGAGCTGCAACTTACCTATATAGGATAGAGATTTATTCACCCAAGATTTGAATCTCTTCTTGATCTTATCTAAGAGAGGATGACATTCAAAATGATTGAGTCTCTTTGTAGACACTAGGAGAGCAAGATATAGGAGTGGGGGACACTTTTGTTGCATTCCTGTGGCTTCAGCTATAAGAGGTTCCGAAGAGTAAGCACTTTTAGATAAGAGGAAGTGACTTTTATATAGATTTATCTGCAAGCCAGAAAATTGCTTAAATATTTAGAGAGCTCGTATGTAGGAGTGTCAAATTAGTCCTACAAAAAAGAAGAAGATCATCTGCAAAGCAGAGGTTAGTAAGGCTAATTTTTTTAAAACATTTTGAGTGGTGTTTGAATGTGGAATTACAGAGGGCCTCTTACTTGATGATTGCATTAAAAATTTCGATACAAAGGATAAAAAGATAGGAGGAAAGGGGACCCCTTATCTAAGACCTCGTGTTGCTTTGAAGAATAAAGAAGTGCCATTAATCAATACAGAAAAGGTTGCTGATATAATGCATTCCATAAGCCATTTGATGAACTGGGTGGGAAACCCATATGTTGTCAACATTGTCCATAAGAACTGACAGTTGATGTTATCAAACGCCTTGTGGAAATCAATCTTCATTGTGCAATTTGGGGACTGTTGGATGTGGAGTATCCCTTCAATAGTTCTTGTACAATAAGTAAATTGTCACCAATTTTCCTATCACTCAAGAAAGCACCTTGGTTTTCATTTATCAAAGGAGCTATCGCCTTCTTCAATCTTGTAGCTAGAATCTTAGATATTATTTTAGAGAAAGTTGGTGCATGATATAGGGAGAAAGTCCGTAAAGGTGGATGGATTTAAGTCTTTAGGGATTAAGGACAAGAAATTTCTATTAATCTCCTTGAGAAGCGCACCATTATGGATAGCATTTTTGACAAAGCTACCAACTATGTCCAAGATTTCTAAAAAAGTTAACCATTTAAGCCATCTAGCCTTAGGGCTTTCTTTAGGGCTTTCTTTAACCATTTAAGCCATCTAGCCTCGGGACTTTCTTTCCATTCATGCCAAAAACAATCCTCTCAATCTCACTGTCATCTACCGATTTCGTTAAAAGATCAAAGTCAAGTTGAGAGATTTGCTGCAGGTTAATTTTCTATAAATCTGTAAGTGGAACATTAGTCGAAACACTGGTATCAATAAGAGGAATGAAAAATATGACAACTTCATCATGTAAATCCTGAGGATTTTGGAGTAAAACACCATCTTGGCAAGTAATAGAAAACATTTTATTGTAGTTTTTCCTGGCTAAGATCAAATTAAAGAAGAAATTCGTGCAACTGTCCCCATTTTATAACCAGTTAATATGTGCTCTCTGTTGCAGGAGAGAAGGGTATTGCTCACTGCATGTAAATAATTTGAAAGTGCTAGCTTCTCTTTATCAATAAGTTGTTGATCATCTGGTCTAAAAGCAAGTGTGGTCTATAGCCTAACTAGTTCCAATCCCGTCTTATTAACAGCATCAGCGGTGGATCCCTTTGAAGAGTTCAATAGCTTGAGTTCCTATTTTATGAGTTTCAGTTTTCGGATGCAACAAGGAACTAAGCAACCCCCTTCCTACAAGCTACTGAAAAACTTGGATCTTTTACAAGAAAATTGTTGAACTAAAATGGATGATATTTAGCAACAGATTGAGTTAAGTTCGTCACAAAGAAGGGAGTGTGATCCGAGAATAGTGGGTCCATGAAATTGTCAAAGTTGTTGGGAAAATTATGCAGCTAATGATCATTGATGAGAGCATGGTCGAGTTTTTTTCCGGATGAGCCAAGTTGCTTTTTGCTTGTTAGACCAAGTAAAGGAGTGCCCTATATATTTGAGATCAGTCACATTAATATGTTTCCCACAGTCCTATAGATCAGTAGAGAAATTTTTTGAATTGGTGTTGCCCTGAGCTTTGGATGTATAAAGGAAATCCCCACAGATCAGTCATGGTTTGCTGATACTGCCACTGAACTGATGGAAATTATTCTATAGAACTCTTCTTTGGAATTCAAAATTACTGGCATAAACAAAACAGACGTTTATATTAATATTACCTTGCAAGAATAAGATGTGAAGATGTATGGCCTGATCATTTGCTTCCAGTAAATCCACCTTTAACTCATCAGATTTATAACAGACGATGATTCATCCGTAGGCATGGAAACTATAGTTAGTAAGTAGTTTCCACTGTGATCCAAAAATGTTTAACTTATTCAAGTTTGCCAACCTAATTTTTGTTTCAAGCAATCCAACAATGAGAGATTTTCCTGTTAAAACAAAATCCCTTAAAGCTAAAAGCTTAGACGGGCAATTTATTCCTCTAACATTCCAAGCTAAAATAGACATTAAATAGAAATGCTTTTAGGGCTTTTCCCCTTTCACCTTTGTGATTTCGTCTTACCAAAGTCTGGAAATTTCCACTGGTTTCATCTCTCCTCACTCCCTGTAGAGGATTTAGTGAATCCTCTGCCATTGACAAATTTACATGAACAAAAGGAGTTGCAGGTGGAAGTTCATTTTTTTAAATTTCTTCTGTATAAGTAGGTGCATCTTCTTGTGAAACAAATTTGAAATCTATAGCTTATGCTTGGTTAATGTCGAGAATAGTAGTATGATTCACAAAGGCTAGTGTCTTACAGTCTTAGCAATCCTCAGTTCACCTTTAGTTATATCAGAAGAGTCCAGTATGGAATCAGGTTCTCCGTTGGTGAAGGACTGTTTTATAGAAAGATCTGCTCCATCAGTTTGCTTGGGTGCTACTGCTACAATATTAACAGAAGATTGGTTTAATTTAGCAGCACCTTCCTTGAGTACATTAACGGCAACAACAGAATTCTCATAAACATGATTCTCCTCAATTTGGTTTCCTTCTTCATAACCCATCGATCAACTCCTACTAATTTCCAGACTTGCATAATTGCCCGCTTGCTTTCCAAATTTTATTATGAGTTTTTGCAGGGGGATCTAATGGTAAGAAATGGCAATGCTATCCTTCTATAACTTATTATATTCTCCTAAATGCATGATTGGGATCTCGTTTGGGAGGTCTTTTGATACTTCAATGCTGAAACAAATTCGAGTATAGCTGATTCTCTTTTTTATAGATGTATTCTCATTGACATCCATAAATAAGGGCTTCCCAATGTAACTTGCTATTTGACAGACCTGAGTAGTCCAGTACTCAAAGGGAACATTATGAAAATATATCCAAATAGGAAGGCTTTGGATTTTGATGATTTCAAGCTTCAAACTTGGCTGCCAAATTTGTAAAAAAATTAGTTGATTCCTCGGGTGCCATGGACCTTCCTCAAGGATTTTATGAGCTGCAGGGGTGGATGAGAAAGTGAATAGCACTAGGCTATCTTCAAAGAGTAAAACATCAATGAGTCCTCTATTTTTCCAAAGCTTGTTGGCCCATCGAGATATTAAAGGAAAAGCAAGTCGTTGGTTTAGAAAGAAACCCACGACTGTGGACTTCCAACTATTTGCACCTTCTCATAGAGTTGCGAGATCAGAGCAGGCAATAAGCTTCTCTTCCATTTCAATAGGTAGTTTGAAAAATAAGTTAGAGGTGAAAAGGTCACGAACCACTTGTTTCCATATTTTCTAGGTAGTGTATGCAACAGTGGGTGGCATGGGAG
Source organism: Erythroxylum ulei (assembly GCA_027564395.1). NCBI lineage: Eukaryota > Viridiplantae > Streptophyta > Magnoliopsida > Malpighiales > Erythroxylaceae > Erythroxylum > Erythroxylum ulei. The sequence continues at coordinate 35,598,289 of JANITX010000210.1, read as the reverse complement.
AGGATATTGGAGAAGGGAAGGGGTGTCTGATGGCAATGGTGGAAATTTAGAAGTGTTATAGGAGGCTGTGTCTGGCATTTTGTGTAGAAGGGTCTCAGAATGGAAAAGAAAACATCGGAGCAGAAAAAGGCACAGAGAAGATTGGTTAAAAGAGGGTAAGAAAGAAGGTGGGAAAGTTAGAAAGAAGAGGAAAAGACGAGAATACCCCTGGTGGCCAATACTAGAGATTGAAGAGAGAAACAAGGTGCACCAAAGATGGATGGGAAAGCAAAATTGAGCAAAGAACAATGGAGGATGTAAAAGGAATAAAAGGGAGAAGAATCAAAGGTGAACCAAGGATTCAAGATGAAAAGGAGAAGAAAAAAAATTTGAGGATCATATCTGCACCGCTCTTAAAGAGAAGAAGAGTCTCCCTCAAACTCATTTATGTCAAGACTTGCCAAACTTTTATTTATTTTATAAATTTCTTCCAACATATTCCTCGTAAAAAGATCGTGGCATTCAGCTTGGAAAGGATACACATACCTAGATTTCTCTGCTCAACTAGATTCCTTGTAAATGTGCTAGACACAGTGTATCTCACTTCCCGTTTTCAGGTGACTTTAGACTTGCAAAATTACTTAGCAAGGATGATCTTGCATCCACCGTAATTGGCTGCGTACCCTTTTCTTCTTTTCCCTCCGCCATCGATTGCCTTTTAACAGTTTGCTTTACGACCATGTACACAAACCCTAAATGTTGACACATTCAAGATCGTCAAACAAAATGAATCTTCAAGTTCAAGCCTTGTTCAATGTTTGAAGTTTTCCTACATCCACAAGACTTTGCAAAATCTCTTAATGCCAACTCAAAAATGTTTCCTTGTTATCTTTTCTAAGAAATTAAGAAAACATAATATCTTCACTTTTTCTCATTTAACTTCTTGGACCGGCTGATTACAGTACTTCACTTTGTACACTGTCGACACTCCATCAAGTTGTAGTGACACCATATCCATCAACTTCAACCCAGACAGGAAAACTACAAAATCGTGAAATTAGTGGAAGAGGATCATCGAGTGACATCTCTTCAACAAGTAGGCAGACATTTTTGAATGGAGGAGTAACAAGGATCGAATGGGATCCCAAGATCCTGCAAAGAGCAGAAGCACCGGATTCACTACTAGAGATTTATGCAAGGTTTATCAGAGAAGAAAGGTTCGATGAATTGGAAGGAATCTTAAGACCCTTTGGTGAAGAAGTCTTCAAGATAGACAACAATTTGGTTGAAAAAAAAACTTCATGAAAATTCACAGAAATTGCACTTGAGAGATTTGATTAACAAGTAAAAAGGAGTGAGAGCCTACAAGAGAACTACAGTAACATTGTTTATTAGTAATATGAATTTCTTTTAATTTCAGGTTTTAGATTATGACTTCGTTAGAAATTAATCCGAAGAACCTATCCGTTCATGATTAGTATTAGGTCAGGTGATGCAATAGATTTTAACAAATTTTATTACATGCCCGCTTCCATGTGCTAATTCTTTGTATCTTATTATACGTGTCATTATAGGTATGGTTGATTCTCACGAGAGAATAATAATAATAATGAGAATGAATACAGTAAATAATGATAATTAATATTATCATTACAATTATGATGGTTAATTAAAAGAATAAAATATTTTAATTAATTAGTTATAATATATTAATTAAGTGGTATTATAGATGGCCGTAATACGAGGCTGTCTATCAGTGGCCGCATTCTTGGTCGTAACGACTGGTGGAGGGGATATTACGGCCAAGAATCCGGCTACTTCTCTACACCGCCGAGGAGGGACTTCTCAAAACATTGAATTTTAGCCTTCACCAGCTGTCGAATGATCAATTCCTACCCTATCTTATCTGCTTTATTTCTTTGCTCATCACTTTTGCCCTTTTCAATGCGCTCTCCTTCCATAGAACTTTGGATATTACCATATAAAAGAATACGCATCTGCGTAGGAATATGATAAAGATATAGGATGAGGTTTATAGTTAGATTTGAGGCTTTTTGACCTCTTTTTGGTCTGATATCGATTGATGAGTGCATTTTGGGTGATGATGGAGAATTGCAACTTACTGTATCATATCATTTCAAATTCTTTGCGCATTAATTTTGGCTGGAGAAATCTGGATGTTTCTTTGTTGCCCTTTCTTCAATTATCAATGCATGCTAAAGAATATCCAAACAAGAAAATGTCTCATTCGTTTGCTTATATATTGAACCAAAATATATGGTAGGAAGCCCGCATACAGATAGCATGCATCACTCTGTTTGTGGCCGCATACAGCAAACATGTAGAAGCTAGTCAAGAGGCTCCTCACTCTATAAAAATCAAGACTTTTCAGTTCACTAGTTCGTGTGCGACTTTTAGTGATTTTACCGACAAATTTACGGCAACATCCCCAAGACAGAAGCAGTTGCTTTGAATACCACAAAATCTACTCTACATGTTCTGTTAAGATGCTGCAGAACCATGGACAGAATCTTCCTGGTACCATCATTCACCAATGACATTCTAAGAAAGAAAGAGACCTTGAGACAAAAAAAACAACCTTTGAATTAGTCTTACCATTTAGTATCCTCCGTCAATTCTCCCAATACACACATGTGAGAAGCATTAATGAGCTACCAAATTGGCCAGCCCGACTCATCAACTGTTTCTTTGATACTAAAATCCTGCTGATCATGGAAATCCTAAATCTTGTCAGCAAATTCCATATCAATACAGACAGGACAAACTTTCTTTCCTTCCGTCAACCACCAAATAACGATAAAAGCTTATGAGAAGCGCATATCAGGAGGGAAAGAATCTGCTATGTAGAGGATCTCCTTAACTTCCTAAGTTGTAAGTCCTAGCATACAGACTCATAGATACAGACGCATTTGAGCAAAAGATGACTTTCTAACCTCAGAAAACAAAGTTAGTATATCGATTTTTTTAAAATTGATCACGTTCAACAACGCACATTCCCTGATTTCTCCTCTTATGAACTCCAAGCCAGACAAGAGTAGTAGATTACTGTTACAGCTAGAGAAAAGGAAATGAGAGGCAGAGGAGAGAGCAGAAAGGACAGAGATTGCTTCTTCGCGTGCTCACACTGCCATCAAACTAGAGGAAATTTGTTCAAACATTTTACCCATTACGAAAGGAAAAACTGCTACTACAATAAACCCAAAATGGATGCAATTCCAAACATCCATATATTAATCAATATATAAACCCAAAATGGATGCAATTCCAAACATCCATATATTAATCAATATTGACATGAAAAGGAGAGAACAAGCATTACAAAGTTTTAGTAGAAGTCGACCAGAGCATTCATAATATATTTATTCTTCTCCCAATTAAGGCGTCAACGACATGAATAAACGTGCAATTACAACATCAAAATCCAGAAAACTGGAAGCCTCAAATAATCGACCCGTCTCTCTTCTAAACCAATGAGTATGCCCTCATAAAAGGGGGGAAGAAAACGATAGACCATCTGTAATGGCAGAACAAAAATCCAGTATCCCTCCCACTCTGTACGTATTTTTGAATACCATAATTATAAGTAGTAACCAAAATATGTTAAAATGTTCATCAATCAACTAACTCAAAAGCAATGGAAAGCATTAGCCAACAAAAATCAAAATTTTGATGCATACCATGAATCTATTTCTGATAAGCACCCCCAACCCCAACAACTTGAGCACCCTCAATCAACTTCTTATTCTTCTCAATAGCAGCAGCAACTTCTTGAGGCATGTACTTCTCATCATGTTTAGCCAGAACCTCAATAGCCGAAAAGTAACAATCTTGACTCCTCGCCTTAGCTGAAACACTCTGGGGTCCCACCTTCTCCCTCAGTTCCTCCGTTAACGGCTTCACGAAACCTTCCACCACCACCGAATGCCCTTCCCTGAACAAGTCCGGCAACGACCCCTCATACCTCACTAAAATATCTGTCATCAGATCTGTGATCACAAACTCCATCTCGGCCGACGAGTCAGGGTACACCACACTTCCTTCGAGTACCAAACCCCCCAATCTGAACCTGGTTTTCTCTGGATTCGCTCTGTATTTCTCCATAGCATCTGTTGGAGTTACGTAGAATGTTAACTGATCTTGGAAATTATTTAGAACGACAACAATGAAACCGGCGACGCCGCTGAAGGCCAAAGCGTAGGTCCAGAGGCGGCGTGCTTGGAGTTGGCGGGCTCGCTTTCCGATGTCTACAGTCTTCGGGCGGACTGGTTGCCGCCGGGCGATAGAGAAGAAACGGAGACCGGAGAGAGAGTGGGGCTTGGAGCAGAGCGTACGGAGATCTGAGAGTGGACAGATGATCAGCGGGACCGATTTGATGGTGGGGAAGATCAATGGATTGGTGTGGAAGGATCTGGTGGCGATTCCTGTGGCTCGAAGAAAGTAGGATCTGAGACGGAGGAGAGAGAAACGAGAGGCCATTCGCAGGCGTTTAATTGTTTCTCGGGAAAATTAAGTGGGGGTTATTCAGGCACAGCGGTACAGCAATTCGGGAACAGCAAATCTGTTCCTGTTATTTGGAGGGTTTTTTCTTATGGAGGAAGTTAGAGGCGGCTAATGGAATAGTCAAATGGCGGTACGGCGTCGTGCACCTCATCGCTCTAACTCTGTGGAAAATAGTTGCGCCGGCAGAGAGACTGAAACAGTTGCTCCGGCATTAATGTAGTTGCTTAATGTTGAAAGAATGAAATAGGAAGAAATCAGTAAAAGCGTGCGTCCAAGTCCAATTTTGGCTTATTTATAGATTCCCACATTACTCGACTTTTAGGTTAATTTCACAAGGGAGCACTTAGTCTTTTATGGTATACGACTTCTTTATTAACTTTTTATTTTAGAGTTTACTTAATATTTTAAAAATTGAACTAGAGTTATTGGTTCAACCAGTATGAATCAATTCGCTATCATATTCATTGATTTAATAACCCACTTATATGAAAATTGACTTATTTGTCATTGAATTGGTCATTTTTATAAACTATAAATGATGTTTAAGATATAAAACCATTCTTGCCTTTACTTTTTAGATTTTATCATCCACTCGTCTCATTGCTTTCTTTTTTAGGTAAAGCTCTAATCTTTTTTAAGTTTCATATATGTTTCGTTATTTCTTATTTGTTTTATTTTCTACTGGTTGGTTTTGCTGCTACTATATGGTCTCACCTAGTTATGCTTTGTTTGATTAAGGAGTGTTTGAGGCTTTTGATTTTGAGTTTTGTGAAATGTTGGTTAAGAGATTTGGCTATTGCGGGGGAGATAGGAGTTGGTTTAACAAGGTAGGAGGGATTCACCCTGTTATGCTTATTAGACGTATCGTGGGAGTAGCGACAGTGGTGGGGCATTTGGTTCATCTTTGGTGGTGGTAATTGGAAGAATGACGAAAGCAACGGCCAGGGTTTGACCCTTTGGTAAGGTAGAGACGGGTGTTGGGGTAGGTAAATGTACATGATATTCATTTTATGGGTCTATCCCGTCAAGATATCAAGTTGTATTTGCACAAAAAGAACTAAGAAGAAGATAAAGGGGATTGTTTTGAGATAAATATGTGATCTTTTTTTCAAATTATTGCTTCTGTTATTGATTGGGGCTTTCTCTTAGAGCTACAGTGGCTGTAATTTCAATTTCAAAAAGCAACATTGCTTCTTTGACTCGATCAAGAACTGATTTAGTTTCGTCCACGACCATGAGTTTTTCCTAGAAACTTGAGAAGTTTTGAGTACTACAATGACTTGACTCATCGGGATCGGATTCTTCATGATGGCCAAAGTTATAAAATGTAATTTATAATTTTGAGAGGCTTGTTTATTGTGAAGGAGTTCGACATATTGTAGATTCATGTCAGCTATGGGAATTGGATAGATGGAGATACGAGCAATTCGAGAGTTGATGAATGGGTTTTAGAGTGAAATGCAAATTTTAGTTATCAATCCATGCTTCTTTAGAGTTCAATTTTATTCAAGAAATAACTAGTGGGTTATTCAAGGTTCAATTATGTTAAGAGATAAGCATAAGGCAGTCGATAGCTTCATTAGTTATCTATAAGAGTATCAACCTGATATGTGCTTAACTGACTATATATTTATTCCATAACACTTAGTGATTAATGATATAAAAATGCTTAAGATAATCACTTTAGTTTATATATGGTTTTAAGTATAATTGGGAAGCGAAAGAACTAAAGTGAGTCAAAAGCACAATATTTGAGCCATTTTCTGAATATTCACACTCATTTGTCTTCATGGAATAAGAAGAAGAAGGATTAGAGCAAAAAGAAGACAAGAAAATGGAAAGAACATGAAGAAAATGCTAACAACATGGCTTACGGCCAAATAATTAAAATGTCACATCCGTGAGCATTGTCTTATGGGTGTGACTTGAATTGCATGGGCATGAGACACCTCTCACGCCGGTGCAAAGGTGTGTCACGGAGTGATACACCATTCACACCCGTGACACACAACTCACACACTGCCACCTTACTCCTATTTAACCCTAAGTTTTTAATATAAATGGGGAAGAGTGTGACAGCAGAAGACATGTTTTGTTTGGGAAAATTTTGAGGGGTTTTGGGATACATAAAGAAGAGGGCGACGAAGCTCTCACCTATGGAGAGATCCATAGAGGACTAAAAATCCCTACGCTGGTTCAAAGGTGACATCAACGCCGAAGAACCCAGTTAAGCATATTTTTTATTGTGTTTGCCATTCTTACTCTCTTTTCAGATTGTTTACATTATCTTACATTTATGCATTGGGTATTATGTAAAAATGATTTTGATGCTCTATTGGATTGTTTTTCATGATAACCTATTGTTAGAACTTTAAATATGATACATCATAGTCATGTTTGAATTCATTTGTAGCAACTAATGATATTATATCATTAGGGATAATATAACCTAGGTTAAATAATCCGAACTTGTGAGATTATTACTTAGATCGGTTTGTTTTTCTCATTCATAAGGTGACTGTCCAATTAAACTTAGAGAGCGTCTCTTAGGTTATCCGATAGTTAGGGTTAATTAACAAGCTCTTCTTAATTAATTATGACCTAAGGAAAAATTGAGATTAACAAAGCTTGTTGTTAATTCACGATCAATAGTCTAAAGAAAGTGTAAAGACGACAATTCAATGAAAAATTTTTAGCTGGGTATAGGCTGAGATCGAATCAAAAAATCAGATCCCTAACGAATTCATCAATTTCTTCATTTTCAAATGTTTTTATTAGTTTAATTTTACTTTATTTTGTTATTCAACCAAACCAACCCCCCTAAAACCTAGACACCGATTATTTTTATTTCAAAAGCTTTACACACACTCTCTGTATAATCGACCTAGACTCACCACTACAACAGTTGTAGGTTTATTTTATTTTATGTAGTGTTACAATGTGCTACTAATTTTGGCGTCGTTGCCACGGAGTGTGGTGCTTTAGTTTTTTGTTCTTGATTTTAATTGGTATTTTGTACATATTTGTTTGTAATTAGTTTCTTTTCAATTATTTCTTGATCTTTTCACTTTTTTGTTTAATGTTTGTGATAAAAAATATTCATGAATAGAAGTAATTTCTTCTATAACTCATATTATCAATCCTATAACCATGTTTGGAGTGATCATACAAACTTTAGTTATAGACAGGATAACAAGCAAAATTACTTCTATGATAGTTTGCAGGATATACAACAATTCTCTCATAGACCATAAGCTTCTTATTGCAACTCAGGTACATCCTTGGAAGATTTACTTAGATCTCTTACTATTAATACTTTATTATTTCAGCAGGAAACAAGATCTAGAATTTAGAACTTGGTAAGCCAGATGGATCAAATGATGGAAGCTCTTAACTGTTTAGAATCACAAAGCGAAGAAATGCAATCATCTCAACTCAAGTTTTACCCAAGGGACGTTAATAGAGAATCCTTAGAGAGTGAAGAAGAGCTTGAGAATCTTGAGAATACTACTAAAGGAATTGCTTGTGTGGAAGAAGTGGAAAAGGAGCTCGAAGCATAAAGGGATATATCTTTTAGCTCAAAGGTAAATACTGAGTTCCAAATTGTTGTTAAGACCGACTCTTTACATTTACCTAGCAGGTTAGAAAATTTGAACAAAGAAGAAAGAGGTGAAGAGACATTCAAGATCTTTCCAGAGTGTACGGACTCAGTAGAAGTTGGAAGTTTGAAGATAAGGAAGATACTGGAGGTGGATGATCATCAATTTAGGCGCTATCCTGAAGAACCTCAAGTGGATGAAGCATATGTGACACCTGAAGATCATAATTTTGTCACGTGAGGAGAAAACAAGGAGTTGAGCTAGCGACGCTAAAAAAAGGCACTTCTTAGGAGGCAACCCAAGGGAAGTTTATTTCTTTTTCTTTTTCTTTACATTTTCACATTTCTTTCTTATATGCATATGTGTTTTTAAGTTTGTTTGTTCTTACTTGTTTTTAAGTTTAAACAAAATGAGGGAGAGAATAAAACAAATAAAAAACAAACATTTTCTCATTTTTCTATTTCTTCTAGGATTATATAGTCATGATTAGGGCATGAATTGACTAGCCAGTGAGATTTTGAGTCTTATTAGATTGACATAGCCATATCAATCTTATTGACTTTTATTTATGTGTGGCCTTCATGATATGTACATCCCGACTTTGCCTTGAATTTTTATTTGAGACCACAATTTTATCACATGCATTAACATGGAAATGATACAGGTATTCCTTGTTTTATGAGTTACATTAACCAAATAACATACCCATTGATATGAATTTTCCCTTTGTTAAGCCTGCTTGAGCTTTGTTAGCCTTTCTTTTTGATGCTAACCACATTACATGCTTTAAACCTAATCAAACCTCCTACTTAAGCCTTAAAGTTAGTGGAGCATTTGTTTATTATTGAGTTTGTTGATGTACAAAAGTATAAATATAGGGGTGTGCATATTTATGGGATGGTTAAAATTTTTTGGGATGACATTTTATGTTTTATCAATGAAATTCTCATGTTGAAGTAGTTTCTTTCAATTTTTACATGAAAAGAAAAAGAAAGAAAAAGGAAAAAAAGAGAAAGAGAAAAGCAAAAGAAAAGAAAAAGAAAAAAATTGTTTGAATAAAAATATCAAGGAGGAAATGTATATGTTTTGAAAAGTTATTCACGATTATTTCTCCTCCTAAAGTTGTTTTAAATGGGGTGGTTTGCTTATAATGTATATGAGGTAGATGTGGCTTTGAAGTATCTCTCATTGTAGTTTCAATGTATTATCATCAATTGTATGAGTGATTCCTTCTAGTTGGTTATGCTTAATGTGGTTTATGGTGTGAGAGTTTCAATTTGAGTTAGGAAACATAGTTTTTGCATTCATCATAGTTGATGTACATAATTGTGAGTGAATTTTGATTTTTGCACTTAATGGTATATAGAGTGTTTTTTTTTCTTATTTCACTAGTTTTGATGGCTTTTATGCTACTTTGTCTAAATACATCTCACCTTACCCTTGCCCACATTACAACGTTGAAAAGTCCTTTGATGTATGATTATGCATGTGAACCTTAATGGTGGAGAAATGAAATGATTTGAAATGTTGTAAAATGTCATGATCATGAATGGTATTGAGTGTACTTGTGAATATATCTTACTTAAACACATTTTGTCCACGTCTACCATTAGATTGTTTAGTTTTTGAAGGTGATGAATATTGATTGATCATTAGTAGAGGTGTTGAATGTTGAATTCTTGCTATGGTTTTTAAAAGTTATTCATCTTTGCTTATAACTATACATTCTTGGGAAATATGGAAAATGAGTAAGTGTTCTTGGGTTTGTGATTTTGCTTTTTAATGTTTTGCCTGAGGATGTTCAAAGCTAAATGTGGGAGAAATTAATTTGTGCTTAATTGAATATACATTTATTCCATAACACTTAGTGATTAATGATATGAAAATGCTTAAGATACTCACTTTGATTCATATATGGTTTTATGTACAATTCGGAAGCAAAAGAGCTAAAGTGAGTCAAAAGCACCCTATTTGAGCCCTTTTTTTGAAGATTCACACACTTGTCTTCATGGAACAAGAAGACAAAGGATTAAAACAAAAAGAAGACAAGAAAATGGAAAGAATATGAAAAAAATATTGTCAACGTGGCTCACGGACAAACAATTAAAATGTCACAATCTCACAGCTGTGATGTGAATTTTATGGGCGTGAGACACCACTCACACCCATGCAAAGGTGTGTCACAAGTGTGACACACCACTCATACCCGTGACACACAACTCACCACTATGAGTGGTTATGCATAAGTGTGACGACCCATGTCACACCCATGATACACTGTCACCTCACCCTTTTTAATATATGGGAAAAAGTGTGACGGTAGAAGACAAATTTTGTTTGGGAAAATTTTGAGGGGTTTTGGGAGACAAAGAGAAGAGGGCGACGAAGGTCTCACCTATGGAGAGACCCATGAAGGGTTAGATATCCCGATGCCGGTTAGGAGGTGACATTGATGTCGAAGAACCTAGTTAAGCATTTCTTTTATTATGTTTGTTATTCTTACTCTCTTTTAGGATTGTTTATGTTATCTTGCATTTATGCATTAGGTATTGTGTAAGAATGATTTTGATGCTCTATTGGATTTTTTTCATGAGAACTCATTGCTAGAACATTAAATACGATACATAATAATTGTGTTTGAAGTTATTTGTAGCAACTAATGGTATTATATCATTAGGGATAATGGAACCTAGGTTAAATAATTCGAACTTGTGAGATTATTGCTTAGATTAGTCTATTTTTCTCATTCGTAAGGCAGCTATCCGATTAAACTTAGAGAGCGTCTTCTAGGTTATCCGATAGCTAGGGTTAATTAACGAGCTCTTCTCAATTAACTATGAACTAAGAAAAACCTGGGATTAATAAAGCTTGTTGTTGATTCATGATCATTAGTCTAAAGAGAGGTTTGAAGATGATAATTTAATGAAATATGTTTAATTAGATGTAGGCTAAGATCGAACCAAAGAATCGGATCCTAACGAATTCATTAATTTCATCATTCAAATGTTTTTATTAATTTAGTTTGACTATATTTTGTTATTAAACCAAACGAAACAACCCCCCCCCCCAAATGAGAAAACCTATACACCGATTATTTTCATTTCCAAAGCTTTACGTACACCCTTTGTGGCCCTAGACTCACTACTGCTACAATTGTAGGTCTAGTTTATTATGTGTAGTGTTGCCACACGCTACCACAACCATAGGAGATTTCTTCTTCAATCATACTTGATTAATTAGTTTTCTTTAATGTTTCAACTCTATTTCAATTTAATCTCTAACTTTGGTGTTGGTGTTATATATATTTGTGCATAAGTATTCAATTTATTGATCTAAAACCCAAAAACCAAGGGGTTGTTTAGTTCTACTTCTATTTTTCTATTACAATTTTTAGTTTTTTCTTTCAAATAATAATAATAATAATTAATGTCAATATAGTTATATTTTTATTATTGATAATAATTATATATTAGATAAAACTTAAAGATAAACTATTTTTAATTAAGTAAATTTATTTTAAAATCTTATATAATATTCATTAATAAATGATCAATAAAAATTATTTTATTTTATTAAAATAAATAATTTTAAAATTAAAAATAAAATAAAATTATTCATAATTTTAATTAATTAAGTATAATATTAAATTGAATTATTAATAATAATTATTAATAATTAATATATTAAATAATTAAATAATATATATTTAGTTGATAGTAAATCAGATTATGAAAAAATAAAAACAGAAA
>JANITX010000210.1:35452545-35468963 GCA_027564395.1 Erythroxylum ulei | reverse complement strand
ACTAGTACTAGCATCAACTGACAGATCTCACATAATCTTCAATCTTCGTTTGTTGAGATGCTATTTTGAATTCTTCAATCTTGATTTGCACGTTATCTATCTCTTGAACGTTGAAGATTGTTGCTATCTTGATTTGCACAAACCCTTCATTTGAATTTCAATCTAAATACCTGAAATTAATTCTTAACCAATTCTATAAATTTTATTATTATCAAAATATAAAAGGATTTAATTTGTCAATCACCATTGGTCTAACAATTTTTTACATGAAATCTAGTATAATTTCAAATGAGACATAATATTCTTTGTGATGAGTGATTTTTTTTTAAGGCGAAGGTTGCTCTTATTTGTTATTAGTTATCTGGAATGTGTGATCTTAATCCTTATTCTTCTTTTGAAACTCTATTTCATTCTTCTAGGAAACATTACACAAATAAACAGAACACATCATTTCACTAATAAGTTGCAAAAATAAAGTTGAAGTACCACCTTCAAGAAAAAAATGAAATGAACATTTTAAAAAAGATCAAAGGAAGGATAAAAAATTGAATGTCGACAAAATAACGGACGAAACAACTATGTAGAAAAAAGTTGGTCTTTCTATTTTTCAACAGTAGCCAATTACGTAAACATTTTATTTGGAGGAAGGATAATAAGGAACATGCTAAGTTAAGACGAAGAAGATGGACTTGTTTCAAGATGATTTACATTTTTAATTACTATATTGTTTATTGTATTTTTACCCTACTTCTGTGACCGCCACCAGTTATATTTGGTAAAACATATGGGTGTTAGCTGTTTTGGTTGCAATTGCGCTCCGTTCACAAATATATCTCCATTTCATTAGCCTTATTTTTCCGCAACTTCAACTTCTTACTAGGGCATTCATGTCAGCTTATAAATGCTGTTTTAGTTTAATTGAAAACTTGCTATCCATTTCTTCTTTAGCATTAAATTATTATGTGTGTGCATTATGAACTTCTGGCCTGCACTTATTTGAAAACTAAGACTCACCCCCTTCATTCCTTCCCGATAAATGCGATTACAACAATCAACCATAAGCCTACTGTTTTTCAAAAGCCTTAACAAAGAGAGAGAGGAAAATTACAGCTTCGCCTGCTAATGGGTGCTTCTTTATGCTAAATAAATCTCTTCATGTGGAGTTTTAACAAGTTACTTATTTCTTCTTATTGATTTGCAGCCTATATTTTCTTGAGATCAGCTACCTGAGGAGATGGGAGCTACAGTTGCCCCTTCTGTATTCTTGAAGAACTACTGATACAATGCGTTAACCAACATTAAGAGTAGTTAGGAAAATAAGAAGGAAAAAGAACAAGAGAAACAACATTTAATTGTGATGATTTATCGCATATGGTGTTCATCTAATGGATTAGTTTCTAGACACCAACAGCCAGGTGCTATCCAAAATCAAAGAGCTTTCGCCTTTTCAAAGTTGAACAAGTGGTATTGTCCAAAGCACAAGTGGATTGTAAATGATGTCCTTTTTACTCAGAAACGGACAAAGTTAATGGCAACAGGCTTGGGCAAAGGCTTTTTTTCTTCAAAATTCAAGAAGGCAACAGCGTCCTTCACACTATGACATGTGCTGTAAGTATGCTTTTAAGACCTCTATTTAAACAGAGCCCTGACAAACTTTAGGAACTTGATTGGAAAGTTTACATGTTGAATTGTCACAGGGGGAAAGGAGCAATACCAATCAATTGTTTTTGCTGGTTTCCTTTACAGCTTATATTGCATTCCAATGTGTGGGAAATGTAGACTTTCAACAAATCAAATGGGAAGCGAATTTCTGACGGAGAGATTCATAGACTAAAAAGGTGCCTAGTCCTATCTTGCCTTAGAAGTGGAACGAAACGGTAAGGGGGATATAAAAAGAGAGGTACAAGTTAAAGCAAAAGAGAAGGAAAAAGAGTATCAATTAAAGGAGAAATGAAGGACATCAAGCAAAGTTTCATTCAAAAGCTTTATTGGGAAGAGGACGGGACCGCTTATTTGAGATGTAAACATTAATTGAATACACCTAGAAGTCCCAGGAAGCGTACATGTGTATGCAAGGTATGAATTAATATTTTGCATACAATCATTTATAACACCAACGAAACTCGGGACTTGCTTTTCTACAATAATAAACAAACTACATCTAACAAGTACTCCCTCCTGTCTAAAATAAAAATCGTTTTAGATGGATTTTAATTATTCAAAATAAGTGTCGTTCGTGACTTTTCATGTATATTCATAATTTTACTTCCAAAATTACCCTTTTAATTTCTCTCACATCTTAATTACACATTACATTTTAAAGACAGTTCAACATGTAATTAATAAGAGTATATCAAACATTTCATTTACTTTCTTAATAAGTGTGCATTCCTCTAAAACGACTTTTGTTTTGAATAGCAAGGAGTATCAGTTAGTAGCATTAACTTGCTTTTTAATTGTAATTTAAAAGAAGTCAATCTTTTGGTCTAAATCGTCTAAAATTAAGAATGAAGTGTTTATCTATAACTAGTTGTACGTGAGATGCATTTGTCTCGAGCGCACAATTTAGAAACGAAATTAAGGCGTCAATTATAATATTTTTATCAAGTAATAATTAAAAAGATCAAAACAAAACCAAAACTAAGAAAAAAATAGAGAATAAAAGGGAAGAAAGGACTTCTTTTGTTTATTGGTTGTTTTTTTATTTTTTATTTTCTTTTCTTTCTCTTGATTGTTTTGTAATCTTTCTCTTTTCAATACATAGAAAACTCGAGTAAATTTTTATATTTTTTTATGAAGGTGAGGGATATTTAAAATAAAAATGTTAAATTTTCTCTTTTATTAATATTTTTCTTAATAAAATTTTCTTAAACAAATATGTTTTTGTTCTTTTCTTCATATACAATATAATCATAATTAGAAGCAAATTGGATTCCCTTTCTTAATTCGGAACAAAGTTTTCTATTTCATTTTAAAAAAACATATACAAAATTCAGTTTAAAACAACATATACAAAATTCAACAAACGCAAGTAAAAACTAAGTTTTTTTGTTCACTATAGATTGAACGATAAGTAATTAATTAAAATTTTATATTAGGCATGAAAATTGCTTTGTGTTCAAAGTTGTGTACCGCAATAATATATTAGATCTCTCTACCTATCGAGGAATATAGGAGTTAAATTTAAATTATGTTCTCGAATCTACAAACCTACAAAACAAGTATCGCAGGTTCTAACTATAGAATTTATAATCCTTAAGCCAATTTTAGGCTTGTAATTGATGGTGCAATAATGATAATATGACATACTTTGTTGGAAATCAAATTACGTTTTTATACTAGAAAAAGAAATGCAAATATCTAAGACAGATGATTCAAGCAATTGGACTTTATTCAAATTAATTTATCTTAACTAATAATAATAAATATATCAATTGCCCTACCCATACATCTCCTGAAATATGCAAGTCTTTAACAAAGTTAAATAGGAATCTTAATGGTTATGGTGATTGCAAAGATGTGTTTAACATAATGTATTTTTAACATAACACAAACTTAGTCTAAAATTTAAGCCAATTTTTAGGTAGAAAGATTTAAAAAAACTTCAACTTTAGGCACCAACTCTAGGAGAGTGCAAGAGTCTCATAATCTAAGCCTTAAGATCAAGCTTGATATGACATGTTATTTTCTTGTTCATTGTTGCTTTAAACAAGCTTAACTCACACTATTAATTTGATTATGCTTGTTATGCTTCTAATATGAACTTTGTAACCATGCCAGGTCCAGTATCCTTAGCTTTTACATTGTTTTTATTGATTTCTAGTAGCAACTTTTACATTGTGCTAATTTAAGTAAAGGTTGGTCAATTGCTATATAGCATATGCTTCATAACTTTAAAATTGCCTAGACCAAAAATATATGGGAAAATATGAGGTTTATAACTTTTTACGACCTATTTTCTAGTTATATCCTTCCCTCTTTTATTAAAGTCAGGAGACCAACTTCCATAGAAAGAGTATTTTATCGTATATTTATAGAGATTAACACTTACTATGATTATTTCAAGTGTAAGCAATATATATCGTTAAAAGACTTTGTGATTGACTTGGTGAGGGAAACAAGTCCGAGTCTTGGTCAAATCCACTTGTAGTCCTGGATCATTATAATATAATTTCTTATCACCAATCACCTATAAGGCATTGAGCCTACCCTAAATCTATTTTAATTTCACATATCAAATTAAAGATATAGGCATGTGTTTTTGATGGTTTAATCTAAATGTAAAGCATATATGAGATTGTACAATCATTAAGGAATATTTATAATTGGAATACTTTATTTGTGTTCCTTAACCTTGAAGATTGTAATAATTTGGATGTCAAGCTTATGCAGATAGACTTGAACAAAAATTTCAATAAAAGATATAAACGACATGTTATCCTAAAGCAATAGGCATACATTTTAATTAATAGGCATTCACTATACCCCTAAGGATGAGATAATAAAAAGAAGACATTTTAATAAAGGCCATAGTCTCAAAACAAAAGACTTGTATGTTGGTTTTCATTATTTTTCTTTTACCCTTTCTATTTTCCTACTTTCTTAACATTTTTACTTGTGGGCGTAGATATGGACGCTCTTAAGTTACTTAATAGGTGCACAAACAGAGAAGTACTATTAACATTTCCTCCACCTTAAAGAAAGCTTCCAAGAAAAGAAAGTAACTCTACATAAGAAATTACTCTTATGGAGTTTACTGATGGCATTGCTCTACAAGCTACTCTTTCATTACCTGTTACTAAAGTGCAGAATGTTGAAACTATATCTAAGTAAGGAAAGGATAAAGTTCTTGAGAATGTCTTTTATATATAACGAAATGTTTGTATTATTGACTCCATCTTTTAGAACAATAAAATGGACTTATCGAGTTTAATAAAGAATAGTGCTTTTATTAGGAAATGAATTTTTGAGTGAGAGAGTGGGATAATATTCATAACTAAATTGGACATTATGTTACTCAAGTGAGTGCAACTTCTTTCTTATGTATAACTTTTTATTATAGATTTAATAATTTAATTATGATGCAAGCCTTAAGATACTAGTTGGTTTGTAACATAATAGCTACTATAGAGTTAGGGAGTTCAATATGGTTGTTAGATAAGGCTAAGAATGAAAAGGATAGGTTTCTAAAGAAAATGGTAATGCTTAAAGAGAGTAAGGAAAAAGATGTCACAAAGTTGAAATATGCAAAGAGAGAGAGAGAGAGAGAGAGAGAGAGAGAGAGAATTTAATGGTCAAGTATAACAAGCTTAACGTGATTAATATTCATATCATGTGTGCAATAGATGAACATTCTTACAAGGAGTACAAATTGAAAATCACTTAGTTACAATTCTATGATAGATTCCTTGATCTCAAGTTTCATCATGTTTTAAGACATAGTGAAGGCTAAATATCCAAACTTAGGTTAAAGAAGATTTATATCAATGACATCCCTAATAGTAGTCTTATGGAGGAATATAAAGTGATTAAGAAGATTTTTTTTCAATTACTACCCAGCTTAAAAGGATATGAGTTTTATTATAGAAGCACACAAGCCTCAAATACATGGGTCCAAGATGAGACTATCATCTTACATACACTAAAATTTCTCCTTAGTGTATTTTATTCAGAATTTTCAAGATTATTGGATGAATTGTCTATTAGTAACATCATCTCTTATATATTTTGTATATTTTATGGATTTTTCTATTTTATTGTGCTTTTGTAACTTACTCACGTTTCATATTTGAAACTTTATTTAATGGTTTTGGTTTGAACCTTTTGATTTCTAGCGTTGCATGCATACAATTCATTTTTTCTCATATATATATATGATATGTATATTAAATTGCATTGTGCAATAGTGTGACTATCTAGAAGGTATGCATCTTTTTATTAGGACAACTACTTAAGAGCAAGTTTGATACTTTCAATTTTTCCACTACTTAAGCGCATGTTTGAATCTTAGAATGACATGACTACTTTGGAGCAAGTCCACATCTTATGATATGAGTGAGGATTTATGTAGAAAACTGATTTATGAAATTCATTAACATACAGTGATAGTTAATATAACGAATTCAAAGACATCATGAGAAAAGGAAAATTTGTTGTCAGAACACTACTATAATAAGGTCGTAAGTGATGGTCATTTATTTCTTAAGGATCTTTGCCCTACTTAGGTAGGTTAATATGTATATTCTAAGACAAAAAAGTTCTCTTATTTTAAATAGGCATATTTAGTTTAGGACTACTTTCCTTTCACTTTAACTCTATCTATGATGTTTGTTCTTTGCAACACTAAATTACCCTGCTGTAGGTTTTAGATCTTTATCTTTTTCACATTGTTAAGCATAGGTCATGTATTTCTTGTGCAAAATTCCTCCCTCTTTTCTTCAATTAGGTTGAGCTCTAATTTGAGGCTTTTCTTATTTATACACATTAGAAATTTGGTCATCCTGAGACTTTAAATATAATGTGCAATAAGGATGAGTGCATCTACCATAAGGGCAATCTTGAATGGTGACTCTCTTATTGACATCCTCAAAAAAGTTTAGAAGGCTTATAAGATATAATGGATTTATTTAACCATAATCCCTTAGCCTATTTAACTCTCATTTTCAAGTATTAAAGGATGATCTTATTTGTCACCTATATAAGTCTGTTGGTTTACATATGAAAGACTAATTTAAAGTGCTACCTAAGCTTCATATTATTACAAAAAAAAATTGGCAAATGATGATTATAAATTGTGTGCTATTATTTATAACTATCCTACAACAACTGATGATGTTGGCTTCTATAAACTACTTAATATATCTGCTTGTGATCACTGCATAGGCCTCAACCTTAACCTATTTCATGAAATAAATTATCATTATCAATAGGTATTTGATTTGTCAAATGGATAGGATAAAAGGATCCAAAACATACATGCTCCATTGTGTAAGGGAAATTGGACTAAAGACAGGGTTATAATCAACTATAGGCTTGTGATGGAAGTCTATATGTATTTAGAATTTACCATATTTCTTTTATATATCTTTATGTATCCTTTTTTAATGTTAGCTAATAGTGGTCTTATCTTAGCATCATGTGCATTAGAGTTAAGGCACCTCAATGTGCTCCACATTAACATCCATAACACTCTTTAGCAATTTCTCAAACTTCTATCAAAAATACATAGAGCAAATATGGAAAGATAAAAGATGTTTAGTCCTCGATAGTGTATGTGGATACTTAATTTTCTCTCATATAATTTGCTCTATTTAAATTTTTTGCTAAATTTTAAGAAAATCTTATCTTTTAAACAATTTTAAGCTCATTTTTATCCAATTTTGTTTTCTTAACATTTTTTAAGTTAAATGGTATTTTTAATTCTAAATTCTAATTCTTTGCTTTCTAGGTAAGTTTCGGGTAAACTTGATATGGTTGATAATTTATTAATCTTATTCAATTTATTTTTACTTATTTTACTTTTAATTAATTTCTTTTAAATTGTATTTTTATTATAATTTATTTATATTTTTTGTTTAGTTATGAGTTTATAAAATTTTCTACATGATTAATTTTATATGGAAACTATGGATTCGAAAAATCTTTTGAATCTAACAAAAAATAAAGTTTAGGGTTAATTTTTAAAAAATATGAGAGTTGGTAAATAAAAAAGGATTTGGGCAAAGGAGAAAAGTCTAAGGTATAAAAAACATACCAGTCAAATCAACTACTTAAAAATTAAAAAAAAAAGATGAAACACAAAATTGATAGCATCAAAGGACATTAGTATGAAGGAGAAGCTTAAAGGTAAGTATGAAAGCAAGAAACCAAATGAAAGAGAAAACAGACAATACAGTTGGAAAAATGCGAAAACAAGTATAATAGAAAAACTGCAAATAAGGAACCAAAAAAAGATCATAACAACTAGGGCAAGAGGAAGAATATGATAAAGTTCTAAAAGGAATAGCATAAGCTAGGAGAGAGAAAAGGTGGCATATAACAAAAATAAAGCAGAAATGAATAACTAAAGAGAGAGACTATCACGCAGGAAAATGAAAAAAATAAATAACAATGAAAGAACAAGGGTAGAAACCCTACAAAGAGAGATATAATAGCTAATAATGATAGGGAAAATTTAACAAAATTGACCATAAGAGGGTAAACTATTGCAAAAGATTTTTCTTCAATTCAATAGTTTTCCGAGTCTATAAGAAAAGAAAGTAACATGTAAATGGGGAGATAGTTGTTTGTAGAGATCAGTTTGACCAGAAACCAAGAGAAGCAATTGAATCGACATAGCCTCTTAAAATTGGTGAAGAGAGATAAACTAATACTTTAGAATCAAGAGGAAGCTCCTCAAGAAAGGGGTTGGCTAGGAGAACATTGGTAGGACAAAATTTAATTATACAACAGATAAAAATGCACTAGTCACTCTCCAACTAAGTAAGGTTAAGTGGTGAATGGATTAGATCATGAATTTATTATCATGAAAAAGGTCAACATGCATTGTTTACATTACTTCTTAAGATGGATTATGGAGTTACTGGTAATGAGAGTGGGATCTAATCTCACAAATAGAAGAATAGATATGAAACTTTTTTTTATTTTTTGAAAACCAAGAACACTTTCAATTCTATAACATGATTAATACATAAACATAATAAGTATAAATGTAAATTATACCTTATTATGTAGCTTGATTATTTTCTTTTCATTTTTATCAACTGGTTTCTAAATTTAGTTTATAGCATCCACTTTAGCCGTACACATTTCCAACCTCTAATCGATATCTACATGAAGAAGTTAAAGAATTCTACAAGTGGTGTAAAGAAGGTTAGATAACAAGTGTTAACTCGTTTAGAGCTTGGGCTTACTTATAATATAGTTTGAACTTTTAATAATTTAATTGAAATAGAGTCATAATTTTAATTAAACTATAATTAGAATTATAATTAATTATAATTAAATAGAAAATGGGCCTAAATAAGATCTAATATCTCATATTGGTCCTTATTTACTAAATGTTTAATCCTCAAGTTTCTTAAATTTTACAATTAAGTCAAACTTGATCAAAATACCTTTTCTATCTCTTAAATTGTTCATTGCGGATGACCCATAAGGTTCCTAAGTATGTTGGCACGCATATAAATTATAACCTTAAATCATATTCAGTATTAGAAAAATTAAAATCCTTTAGTTTATCTTTACTTATTCAATTAAATAATTTATGTGCATAAATCAAGATTGACATCTAGCAATGCATCATAACTGCCCAAATATCGAAATTTTCAAAGTGGTCATGACTAACCTTTTTATTCATAATTTTGTTTATATAATTAGATTCTTTCATCATATAATATTTTGATTTAGACCTTGGAATCAATGTCTATTTTATTTAATTCCAATCAAGTTAGTTATCCACCATTAGTAATTGATGCAACTAATGAAATTTCTATATTGTTCTCACAATGTCGTTATACCTTGTCCAAGGATATTATGAATCAACACTAATTGAGAACAATGGAACATTATATTAATCAAAATCCTATGTTGATCTCTTAGTTACCTCCATATAATTCATATTAATTATAATTAAAACATAATATTCACTGTGTATGATACTTTAGAAATATCATGTCAAATGATCACTTATATAATCATCACAATAAAAATTTCTATAAATATTAAATTAATGATTAAAATAGAAATCTAATATGGGGTCAGTTTAGCAAACTTATTCGCTAATAAAACCTTATACATTTATTTAAGTATCTTCATACTTTAGTCTGTGAGATCGGCTACTTTCTTTAAAAGAAAGAAACATAACATATGCTAGTCTTTACAATCTATTAATGTCTAATCTCAATAAAACATCTACTAGAATTTAAGAATAATAAATAAATAAAACATGAATATTATAATTATAATCTGATCATATTTTTATTTATCTCATAGACATTATCATATATATCTAAAAATGTATAAGATAAAATTATGTCTTTAAATAATTATGTTACAAAAACTACAACCAACCAATTGAATATAAGGTATAAACTAACAATATTTCATTTTCTCTAAGCCAATCATTTATCTTAAACTATATTTCCATATGAAGATCATACTACTAATGGAACAATGGTTTAGTAAGAAAATTATATCATATTCTTTATAATGAGCACCTGTTTAAAACTTACAAGTTTCATCTCAGTTATCTTTATAATTAAGAGAAACAACCTAAATACATAATTGACTCATTAATAATATATTAGCTCTTTTTGTATGCCTAATGACTCTAATGTTCCATATTACGTTATTATTTCAACAATGAAAGGAACTATATCGAGTTTATTAAAGAAATTATTAATCTAAATAATCAATTTCACTAAATAAAAAATGTATTATGGCTTGATTAGTAATTAATATTATATTGGAAACTTTCCAGTTTAAAAATAATTGACTTCTAAAGTTAATATCTACATATTCTTGAAATCAATTATCAACTTATACACAGAATAATGGGTATCTTTAATACTTCACAAATATCAAATATCTCAAATACTAAACAGCTTTAATATATTATATATATATAATTGGATTTAGAATAATCAAACAAATTTCATATATATCTCTATAGATTTAATTCCTTGAATTAAGTTATTACATTTTCATATCCAATAAAAGTTTTTCTTAAACTATTATATATTTAACTATTGAAAATATGAATTATTTTCCATATGAGTAGTAAGTCATTTACACACTCCTACTAAAAAGTATAACTATACTCTTACTAGCCTTCATGTAGATATGTCAAAATTATAATCATCTTCAAATAAACACTTTGAGATCATTATAAAATTGAATCTTTTAGTATCTTATAACATTTCAACTATTCTTCAAATGTATCCACGTAGACATTAATTACAATATGATATTTGAACCTTTTCAAATTTCATCTTATTTTCACTACTTATTTTGAGAACCATTCTCTTATAAATATGCATTAAAATAAATATTTTATTCAATAGGATTTATAAAATGATATCCAACCTTTCAAATATTTTATAACTTTTCATTATATAATTTAGTTCTAAACTTATCAGATAATATATGTTTCAACTAAGTATCACATTTTAAAGTTATAAATTTTGACTCCTTAAAAATCATACCATTTCATATTTAATAGGAAATCTTGTTAGTTGATTTAATTGAAACTATTAAAGATAAGTTATGGAACCAGGCTTAGCTATAAAGAAATAAATATTATATCATACAATACCTCATATTGTGTTGTCCTACTTACACAAATCTATATTATTATGAAAGTTAGTTGTGGAAATATTCACTAGATAATCTCATTTCTAAAGATAACTTAGAAAATTTAATTCTCACTACATCGATCTTTTTAAAGTGTTTCAAAATTCTTAATCCTTAATGTCTATTTAGATTTGGACACATTGAAATTTTCAAAATTTTAAAATTAATACTAATTTAATATGTAGGACTATGTCATATAAAGTTATTAGTAAATATAATGAAATACAAGTATATATCCTTTTATGAATTTTTATTATATTATAACATATCACATGTATAAAGTTTAATAATTCACTATTGTTATCATCTTTTCGCCAAAAGTTAATTTGGTTATTATTTAATCTAACAAGTTTCACAAGTTATATACGATTCATAATCAAAATGAAACATATATTTTTATAAGTAACTTTATGATTCTTATTCTATTGATTTAACCAACTTGACGTAAAAGGATAGTCTTAATTATCCAGCTTTATATTTTGTCACTTATGTTACGCAAAAGTCTCCTTAATCTGGCATATATAAACTATTTGTATACATTTTGATCAACTACTTTTACTCAATAATCTCTTTCTCATTATGCCTTGAACACTGTAGTAATGTTGACTATAAATGCAATATCAAATAATCAAAACAATAACAACAATAACAACTTAGTAGGAATCCCACTAAGACGCAGGGTTTGGGGAGATCCAAATGTACAAAACCTTACCCTTAGTTAATGGAGACGCTATTTTTTATAAACTCACTGAAAAAAGCTTTAAAAATAGTTAGAAGAAAAAATATATAAAAATGACTGTTTAATATAAATATAAATTAAATATAATATAAATAAATAAATAATGATATAAGTAAGTAAATAAATAAATAGACAAGAAAGAAAATAAATAAGTAAATAAAGTAAACAAGCAATTAAAAAGAAATAAATTATGAAATAAAAATAAAAATAACTAAATAAGCAAGTGCAACAAAACATAGTATTAATGCTAATAAAAGTCACATAAATTGAAAGAAAAGGTTTGAAACACCTATGAAAAGAAAAAAAAACCTCTCTATGTAGGGTCTTCTACTTGTATCTTAGTTCACCAAAGTTTCCTATTAGGGTCTAAGTCCTCAATAAGCTCTAGTAGAGTCATATCGTTGCTAATCACCTCCCCCTAATTATTCTTGGGTGTTCCTTTCTTCTCTTACAGTCCCTAAGTATAATCTTCTTATTGGGACATTAGGATGTCTCCTCTTAACATGCCTGAACCAACCAAGCCTTGTCTCCCTTAATTTATTATCAATGTTAGCTACCCCAACTTGTCTCTTATCTCTACACTCTTGACCTTATCTCTTCTTGTAAGGTTGTACATCTAACGAAACATCCTCCTATGAGGTTTCTCTCATCCCATACAGCTGTGACTTTCAATGATAATGTTATTCAAAAGCATTTGCTAGCAATATTGTTTTTGTAATTCACAGTCCAGATCTGGTTACTATCTAAATTGTCTAGATTAGCATCTAATATGTATATGTTGAGAAGCTTTATCCAAATATCTTTAATGTATTGACATTTGAAGAACAAATGCTCAATATTTTCCTCAATACCTCTGCATAAACAACGCCAGTTAGTAAGTCGTGTGTATTTGGCAATTCTATCAAATGTTCTTAACCTACCTTTCATAGCAAACCAGAGAGTAAATGTTGCTCGAGGAATAAGATGACCAGATGGCTTTGGTCCATGACAACTTGGGAAGATGTTTGACCAGTAACTCTTGCAAGAAGAATTTGAGAATTTGCTATCATGTGAATGTCTCCAATTGTATTTGTCAATTTCTGCATTGAAGTGAGTCTGACAGATTTCATTGGCAATTGAAATGGGAACTATTGTGTTCTGATTTATATTTATTTCTTTATTGTGTACTGTTGTGGCTACTGAAGCATTCAAGGGAATTGAATTCCTTAGGGAGTCAGCTACATTAGAATTGATCAATGGTCCCATAAAAAGCCAATTATCGTAGCAAAAACTAGTGGATTTCCCATTTCTTATCAGAGCAATAAAGTCAGTCTTATACCTGTCTCTCAGCTTTAGAATGGCCTTGAGAGTAGTTAAGGGGAAGTGAGAACAGTCTATTGCCCAAATGTTCCTATTCTTGATGTAGTAACTATGGATCCATTTGCACCATAGAGATTGCTTGTCAAACTTTCTTAAGATTATCGGTATTGAATTATTTTTGCAATATGTATTTTTAATTATTGCGTACATGAAAGGAAATTGTATTTAAGCTTTTAATTGTTTAACAAACTGTTATAGATCATTAACAGTAACTTCTTTATTTATTATAATTATAATTTCTTACTTATTAGTTATTGATTGGAAAATAGTTTAATAATACTTAAAATGGTTAAATTAGTTAAACCTTAAAATCTCTCTATTTAGGGTCAGCAGAAAAACATATTTTTAGCCTTACCGCTTACATTAAAATACAAGTCAAGACCCTAAGGCTTTGGAGCATTTAAAAAGAAAATCCTAACGTTTAAAAATCATTCAAATTTAATTCTATACTTATTTTTCTTCTTGCTTCTACAAATGTTCTGTCACTCCATGAAACCCCACTTATCTTCGTTTATTACACGACATAATTCATGTTTTTGTGAATCAGTTCATGCACTTTCTAAAATTAATCCATATATTCAAAAGGAAAGTTCCTACAGATTATTTGTTTCAATATAAAAGTTAAAAACATGAACACAAGATACACATATCTTTATAGTTTATACACATATACTAGATACACCCACATTACAGAAGTGCTTCTTTGAAGGCATCATCATGTTTCCAAGCATTACACTTTCTTCAATCCCTTCTTCATCCAAAGACCCAGTAAAATTATAACATGGAAAAGGAAGAGATTGACGGTTTGGAACCATGGTCCATGATATTGAAATCTGAGAACGTTAAGTCTTGGAATATCTGGAAAAGGCTTAAGCGGAATAGATTGTTGATTTTTTGACTTAAGGACTCACAGCTGGATATATCGTGGAATTTAAAAAAGACTAGGTTTTTAGGGTTATCATTGTTGAGGTCGTTGATTGAGTATACTGCAAAATAATGAATTACAGGGAGTTCACATTAAGGCGGATCTAGATTTAGAGATTTTACGAATTTTAAGCTATTGAGAATTAATTATATGATATATGTTTAATTAGAGTTAGTTTAGTTAATTACAATTTAAGTTTAATATAAATGCGTATAACGTACAAGTCCTCTTTAAAAATAAAAATAAAAATGTTATAATAAGATTTAGTTAATCATTAGGAATTCATTAATTTAACAGTCAATTTAAATAATTTTAAAACAATAGAGCTTTTTTAAAACACTCTCAGCTTAACACATGTATTTTGATACAAATATTAAAATGAAAAATATATTTCTGTCTCTATGGTCTAATATCCTGTCCAGTTTTAAAAGCATCGGATGTTCTGGGTATGTCAGAAAAACATATACAACATACGCACTTATTCAACTGTGTACACGCATCTACCAACTTTTCAATTTTCAGTACTCAGTCCCTAATTGTATAACCTAAAATGGGAATGCTTATTGAAATCATATGCATGACGTAGCAGTAATGTTGTTAGCTGTATATGGGCAAGTCGACTAAGGACAAGAAACTATGGGCTCCTGCCTCACCGCTCGTATGGTCATAGCCATCAATTTTTTAAAGAAATTTGCTAGGGTACAACAGCTCTTTTGTTGCTATCAAATATAGCGATCTTCACGTGGGTCTTTCATGTCGGAATTAGAAACTTGGTTGGTTCATTTGCAATTCCAGCCTCACGTTGCATTGAGATAACACGCATATATTTTGTATATACACCGGCCTTTCAGCAGGCTAGCTTTCTCCTTTTAACTTAACCCGAGTTTCCTATCTATTTGTCAGGATCAACGTTCCTAGCTACCCTTTAATCTTTATATGGTTATATATTTGCCGAATACATGTATATCTGGCGTGATTGCTGAAGTTGCAGAACTAATATAAAAGATAGATGAAAGAATTGGAAGGGCGGAAATCTGGGCTTTGATTTCGTTGTCGCATATAATACACATCAAATTTTTTATTTTTGTTACTTTTTTCAAGCCTGTTTTGAGTGTATATAAATGTAGATAAAATTTAATATAATATAATATGAACATCTCAGAGGAGATGTTCTGAGATGTGAACCTGATGTGATCCCGTCAAAGGATCCATCATCTAAAATTACTGGCTCAATAATGAAAAAAGGGCGGAGTCTGGTAAAAATCTTAACGCCTAGTGAAAAGCTTTCAAGTGCTTAAAAGACTGCTAAAACTCGATGGGCAAAGAGCGAGAGAGAGGGGTGTAGAGACTAGAGAGTGGAGCCCAGGTTCTTTAGGTTTCAGTTCATCATCTGGGACAGGTACTGGAGCAATCCAACAGTACAAATATGCTGACACTATTGTAGCATCAAATGACATATCAAGACTGTTTTGACTGCCTGCTCTTTCTCTCGATTGTCGGCAAGGCTGCCAACAAGATCCATTCTCTTACACCCTTTTCGTTCCCCTCTTGCACAATCTTACAAAACATATAAATATGTATAGATACATACACTGTCTCTCTCTCCTCTTTCTTTCTCATCTGTTCACTAACTAATCATTTGATTTGAATGTTTATTTGTGACCCCAAACATAGTATTTACGCTCTGTCCATCAGTGAAAACCTTCTCCTCCGACCCATTAATTGCTTCACTAAAAAAGCATTGTTTGAACACATAGGCTATTAGGCTTGCTCACTTTTTTTTTTTTTTTTTTTCTTATTTACAGGTTGGTTTTGACAAGCACTTCTTACTGCCATTTGCCCCATACACGATATACTTATTCTGTTTCAAGTATTACCTGTGCAGCCCAGGTAGAGGATCCTAGCTACACATAGACCGGTCCTGTAGTGACCTCTGCCTCCCTATCTCACTTTTTCACTGTCATAAGAGACTCCTTCAGAAAGGAATTACCAATTCTCCCCTCCTTAAAGAAATTTCGTCCTCGAAATTAATATTTGATTAAA
>JANITX010000210.1:35424698-35437736 GCA_027564395.1 Erythroxylum ulei | reverse complement strand
CACAATTAATCACTTAATACATATTACTCACTTCTTTGAATCATAGTTACAATCATATGAACATCTTCATTCCCATTGTACTCATGCATTTGATACTTTGATTTCATCCATTCGTTTACCGAGTTTTAACCTTCAATTTCACTTCAAACCTATCATACATTAGTTCCATAGACCAAGGATCATTCTAGGTTAACTTTAAGACCCATTTAAGGCTTAATTAGGGTCACTTGACCCGTGAATATTCGTTAAACGGACCTTTATGGGTCACTTACAAAACGTTGAAAATTGGACCCTCTAGACGTCAAAATCTCTTTTTGTGGTCTTCATAAAAGTTGTAGCTCTCGAAGTCCTCTTAAAACTATACCTAGATCATCTCAATCAGAGTTCTACACAAACAGTTATCCTTCTTACACTAAAGTATGTTCAATTGCTTTTTATGATTTCCAGATTTCTAACTCTTCACTTGCAACATTCAATTCCTCATGCTTAGTCAATCATATCTAGTTCAATACTCATCATTTATCCATTTTTGTAACTCCCGTTCAACTCAACATCATCCATAACCAAATTATAGCCATTGATTGATCATAAACACTAATAACATAACATATATATATACACACATTCATCATCAACTTTCTGCACTCAGTACTCAATTAAAGTCAAAATTAGAAACTCTTAAAGACAAAATTTGAATTCCATGTCTTCATGAAAAATGTAGCCTTATGTCTCTAATTTAATCCAAATCAAAAACCATCTCATTTAGATAACTACATAACAAGTTATGGCTAAATTACATAGGCATATCCAGTGGAATTGTTACAGGTAGCATATTCCAGCCACTTTAATCACCATTATCAATTTGTCTCTAAATTTTCATCCTAATTCTTCTCTTTTCAAGACACCATTCTTGCCTTTTCTTCAACTTCCATACCCAATCCAATCCATTCCTAAAACAACCAATTATCCACGTTTTTATCCATCAAAAACAGAACACAACAATATCCATTCAACATTCAAATTTTTCTGCACTACATTCTAACTCTAAAACATCTCTATATCAATTTATGAATCATTAATCATCATCCATATAAAAACAAGACATGAATCTACCAAATTCCTCATTCACATTTTTAGCATGTACCTATCCTCATTTCATGAACATTTAACCTTTAACTATCATCAAATCATGTTTCAATCATCAAAGCCATGAAGATTAACAAGCTACTTACTTGATTTAGCTTCAAGATCTTCAAAATCACCATTAAACCCTAACTCCTTCATCTCCATGATCATCAACTTTCATGGAGGAATAGGTTGGGTCTTTGAGTAGCAAGGTGAAAAAGGCAAAGAAAATGGAGTAGCAAGTGAAAAGAGAGCAAGATTTCACATTGATGAAGGTGGGAGGGAGTGAGTGTCGTGGATGAGAGAAAAGAAGGGAGAAGGAGAAAATGAAGCAACGAAAATCATGTTGAAAGACCATAAAATGGTCTTTCAATTAGGAAGAAAATCGTGGGTGAGGTGTGTGGCAAGGCAAGTGACACTTGTCACTTGCCACATGTCACCTCCCCATGGTTCCATTTGGTCCACTATGATAACTAGTCCATTTTGTCTCCAATTTCGAATCCAATTGACTCCCAATTTTCAATGAGACTTGTCATTAAATCTTAATGTCATATATAAAAATTTCCTTTGCCATTTGACTCTGAATTCTACTACTATTCACCAATTGTTCTGCCACTTGGCATTTTTCCTGGTCCAAAATACCCTAAATTTTCAAAAAAATCCCAAATTTTCACCAAAAACTCTAATTCACTACTTATACATTCCCACTCAATTTTTAATACACAAAACCATAATTTGCATAATATTCACATTAAAACAATCATTTATACCCGAAAATGTCAAATGAGTGCATGAATATTTCATTT
The DNA here is from genome assembly GCA_027564395.1 of Erythroxylum ulei. Lineage (NCBI taxonomy): Eukaryota > Viridiplantae > Streptophyta > Magnoliopsida > Malpighiales > Erythroxylaceae > Erythroxylum > Erythroxylum ulei. Next base: position 35,435,805 of record JANITX010000210.1, on the reverse strand, counting down.
TAATTTGTGCAATAATCAATTTCGCATATGCGTATGCTAACACTATGCATGAGCATGAAATGCGCTTTTCTAAACTGTCATTACTATTTTCTCAATTTTATAAATCCAGGGTTTGAACCCTTAGTATGGGAACAGGATGTTACAGTAACAACAACCTGAACAGATAATACATAGTTACATATTTGAATTGTAAGATCTTTGGGATCAAATAACACTTGGTGATCCTGCCTAGCCTAGTCCAGATGTTGTTACTATTTATGCAAATCTTCACGATCGTCAACATATTTGGCATTTGTTGGTGACTCTTCGAGAATAATTTGAATCTATTCATAGCTCTCTTCTTCATCGAGTTTCTGTGTCAACACTTGAGATTGTGATTAAAGAACTAATTATAGGAGATAGTTGACTCAATGTGCTTCATATTGAAAAATCTAGTCTACTTTCTGATGTTATTCTAGCTACTCAGACCTCATCTACTTAATGTTCTTAGAATTCAATCAAGAAACCTTATAAGAGATATTGTATCAATTATAAAAACTATAATCATCACATATTTGAATACAAAAAATGACTTCGCCAAAATTCTGGAAAGAGAAATTCTTCTAAGCCTTATCGGTCTCCTTTTATTGCTACTACTGTTGTTTCCACAAAGGATCTTATAAAAATTACTTCTCCTAAATTCTTTTTAAAAGATGTTCATGCTTTTCTCTAACAACTTCAACTCGATTTTGGTATTGTCTCTTCATTTGCCTTATTTATCACAATAGGTATTATACCTTTATGGTAATTTGATTTTGCCTATTAAAATTAAATGACTTCTAATTCTTCCATTCTTTCATCTCTATAAAAATTATTAGTCCCACACATTGTTCATATTGTTGACAATTCCACTATACATGTTCAAAGTATAAGCACTACTCAAACACCTATAATAACCTTGCCTAATAATTTTCTTACTCCTAAATTGTCTTTAAATCTCATTTAAGTTGGTCAATTATTTGAACTTAGTGTCGACCTATCTTTTAATTGCAATAGGCAATATCTTTGGGACAGGACATAAAGTTGGGCAACTGTTTAAGCTTATTTCCCTACATCTTCCATCTAAAATTATTAATGGGATTGTCACCTCTTATCTTTGACACTCTCGTCTTGATCATATTTCTTCTACTATATATTAGGATCAATTAGCTATAATCAAGGATAAGATAGTGTATATCTTATAATGATAAGAAGAATGATAAGATGGTAATATTATTATTAACTTAATGATAAGATGATAATATTATTAATGGGATTGTCACCTCTTATCTTTGGCATTCTTGTCTTGATCATATTTCTTCTGCTATATTAGGATCACTTAGCTATAATCAAAGATAAGATAGTGTATATCTTCTAATGATAATAAGAATAATAAGATGGTAATATTATTATTAACATAATGATAAGATGATAATATTATTATAAAAAGTCAGTTAATGATAAGAAGAAGATATTATTGTTAACAATGATAAGATTAATCTTAAGATGATAATATTATTATTAACGTTATAAGATATAATCTATCTTATCCTTAGTTATAGCTAATTGATCCCACTTTATCTCTTTTCTTAACATTTCTTTTACAGGTATCTTCGTAAACCTTATAGTTTGAATCCACTTACACCTGATCCCGCTGCATCTTCTACAGTTGTGAATCCATCAAATCCACCACATGACTATACCTCATCAGAACATTGCCCTCCTCCATCATTGCTTCATCGTATTGATAGTGTAAGTCAACCCTCTGTCTGCCTTCATGATTTTTATGTTTATTCCGTTATTGTCTCTCTATATGAACCTTGCATATATCTTAAGGCTAGCTCTGATCCTTTATGGCAGAAAGAAATGGAGGAAGAAATATAGGCACTTACCCACATAAATATTTGTGACTTGGTTGACTTACCTCTAAATAAGTAAGTTGTTAGTTATAAAAAGTTCTACAAAATTATGATTCGAGCAGATAGATCAGTGAAAAAATGCAAAGCTTGCCTTGTTGCTAAAGGATTCATTTAAGAATATGACATTGATTATAAGTAGGCCTTTGCTTCTGTAGCCCGATTGGCTTCAGTATGCAGTCTTATTATTGTTGCTGCTAGCAAAAGATGGAAACTATTCTAAATGGATGTCAAGAATGCCATCCTTAATGATCTTACAGAAGAAGGGCACATGCAAACTCCCCCAGGATATGATCATCCTCCAAATAAATTTTTTTATCTCCGCAAAGCCTTGTATAAATTAAAACAAGCTCCTCGAACCTTGTTTTTAAAATTTAGCTCCACAATTAGACAACTTGGTTTTAAGATCAACTTATATGATCGTGCCTTATTTCTTTAAAAAACAGATCAAGACTCTTCTCCTTTTCTATATGGATGATACGATAATAACTATTGATGACATATAAGGTATCTCTGTCCTTAAGTTGTAATTTAAGCTATTCTTTTGGGTTTGAGGTATCATTAGATAAATCTAAATACTATCTGTCACAAGCAAGTATGCTAGTGATCTCATCTCTCGAGTTGACATACTGATACTAAGATAGCTTGCACTCCACTTGACTCCAATAATCACCTTTCTCTTACTAATGGAAGTCTACTTCGTGATGGTACACTTTATCGCCAATCAGTTGGCAGTCTTATCTATCTTACTGTCTCTTGTCCAAATTTTGTTCATGTTGTTATAAGTCAATTCATGTCTGCAACTTATACCACTCACTTCCTTGTTTTTCTTTATATATTGAGGCATGTCCAAGGTACACTCTTTTATGGTCTTCTTTTTTGCTACTCTTCCTTATTGGAGCTATAAGCCTATTTTGATGCTGATTGAGCCAGGGACCCAATTAACCTTCAATCCACGCTTGGTTACTGTTTCTTTTTGTGCATATCTCTCATTTCTTGATGCAATAAGAAACAAACAATTGTTTCTCGATCTAGTAAAAAAGTTGAATATAGAGCTCTTGTTGATACTACCTTTGAATTCCTTTGGTTACGATGGCTACTTCAAGATATGAGTGTATCTATCCCATTTGCAATTCCTCTCAATTAAGGTAACCATAGTGCTATGTAAATTGCTCATAATGATATCTTTTGTGAATGGAACAAACACATCGAGATCGATTGTTAGCTTGTTCAACATCATATTCTCCAAGGGAATAAACAAGTTCCTGTTTCCTTATAATCTATACTGCTGACATGTTCACAAAGTCTTATCTACTTTGGCACTTTAAAGATCTTGTTTTCAAGTAGGGTTTTAACAATAATATTATCATCTTATTATTAATCCTATCATTAATCTTATTATTATAAAATATACCCTATCTTATCCTTGATTATAGCTAATTGATCCTTATTTCTAGCTAATCGATATGATTGAATATCATAAAATTAGGAATATTTAGTTCGCCTAGTTGTATATAAATACCTCATATACATTGAATTATACATACAAGAAAGAAATAGAAAATTCCTTTTGTCATTTTCTATTTACTATTTCTTTCTACAACTTTTATCAATAAAATCTGAATTCTGTGATATAATTAATAAGTATGTTGTTAAGTTGATAAATAATTATAACACAAAAGAAAAACATATTATGTATTTATTAAGCTTGCCAAGTGGCGTTCGGGGAGGAGGGTCCCGTTGCTTTTTTATGGCCTTTTGCTCCACTACAATGATTATTTTACCGATAAAGGACACTTAAGCATTCTTACTTTTTTTTTTTTTTTGATGTATTAAGCATTCTTACTCAGCACTTATTTTTGTTAACTAATGGTTACTCTAAATGCACTAGCTTCCCATTTATAACTGATTAAATTCAACTCCAAAACCAAAGTGCTTGCACCTTAAGGAGGCAACAATTGTCTTACTTGTTCCTAAGAGCAAAGTACGATACATCAACTTAATGTAGGAAGTGAATGGCAATGTCAAGAAGGAATGTGATATCTTATGTACAGGTGAAGTTAATTCATTGTTCTCATTAATTATATCTTTTGCTTCATGAAGGGCATTGCACGGTGCGAGGAGATCCTCTGTTTCACTCCACCAACGTCAATTCTGTTCTATTCACTCTAATCCACTCATTTCATAATATTTTAATGAAATGTATAGATAAAAATGGGTGACATAGGGTTGGCACAAGAAGAGTGGAACAGAGTATCTGTTCCTTTGCATGATAGCCATCTTCATTGTACAATTTGCTGTCTGTGGAAAGTGAGAGGCCAACTACCTGTACATTAGCGTTATAATTTGAGCATCTTAATGTCAACGATCATATTTCTTACCGCTCAGGAAAATTAAAATTAAAAAAAAAAGAAAAGAAGAAAAAGCCAATTCTGAAAGAAGGAACATGTTATGTGTTTCCAGACATTGCAAAGCTTTATTGGCCCCAAGTCTTAGTACGATTTTGATGTACACTGAATTGCTGAAGTTGGGTGCCACTGCCACACCAAAAATGTTATAAAAGCTTTATTTTACAAACATTAAATGCGAGTTCCCTGTGATGGACACAAAACCTACCCAACCCTCATCTTAGCTAGCGTACTTTTTTTTTCCCTCCAAGAACTGCATGTATAACATACCTTTTCATTTTTTTTACAGTAGACCTGTAACTGATATTCTTCAGATATACATTAAATAGAATTTTTGTGGACTCTGCCTCCTAATATTCTAGAAAAAATTTGTAGAACTACAAGACATAAACATAACACAAACCTCCACGATAATTTAGAAGCTTTAAAGAGATTCCATGAACCATTTGGACCACCCCATAGGATCATGTTATGTTACCTAGAGGATTGATATTTTGGACCAGTTCTCGTACGTGTATTGAACAATGAATTGTTGACAAATTGGATGTCTCAAAAGATGTTGAAAGTGTACTTTTCACAAACGTTGAATGCTAGTTTCCAGGAATGGAATCAAAACCTACCCAACACCAACATAGCCTCTCCTTTCAAGTCCGACAGAGATTTATATTATCCTGCACAGGGTTACATACATAAGATAGCATCCTTTTCTCAAATCTCACATCATACACATGAAAAGGAAATAAACCAAATTTCACCTTTTTTACCAGATAATTTTTATATAACAAAAGGATATGTTATATAATTCAGGTCCACAGACATATAACTGATATGCCGCTAGCCCTAGAGGCCTCATAATACTACGATGCAATAAACGAAAGGCTGTACTTTCAAAATATAAGCATCTGTGGATGATTTTAGAAATGGACGGGGGAACAACAACAAAAGAAAGAGTGGGTAACTCCAAAGTCCAAACTAGAAAAGGATCTAATTTCGATGACCGACTCCAAAGTGGAACCTTTTCGCATGTCTATCATTAAACGCATATTCAAGACGCAGAGGGCCTAATGGTGAGTCCACACGAACGCCAAAGCCGTATCCATATCCGCTTCCAGGCTTTAGCCTTGCCCCAGCTGGATCACCTGTTCAACAAGAATCAGAATTCTCAATCACAAATGTCAAAATGTTCTAAAGACGCTTGTCTAGATTTTTATGTTATTTGATTTTTATTTTTTTTATTAAAAAAAAAAAAAAAAAGACTAACGCCCCATCACTTCTTTAAGATGCCTAAAACAGCAAGCAACAACCGGAATTTCTAGCTAACTGGAGTTTGTCAAAGGGCTTTGAACTCAACGGAAGATACCACAAGGACGGTTTTGCTAAGTTCTAAAAGACTAAACTCCATATATTGTCACATCAAACATTAACGCTCAAGGACAAGGAAAAGACTTTAGATTTATGATGGTGGATGCTTCCGAAACTTGTTTTGAGAGTTGTCCCCCGTGCAAGTGTCAAGACATTCACCTTCGCCACGTCCAAATTTGGAAAGGGCAGGTAACGAAAATGAGATAACCTACCAAGCACAGTGGGCCCAGAGCCTAGATCAGTACCATAGTCAGCAAAAACAACTCCCTCCACAGGGCCCAACTGCAAAACAAGGAAGAGAAGAGGATCGATACAGTTCATTTTCCACAGGCAGCAAGACGTGCAATGCCTATGCAAATATCATCAACTCGCATCATATGATAAAGGAAAAGAAAAGAGAAACAAGTACCATATAGCATTAAATACAAAATTTATAGAATAGTTGTTGCCATCACTTACCACAGGAAAAGAAATTTCACCGGAGCCAACAACATAAGACCGTCCAGACCCTACAGCACCTTCTTCATACCCTCGCACACTATTTGTGCCACCGATGGCAAAGGCTTCATGAGGAGAGAACTTACCTACTACATGGCCACCAGATAAACTACAAAATTGAAACAAGAGCCGAGTCAGCATGATGAATCAAACTATCACAGCCAAGTATTGTCATGAGAAATATGAAGATGGAAAAGTAAAAAAGTGCAAATTTTTGGATCCAAAAGAAGTTTTTCAGGAACGTTTGTTAATAATAAGAACAAGTAAATGGGCCATAATCTTTTCAAAACTGTATCGGGGAACACTCTTCTGGTTTATCCAGCATTTTTACATCCCGGTTCCGCTGTCGCAAGTATGCCGGTACAACTAAGCATATTACAACTTAAGAGACATCAAACATACACCATACCTCAGAAGAAAAAGAGCCGGACCTATTTCTACGCCCTTTCTTGCGCGAGCATTTACTCTGTTGAAAAACAGCCACTCAGGCCAAAGAGGAAGACATTGTTCCATGTTCAATACAAACTGTAAAGAAACACAAGTGATGGTGGTGTTCGTAAATACAAATAAATATAGTCATTGGCGACATAATTTTGACAAGTAAAAAGAAAAGAAAGCAAATACAATCATAATAAAAGTAGGAGAATTTTTTTTAATGATAATAACAACCATTGATGAGCCATGTTCACCAGATCCAGTATAAACACTTTCAACTTTTGCTAGTAGCATATCATCACAGTTCTTGCCACTGCATGACAAACAGCGAGGAAACAACATCACATTCTACTTCTAGCATATTTGCAACAAGGACATAGAAGTAACTAAAATATCCAGGTAGCAATAGATACAGTTATGGAGATTATACCTTGCAGTAAGAGGACTACTATAGCAATCCTTAATAATTGGATTTCCTTTTTCATCCCGTACACCAGCATGCTGAGCATGTTAGAATTGATGAAGAAATTAACAGTTTGAATTGCAGTTTAAAACACCAAAAGAAATAACATGAAGAAGTGGTACATAGGAAACAAAACTATTATGACATATCCAAAAAAATTCAAGTTCAATAGTTGAGGTATTGGAATTAAAAACTTATGAATCAACCACATGAGCCGAACTGCCAAATGAGGTATGGACTTTCTTAGCTATTCTTTTAGAGTTGTTCTCCCTAACGATCATGTTTTGACAAAAGTAAAAAATAAAACTTGAATGATGCAAGTACCTGAAAAATAAGTCCAGCAGTTCCACTCCACTTTGGCCTTATAGGTCGACTGAATTCTACGCCAGCAGTTATGCGGCCAATTGTCAGACTACTATTGCCAGTTTGGTTACCATGAACAAGATTCCCAGGGGTCCTTGAATTCTAGAATAGAAAGAATTAGACCAGATGGAGGGAGAAAAGAGCCCACCACTGTGACAACGTAAGTGTGATGACATTGAAACACAAGATGCTACCTGAACCATAATGGTTCTTGAGGTTCGTTTATCATCACCTTGAATCCATGGATCTGTGTAGTTTATGCGAAATATGGAGTCAATCTGCCCTCGCTCCAATGAAATATTGAGCTTCTGGTTTCTTCCGAAAACATTTCTATGAGAATATGCAAAGCTGGAATGACAATAGAACAGGTAAAATAGAACATGATCAGGTGACGGTAATAAAATAATAAATGTAATATGCTGGATCAGAAAAAGAAAAGAGAGAATGCAGGTAAGTTAGTTTGACATTTACTGGCCCATTTGAATTGCATGTGATGGAAAAGGAAAAAAGAAAAGAAAACAATAATCATATTTCATACATAGCATTACCTTCCAATGAGTCCTGATAGAGGGCCACTTGTGATCCTAGAATTCAAAAGATAATCAGAAATACATGTTATAAAACTCACATATGAACAAAGTATAGCATGTACAGTCTTCAACAAAAACTTTTGAACATACGTATAGCTCTAAAAGATCCGAACTTTCACTCACCCACTTGATATTCCACCACCAGCAGAAAACCCACCACTTGGACGCTCAACAACATTCATTATCAAATCAACTTTGTTGGTGTCTAGATATAATCATGAAACGAGAAGAAAACAATCATATAAAAAAACTATATGATAACACATGCGAATCAATATGCCAAATATATAATAATACAGAATCCATGTAAAGCACAAAACATCAGAATTTAACTTCACAAAAGCCAAGTCTAATTTAGATGAGTGATGCTTGAAGAGCAGTGAAGACCAAGCCGTGGTTTCTTCCATAGAAAACAAGGTTAAAGTTTTACCTCCAGCAGGTTGGGGAATAATGCTGACATCTTCCATTATTCCCATGGTTAACACAGTATCCACATCTCTCTTTCCTTGAAGCATGCTGTAAATCTGTGGAAGGATAATGGCAACGAAAAAAAAGGAAAAAGGAGAGGAAGTTTGATAGAGTTCCCAACCATTAGAAATAAACAGATGACCCATTTAACCATGAATAAGTGGACAGCAAAACCACGCTAAGCAATAGAAGACAATAATTAAAAGGCCTAGAATATGTTGGACACACAAAGATGTAGATGCCCATTGTTCAGTTGAATGCTGACATCTTCAAAATACAAGGGCTGTTTCTCAATTTGTGGATTCAGCATTTACTAGAGACTATACAAAGCAAGAATAATGGTGGCGAAAATATGGGTCTGCAATTACCTGCCCCTTTTTGGTTGTAAGCTGTCGAAGTATTGTTTCAGGTTTTGTCTTCCCTTTGGTTGGTTCACCACTAAGACAACAGTAAAGAATGAATTAGTTTACTCAACATAGAAGTAGCTTTGACTATAATTTACACGTGCATATGTATGTTAGTTCACGCATCTGTCTTTCATACAATAGCATGAAAAAAAAAAAGTAAAGTTCAAAGCAAATAAAAGGTAGGCCTTACGTCTTACGGTCAAGGAAACGTATAGAAACATTATTCACCTCCGCTTCAGCAACTTGCAATCTTATAACACCCCCAGAGAGGATCTCGACACCTGAAACCTAATTTTGATGAAGCAGAAAAGTGCACTGAAAGTGAAAATTTGCTCTTTTAGCACAAGGTAAAAATACCAGATCACGCTCGCAAGAAACAATTGTAAAGCAGCAAATATACGAAAGAAAAAGTACTGACCAAGCCAAATAGACCACGTTCCATGTACCAGTCATTGATAGAATTGATGACTTCATCTAAATGCCTAATATTAACCACTTTTCCTGCACAGCTTATAGAATAATAAATCAAGCTCATTGAAGGTCTAACACTAACATATTTTGATACTCAAACATCATAAAAGAGGACTTTACTATGAACGGACACATAGTCATGAACCAATATTCATAACCTACCATATCCACTGCGGAAAGCATCTTCTAGAAATTTTGTAGGAAGAACACTTGCTCCTTCACATACCAGACCATGAAAATCTTGGTTTGGTTCTACCTTATGCCACAAGAAAGCATAATTAGTCATTCATCCAATTCAAAACCAATTAGAACACATGTTTCTAACCTAGCATTATCATACAACAAAATTTTCAAGTTAAAGAATAATCAAATGAATGTTACAATAAAAACAAAACCTTAATCAATAGAACCACAACTGCTATACCTGAAACACCAATCTGATACCATCACGAGTATCAACGGCAACAGGCATACAGGAGCTGAAGTAGCCGCTATCGATGATCCTATGAACATCCTCTTGGACCTCACGCACAGTGAGAGCCGAATTGGCTCTAGAAGCTTTAAGTGCAGCCACAGCTTCAGCTTCCAGGTCTTTCCTCTCCAGCTCCTCACCATCTTTGTTCCTTACCAACACTTCGCTAATCAAAACCCTCTCCTCGTCGTGTCTACTCGAGGAGTGAGTAGTAGTAGTATTTCCCTTCTGCTGTGACACCGCGGCCTCCGACGACGACTCCGGCGGTTGCGATAGCGACAATGACGCCGAACAGAGGATCGGCAACTTAGCTCCCCCCTTGGAATCATTCGACTGAGACAGCGACAAAGATGCCAAAGAAAGAAGAGAAGAGCCGTGACGCAAGCAAGGTCGATGTAGGTGGGAATTGGAGCCAGTTAGGATCGAGCGGACGAAATTACTGAAAGTGAGTTTGAATTTGTCGATTTGAGAATTAAGAGTGCGTGAAATGAAAGGTAAAGGAAGAGGGAGAGGAAGTCTCGGTTGCTGTTGGTGGTTTTGATCGGGAATCTTGACGGAAGACAAAGCGAAGAAGTGCACGTCTTCGTTTGGAGGCATTGTTTTAAGGGAATAAACCCTAAAAAACTAGCCACTACTGAGAGTGAGAGCTAATCGGAGAAGAAGGCTAATAACCGTTGATTTTAAGTGGTGGGCTCATTCTGGTTTGGGTTTTGGTATTGGTATCAGAGGAAGGACATTGGATATCTTGTACACAAAGCTGAAGTCAGGAAGCCCGAGAAATTTGATGCTCAAGTTTGTTAATGTCCCCGTTAACAGGGACAAAGGACGAGACATAAAAAATCTGCCTCTAATAATGTTTAGTTGTTGTCTCTAATTTTTTGTTCACCGTCTTCGAATGTCAAGGACACATATTTTTTACCTCCTAAAAAGGGAGGATAGGGACGCTTGTCCCTGTCTCCTATCAATATAAGCAACGTTCATGATGTGGTAAAGAAAAGCATTCCCATATTTTTAATGATTTATGTTCGTTTTATTTTAATGTTTTGCCTTTATGTTTTTATTTTTAAATTTAGTGAAAAGTTATGTTTATTTAAAATTTTGGTTTCTTTTTTTATTTGAGTTTTTAAAATTTACCAAAACCACAAAAAAGATTTTTTTGTGTTCTTTCTATAATCTAATTTACTTATAACTAAATAAATATTATTTAATTATTTAATATATTAATTATTGATAAGA
>JANITX010000210.1:35302208-35313705 GCA_027564395.1 Erythroxylum ulei | reverse complement strand
TATTGAGTTTGTTCAAGTGAGAATGAATGTGTTCAATTTGGGCATAAGGAAATGAATTCATACTTATGCATTATTTCATTGTCAAGTGATTATGATATTGTGATAATTCCGGACCATCAATTGTCCGAAGAGTTTGATAATTGAGATTGTATTGGAAGTGCTTTCTAATTATGTGAATATAGATAATGTGTGATGACTTAATACTTTTATTAATGTATTATTGAACATGCTTGTATTTATAATGCATGATAAGTTTGATCATATGTCAATGAATAAGTTCAATTGGATCAAAATGAAATAAAGTCATATGTTATACAATACATTATTTGCTTGTGATTTTGATATCTGAAATGGATTGTTTTAAAAACTGCCAAGTCCTAGTCGTGGGTAAATAGGCATGCCTAGAAGGGTCTGTAGCTGCTCCTATAACTTGACACTAAGGTGTCTCCTAATTATTGACACTACGGTGTCCCCTGATTATCAACACTACGGTGTCCCCTGATTTAGAGACATTAGTCTCTTCTATTTCAGATATCAATCATGGTATCTTCTGTTCTACCGTTACCCACTTCTGTAAAAAGGATTAGCAGTCTAACTTGTTTGTATTCGAATATATGTTCAGTTTTGATATAAGCAAATTTTGTTCTGATACAAAACAAATTCTTTTCTGATAAAAGATAAGCTCTGATATGATACAAAACAAGTTCTGTTCTGACATAAGTTATACTTTGATCTGAAAGGATTATATCCTATTCTAATATTCAATTTTGATATTTTTACATTCTGTTTTGATATTTATGAGTTTTGTTCTTATGCAAGAATGTTCTGAATCTATATCCATCAAATTATGTTTTGAAGCATATTGTTTGGATTTCTCTGTAATTTGAACTATTAAAGGTTGTATGTGAATTGACATGATACAATGCATGTGAATACTAGATGACTGTTAGAAACAGTCGCCAATTTATATCTTGTTTAGTTATTCTCGACTAAGCTATATACTTAGCACGGTGGTTTTGCCTCCGTGTAGGTTCTGATAAGAAGGTTAAAGACTGGGACAAGGACTATCGCAGTGGCCAATGAAGAATATATTCTGCTTGGAATTTGTTTTGTTTTGAAAGATGTATATTTGAGTTTTTGAGTTGTATATGACAATATGAGACAGTTTTTATTTTGTTTAATGGTTTGTAATAACCTTATTATAGGATGGATGATGTTTAAGGCATGTATTTTGATAAGTTCAATATATATGATGAATGTTATGGTCTGTTTACAACAACATCTAATGATATGTATTATATGTTTGCTTGAGTTTATGGGAATGCATGTAAGAAACGTTTAGTATGATTAAGATTGTTTCGGTTATGTTTTGTGTGACACTTGCATATCCTTCCAAGGGGTGTGTAGGTGTTGTAAACACCGATTAACTTAACAGTAATCAAGTTAGCATTTGATGGTAGGATAAATCCCCTTTTCTCATAATTTATTAACCTTCCTTTTGTGATTTTTTTATTGTCAATTGGTTGTGCTCAATTTTCATTGCTTTGCGTCAATTTAGAATTTCAATCGATCCATATTCAATTGCTTAAATTTCTGTTTTAGTTTTTATTTTATTTTAATTACAATTTCTAGACCCTATACTAAGTTAGGATTCATTTAGTTCACTAATTCCTCATGAGATCGACACCTCAACTACTACACTTACAACCCGTGTATTTATGAAACATTGAGGGTTTTATAGAATTAAAACTTGCTCAACAAGTTTTTGGCGCCATTATCGGGAACTTAGTTTAGGATTTTTTGAGTTCATTTATTTTGAGGAATTATTTTCCTTTCTTGTGATTGTGGTTCTTAATCATAAGAAATTAAAAAAAAGAGAGAGAAGAAAGTTTGGGCGTAAAGTAGAAGACACATCAATTTGGACATCACAAGGCAACAATGAAAAATCCAAAAAGTTTAACACCAAGAAGAGATAAAAAGAATGGTGATGGAGGAAATATATCATGGAGAGCAAAGGACCCTTATGGACTTTATGATACCAAAGTTCAATGCCTATCATTAGGGAATTATACGACTACCATTACAAGCGAAACACGATTTGTTTAAAGAAATGGCGAACAATAGTTGTCTTTAGATATCGGATCGAAGTAGACAACAGTCAACCTTCCCGAATCCAAAAGGAATGATTATCGTAGATTTGGTGACAAAATTACAGGCTAAAATTGACAACCTCACCAAAGAATTGAATAGTTTGACAGCTACCTCTTTCTCTCCATTCAAAGCAATTCAACAAGTATGCGAACTATGTGGACAAGAGAGTCATATTGCAGCTGATTGCTAACTAGTGAAAATCATTAACGTAGAGCAATTTAACTTCAATGAAACACAATTTGGTCGGGAAGTAATCATCTTTATTTGAACATGAATAATCCAAAGTGACAGAACCACTGAAATTTCTTTTGCTCTAATAAAGCAAGGACTCAAATAGAAAATAGAACTCTTTGTTCTTTCTTTAAAGATTGTTGTTTCTATTCTTACGGTAACATTTTTTGTTGTAAAATTTCCTGAATAAATACGAAAGGTGGTTTCTCTTCATGACTTAATAATGTAGTATTTGATTTTGCGATGGCATTCAATTCAAGGCCCTTATTGTAGGCTTCTCTTGCCACCAGTCAACAGACAACACCAAGGAAACCGGAAAATTTTCTGCCTTCGCAACAACTTCACTTCTATAAGTTCTATTTTTGGTTATCGAATTTTTCAGGCCATTAAACTTCTTTCCCAGTTCTTTTGGTGTTTCTTGTATTTCGGCTTTCTGTTTGTTCATTTTGCATATATACCAGTTTCAGGCTTCACTCGTACCTCTCTCTGTTTTGTTTTTTGCTCCAAATTATCCAAAACAACAGGTAGGGTGATTTTATCTCTGCTGCTTCTTTTTTCTTCCTCCAAGCAATCGTTTTCAGTGAGTTCGGTAATTTATAGCACGTAGGATTCAAATACTTTTCTAATATCACTTGTTATTTGGTTGATTTGCATACGACTTAGGAATGATGTGATTGGTAAATTTACCCATCCAGTTTCGCTTTTGGAATTATATGGGTCATTTCTTACAATCTTGAAACGTCACTAACAATGCTCATTACTGAAACAGCTTCTTTGCTGAATCTTTTAACTATATCTTGCCTATTCTTGAATTAGAATTGCTTCAGCAGATTTCTGCAAAATCTGTTGCGTAGTTTCATGTAACGTGTTCATCTCTCATCTGGGAATATCAACATAAATTCCTTTAAAAAAAAGAATCATCATAAATTTTTTCTGGTTTAGATCATTTCTGAATGTTCTCTTTGAGTATAAATATAGTATTTTGGTCTATCGAAATGGTGTCAGCTCCTTAATTCCATCTGTTACAATTCATGCCATTGGCTAACCATGGACAAGGAATCAGTACTTGTTTCATGTCAGATTTCAGAAAGGCGCCAAAATGATGTCGTGACGTTCCAATTGAACATCTTAGATTTATGTTATCAAGAACATTTTATCTTGTCCAAACTTATTTAATCTAATGTAATGTTGATTTTTGCAGGTTGCTAATATTGAGAAGAAATGGCTAACACTAAGTTGCAACCACCTTTCATGAAAAAGGTGGCCAACCAGGCCTATCACAATTCCAGCTTTTCCCATGATTCACAATATAGCAATGGGGGCTTCCAGAGGAATGATGTAAATCCGAGACATCTGGCTTTTGCCACTTATTCCAATGCAGCATTACAGTATACAACGACACACATCCCTGACCTGCGATTGACTGCAACCACCTCCCAAGTGTTTGTTCATGCGCCATCAGAAAAGGGTCTTTCAAGCTTTGCTACTGATTTCCTTATGGGTGGAGTTTCAGCAGCCGTGTCTAAAACTGCTGCAGCTCCCATTGAGCGCGTGAAGCTTTTGATCCAAAACCAGGATGAGATGATAAAGGCCGGTAGACTCTCTGAACCCTATAAGGGAATTGGCGATTGTTTCTCTCGAACAATTCGAGATGAGGGCATGATGTCATTGTGGAGAGGGAACACAGCAAATGTTATCCGTTACTTCCCTACTCAGGCCTGTTATTTCTTCCTATGCCGACACTTAAATCAACTATTTCCACTACTTCGACTTTCTTTTTGATTTTTCTCGTCTCATTCAGGCATTGAACTTTGCATTCAAGGATTATTTCAAGAGGCTTTTCAACTTTAAGAAAGATCGTGATGGCTACTGGAAATGGTTTGCTGGTAATTTGGCATCTGGCGGTGCAGCTGGTGCCTCTTCACTATTCTTTGTCTACTCTTTGGATTATGCTCGAACCCGCCTCGCAAATGATGCCAAGGCTGCAAAGAAAGGGGGTGGAAGGCAATTCAATGGCTTGGTTGATGTCTACAGGAAGACTCTGCAAACAGATGGAATTGCTGGGCTCTACCGTGGATTTAATATTTCATGCGTTGGCATAATTGTGTATCGTGGTCTGTATTTTGGAATGTACGATTCTTTGAAGCCAGTTATTTTAACTGGAAAGTTGCAGGTTAGTGCATCGCTTCCCTTCTCCTTCATATGGATCCTGTTTGATATTTTGATTCATGCCAAGGCTTGCTAAGAAAAAAAGTTCTCCTGTCTTCCTATGATGGTTACAGGATAGTTTCTTTGCTAGCTTTGCTCTTGGTTGGCTTATCACCAACGGAGCTGGCCTTGCCTCCTATCCAATCGACACAGTCCGCAGAAGAATGATGATGACATCCGGTGAAGCTGTCAAGTACAGGGGTTCCATTGATGCATTCTCTCAAATTCTCAAAAATGAGGGTGCCAAGTCCCTCTTCAAGGGTGCCGGTGCTAACATACTGCGCGCAGTTGCAGGTGCTGGTGTGCTTGCAGGATATGACAAACTTCAGATGATCGTCTTTGGGAAGAAGTATGGATCTGGAGGGGCCTAATTTAAGCTCATGTTTACTTTTGTCACCCTCATACATTACTAGGTTCAAGGTTGCTTGCTTGATCCTCCGAGTGGATGCCCAGGATCCGAGTTTCAAATTCTTTAGATGAATATTGCTAGTAGTATATGGGACTCAATATGGAAGGGTTCCTGATGATCCTCTTATTTTCTTGCATCAGGATTTTTCCTCCATCTCCATTAATTATGCAAATTACAACCTTTTTTTCCCTTAAAGGGACTGGCTTTCTATCCCGGATAAAAGATTGAGAGTTTCATATTTACATAATTTGGATTGACATTTTCCTTGGTAATTATTGTCGATCGTTTTATCCTCTTACCTTTTAGTTCGAAGGTACACGTACCCTAGTTATCTTTGTGATCCAATGAGTGAATTGATTTACCACTTTACACTCTTAAACATTTGCCTACTGATAACAGTTACAGTGGAGTTGCTCAAAATTCTTCCCTTTTGATTCCAAAGAGACAAGTGCCTGGGTAATGAAAACTATGAATTAAATTGGAAAATTATGCAAAGTCATTCGTTTAGATAATTGAAAGAAATTGATGAAACAAAAAAAAATAACTCTTTAATTGGAAGGGTGAAAACTTAAACCTACGAGTACAATTCTATAAAATGAAGAGATTTGGGATTTAGGATAACAATCAAGTAGAGAGGGACACTTACCTTAGATTTTTTTTTTGTTAAGGAAATACAACAAAGTAAATTATAGTGCGAGTCTCGGGAAACGTAACCCGGACATATCCTCTAGAAGGATTAAGTGGCACCTTATGGGTGTAGTAGTTAAATAATGAAACGCCTATATCAAAATATGTTGCATTCTTTGTTAGCCAGTCTCCGCATCTGTTGCCCTCTCAGTATATATATCGATGAGCAATAGTCCAATTACGAGCAAAAAGTTCGTTAATTCCTATGACTATGGGATTGAGAGCCCGAGAACAAATGTCTGAGGAGGATAGGATCTTGAACACCGCTGTAGAATCGACCTTGGGCTCTATCCTGCGATACCCCAGATGTCATGCGAGAGTAAGGCTTGAAAAAATACCCCAAAATTCTGCAATCAGTGCTAAGCACCAGCTAAGATTGTGCGTGAAACCGCCGTGCTCATACCTTGGTTTCTTTATCTTAATGAATGACTGAATATTGACTTTTATATCACAGTACCACAAAGTGCAAAAGATGAGATGAACTCAAGGTACAAAGAGATATAGAGTTAATGTGTCCTAACACTAGACCTCATATTTAATTAATTATAAATGAAAACGAAAGATGTTGAGCCATGGAGGCGAAAGATTTGAGCAGTGGTTGGTATTACCTTCAAAAGTAAGCAAGTTGTAAGGACGTATATATATATACGGCTTAGTTTTCAAGTAAGTGGAACAAAGCTTGATAAAGTACAAACCAATCAAAACTCATCTTCGCGAGTTCTATTTCCATTAGAATTTTGTTTTCTTTTTTACCATTATGAAGTGTACTAGCCTTTCTATTTTACGTAAATAGCAGAATCGGTTGTTGCACTTGCTTTTGGACCGGTATAGATTGTATTATAATTTCGGGAATGGCCTCGAAGAATTCCTTGAGTTTTTACATTTGTGAAGACAATATCGCATATTCCACTACAACAAAATAACACAATCCACGATGTTTTATTGTGAAGACTTTTACTTTTCGTGACATTTCAAAAACGTCATGAAAAGTTCAAAATTTTCACTACGTTTTACGAAAACTTCGCGAATTTGTAATACCTTTTGCGACGTTTTATCAATAAAACATCACAAAATAAAAACCGCAACATTTTGTTGAATAAAACGTCGTTGTTGGTGTGGTGGAAAATTATAACCGACGCTAGATAATAACCCAACCTATCATCTCCTAAACTAGCTACCATGAGTGGTATCTTTGACTATTGGTTAGGTATAGTCGGTTCAGCTGAAACAACATGCATACCCCTTGGATTTTTAATCCTTGATTCCTGCCAGCCTTGTTGCTATAGAGGGTTTTCCACTACTACTTGTGGTTTACCTGGAAACATAGCCAACCTTTGCATCTTTGTCAGGTGGATAACATTGATATTAGGTAAGAAAGGGAGTAAGAAGAGAGTTGCGTAAGAATCATGGAAACTTCTTTAGATCTAGTTCATTTATCGTCAAATTTGTCTTTGTCTAGTTTGTCTTATAGTGTGAAGCGTGTTTTATCAAATAAAATAGAAAATCTTGTAGAAGTTACTCATGTAGAAAATCGTGTTTGTGAGTCTTCTTTACCATTGTTGAGTCCGTACAGTATTTATTCTCGTGACCGTTCTTGGACAAGAAATATTCGTATTGTGTTGTCTACTACTCGACCTCGTATGAAAGAAATCATCCAAAGTTCCAAATTGGAACAGTATGGTCTCAGATCTACAATTACATAACAATATGTAAAGCTGGAAATCCCTAAGGAGCTGATTGCCTTATGGAGAGAACAGAACCATACACATCTACACTTTGGAGCTCTATGACTTGTTCTAACCTTACATGGAAGAAAAGGTATTCCTGCTACAGTCAAGATATCCCTTCTAGACACTACCTACACAACGTACCAGAATGCTCTTATTAGTACCTTGCTGACTACTCTTGACAGAGGTGTCATCTTGACCATAGCACCTGATTTCAACATCAGGTTGGATAATCCCACATTGTCTGAATGACTACAAGTTCAGATCCAGATCACTGGAGCAGATCAAGATCCCACAGCCATTATGGCTACTCTTCATCACCATATGATCTATCTTCTATAGAATCATATTTTGGACATAAATTTTCCAAACTCTACTTCGGGTGCTCTTTAAATGGTTGCTGATCGATCGAATGATCAGACTACTATCCTTAAGATCCCAAAGCAGTTGCCTTCATAGGAGCTTGAAAAGTTGATGCCAACAGAATGGATTACCAACTACCACAAGATATTCCACACGCCTCATCAACTCTCTTTTCATACAACAACTCCTCCGATTCTGAAGACAATGAGAGATGGCTCAGTCAAATCCATCTATGCACGGCCCAGCGACGACACGTCTAGTCCATCAACATCAAGATCGATCCTGATGATCCAGCCCATTGAACAGTCAAATCTACCAGATCTATCATCTAAGGCTAAAAGCCTTAAGATCCAGCTCGTATTTTCTCATACGAAAGGTAAAGATGGTCCTCCAATCCATTATTTCAAATCTAATGGAGATCCAGTTTATGTCAGTCATCATCGTGGACACTTTGTATGGGATGTCGACCCATCCATGTGCAAACTAGATTGTGAGATCTGTCTCAACCCTGAGTCAGATAGTGATGATGATCCAAGATATCAACGGAGAAGGAAGAAAAGCCAAAGCCCAAATCTCAGTGCTTACCTTCTCAGTATCATCCTCTTGGTGATGATCCAGATCAAGACAATCCAAATGGTCTATTGATGATAGAAAGATCCAGACCAAGGTCTCTAAGGGAGATGCTCACGTCATCTAAAACATGTAGATCTACTGAAGGATCTTGTAGATCTATGCCAGCAATTCCTGTTCAACCTCCTACTCCTATGCCCTGTATGATGACAAGGCCAGACGAGGATAACTTTCCTCAATTATCCAGGAGTACAGATGAATCACAGAGGGTTATCTCTAACCCGTACATCCGAGCCACAAGAATTACTTCACATGGTACACCCATGTCAAACCCTTCTGATGAAGTTCTTAACTGGCAGACACATAATGTGGTAGCATAGAACAAAGTTCTGAGAAGGATTGATTCCAAGCTGGATGGAATTAGTCAACAAAACTTTTCTATGCACAAGAAAGTCAATTCTGTTTCAGGACGGATACAAACGATGTATCAGTCTTACAAAGCCCAGATTCATCGTCTTGATGCTGAACTCAAACAATACATCTCTTCCCATTATATGGTGCCAGAATTCGACTTCAAAGTTCACGAGATACATAAGATACAAAGGACACTACAATCAATGGAAGCTGATATGCATGCAGCTCAATCTAAACAGATATATGGCTCATCCTCTTTGGATTTTCCAAACACACAGCCATCATATCCCTCTCCTATGTATCAACGGTATCCAGAAGAAGCTAACTATTCAAAGGTATTCAAGTTCAATTATCCTTTGATTAGACAGTACATACATCCTCAGACAACTCAAGAGAAACCTTGACGATCAAAGTCAAAACCAACATCTGATCGTAAGCCTAAGCCTCAAGTTTCTGAGTCTTCAAAGGTTCCAGAAGCGTATCTTCATAGACACCTTTTGGACTAGAACAACAGTGGAGTAAATCTGTACAGATACATACACCACCAGGATCTCCACCTTTATTTCACCCTTCCACCTCTGTACTTGGGAAGGATAAAGCTAAAATGCCAGAGTAGATAGCTACTCTAACCACCAAATCTCTTGCAAATAATTCCAGTTCTCAATTTAAGAGAACTGATTCGGAAAGCAATACATCTGAAGTCTCTGCAACACCAACTGAATGTTCACCTGAACACACATCACAGTCATCCTATGAACCAGTCTCTTCACCATCGATTGATGATTCAACTAACTTTGCTGATCTGTCAGAATTACCAAATGTTCTGATGACTATGTCTCAATATACTGAAGAACCAGAAATCAATGAAGTAGAATCTGTTGGGACTGAAGCCTTCAGACCAGAGCCTGCACCTCAAGAAACACCAGCTCAGCCAATTGTATAGGCTATAACCAAACCTACTTTAGGTCCTTGGTTTACATTCGATGATCTACCTCCCAAGAAATGGAGAGATAGAATTCATGAATTTGGTGTATGGATTGATCTTCAAATGACCAGACCAAATATCACTTACTAGATATTTTGTCTGAATTCACATCCAGATTCACTGGTACTTTGCGAGAATGGTGGCAAAGTATTTCGGACTATCAACGTCTTCAATACATACAAGTATCAACTACTGGAGCACTACTTGGAATAATTCACAAAGAATTTATTGGTAACTTCCAGTTGATTGACAAAAGAATTCGTCAGGAGTATTTCGCAATGAAATGTTATTCTCTGGATAAGCGTGATATTCACAAGCATTACAAACGCATGACAGAAAGGTATTATCTCTTGAATGGATGGAATGATGTTAACTTACGATATACTTTTATATCATCCCTTCCAGATGAAATACAGCCAGAACTACAACAAACCATAGTTTCTCTACAAAGAGACATGTCAACAATTTCTCTTGGAGAAATCTATCATCTTGCTTTAGCTTCTCTTGACAAGTTATGTGATCAGCATACTTTGTTCAAGAATATCCTCAAAGGAGGTTCAGTTCTAAAATAGGCTTGCAAGAAGCCATATCTCCAGATAAAATGCAAAGATAAAAAGATTTGTGAGAACCATAGCAGCAAGAAAGCTCATTCTTCTCAAGTCTACCAATGGAGAAAGTTCCACAGGAAGAAGGAAGGCTTACGGCCTTGGAAGCAAAACTTAAAAAAGAAGAATATACGGAAAAAAATGCAAATTCATGAGGTTCTTCAAGAAATCCTCACACTGGAATAAGCCTCGGTGTTTTATCTGTGGAAAGCCAGATCACTTTGTAAATAAGTGTCCTCAGGCAATGAAGAAAGATGTTAACTAAAGAAGCTTGAAACTCTTATGCCTATTCATCCTCAGAGCAACATTGAAGAATTACTTGAGGAACAATCTAGTGAGGACAGTGATACACAGTTTGCTGTCTCTATGTCAACTGATGAAGAAGAATCATCACAATCATCTGCCTCTACTAATGATGATTCATTATACATGTTACAGCAGACATGTATGAAGATAGATCATACTCTGGTACAAAGACCTTATGTCCAGATCCAAATCGTTCAGCAAGATAAATATGATAGACCCATTCGTGCTATTGGGTTTATGGATACTGGTTCTATTCGTACGATCATGAAGCCCAATATCTTATCATCGGAAGCATGGACATCTCATGAAGAGTATTTTACTGTAGATGATGGTAACTCTTTCAAAATTGGGTTTATAACTAAGAGACGAATTGGTATTTGTTTCTTCCCTCAGTGTACAGTTTGGACTAAAGTACTTGGAAGCAATCTACTAGGCCCAGATCTTCTTATTGGGATGGACACATATAGTAAAGCCTAACCTTTACAGATTCTACCCATAGGCCTCAGGTATCGAAACCTGTTCAGTCCATACACTGACATCAAAAATGTGTTTGAACTAACCTCAGTTCCAACACATTACACTGGACTTAGAGATAAACTATTGAGCTACTGTCCAGAGTCTCATTGTAACACCCACATACCCCCTGGGAGAATATTGCGAGTGCCACACACACAGAACATACAGAATACAAAACGTTTCGTGAAAGTATAGCATTCAAAAATAAACATTTCAAAATGTACGAAACATTTCATACATGCATTTCAAAAATCTTAAACAAACATACATTATATCACAAAAGCTTAATACAAATTTGTTCCAAAAATCGAAACTAGCCTAAAAC
>JANITX010000210.1:35243354-35256666 GCA_027564395.1 Erythroxylum ulei | reverse complement strand
AATTGTATTATATCTGATAGGAATAATACTATTTACATAAATATATAAAATAATACGAATCAGTAATATATATATTTGTTATTATATTTATATATATATTTATAATAATATTAAGTATTATTATTATTATCATTAGATAAAGATGTCACTCTCGTGCAAATGCACGATAACGATATTGGTGATTTAATACCCCAAATCTCATGCACGACAGCGATTTTTGCTATTCATTCTTCCTTCAATCAGAAGTCACTACGGTGCATAACTACACAAGCAATAAATAGAGACAACGTAAATTTCATTACGTATTTATATTATTTATTATTTAATTATTAATTTAAAATTTTTCGTATTTATTATATAATTTAAACATTTACTTATAATTTAATTAAAAAAAATTAATTTCACAAGACATTTTTACTGCGCAGAATTACTCTACCGGTAACAATACAAGGAGGGGCTTGGCATTCACTGAATCTATTGTCGAGGAACAACTAAAAAGGAGTGCGTTGGAACCCCAAGATGCACCGTTTTAATCACAAAACATCATTAACTAGCAGCACTAGTTTCCCAACTTCTTCCATGCTATAGACGAAACAGACTCGCGCATATTCAATCAATCTTGATTTCCTTCTATTTGTATTCCAATTTCAGCAGTTTTACAAATTTGTCTGTGGCGTGTCTTCTAAAAGGAAATGTGTGGACTCCGGCGTGAAGAATGTACATGATGGTATAGTATTAAATGCGAATATACCCAAATGGAAAATTTACTGCAGCTATTGCCACATCAGACACTTAACTTGGGCCTGAAATCAGAGCTTGTACAACGGAGGGTGAATTCATCTAAACAAGCCATACGAATACGTTCCGGTGTTGCTGGACTATCAAGAGGAAACCATTCATTATGTCCTGCTTCTGTTCTTGCAGCGGCAATAGCATCTTTGATGGCGAAAAAGACAGCCGAAGCAAGGAAAAATGGAGGCTCCCCAACAGCTTTAGATGAATGGATGGCCTTTACATTTGGATGACCCTGTCAATAAACAAACATAAAGAAAGCACACAATGAAACTTAAGAAAATTTCATTATGGAATCCCATATCTAATGCTTTTATCCAATTGACGTAATAAATAGAGTTACAAGGAGATAGCTTTTGAAATGATTTCTTACTAAACAACCGATAACTTTTGGCTCACTATTTTTCGGAATACTTGCACACGAAACACTTTTTCCCTTATCCGAATCCCCAACAACCCTGTTTTCTTTTTCTAATCAACTGGTGGTCCCTTATCAAGCTGGAAGATCAGCAACCTCCTTAGTGAGATAAAGGAAATCCATAAAACACAACTTGGTTGAGACCTAGTAGCATCTAACTTTTCATTGTGTGATCTGGTGCCGAAATGAGGAAATCGAATTTTAAATATGGTCTGATATTATATAGACCTTTTAAATTGAATAATTTGTTTTCTTCTGGCAAAGAATATCCAGTTAAGTGAAACAGCATTCTTTTTATGGTTGTTTCTAGTCTCAGCCTAACTGCTTTAGAGATATGGTACTCCATAAAGAACAAGGAAGACAATCTTTCAGTAAAAATGAGGATACAGGAGCAAGTAATTAGCCAAATTTTCCAGGTATCCAACTTCCCAGGAATTGGTAGGCAATAGAATACTTACCTTTAAAAGTGAAACATGGAATTTGAAGGGTGTATCATCTAGGGAAGGTATCTTGTAACTTCCAGGTCCACTTGTAAACAAGCAGCCTGGAGGAATCCACTTATGAGCGACATCCCCCCACTTTAATTCTTCAAGAGCTACCCAACCCAGACCTTGCATAAATGCTCCTTCAATCTGAGTTGAGTAGGAGTAAAGAGGTTATTAGGAAAGACAAGAAAAACCAAAGATAAACAAATTCCCCAACCTTTTAGGTACAAAGCTGTTTAGTTGCTCATACTTGGATTGCATAAACTATGAAACTTGAATGAACTTTAAGATGACAAGGCTATGGAGTTGGAAAGATGGAGTATTCAGAAACGAAGAATATGAGAAAACTAGATACCTGTCCGACATCAATGGCCGGATTGAGAGAGTAGCCAAGATCCAATATAATATTTGCTATCCTTGTGTGGAAATCTCCCGTTAATGTATCAACTTCAACCTCAGCAAATGCAGCCCCATAGGTAAAGTACCTAAAGGGGTTTCCTTTACCAGTTGTCCAATCGAAGCCAATTTCAGGCGTAATGAAAAATCCATGAGCAGAAAGGTCTATTCGGTGTGCATAGCATGCACTGGCCAGCTATGAACATTAAAGAAGACAATTAATTTCCCAACAGAAAACTCAAGGACCACTTGGAATTAAGGAAACTAGTAACTGAATAAAGCCATGCAAATGATGACCCATATATTTTTCCCTTCATACAATATACTTTTGACATAAAATCAACGCCAAACCTCCCATAAGTAGAATACTATATCAAATTCGCAATCATGAAATACATTTTGCCCTCTCTGGAAGAATCCAAATGCAAGGAGCTATTTTATGAGATTCCATTTCTCATCTTGTCGTTGAAGTAATAGCCTATATACTGTGATTACTAGTACCTCTAGATTACCCGTTCATAACCAGCATGATATATAGCAACATTAAATTGTTGTAGCTGGTGCCAATCCTTAAAGAAAGTGATGACTAGATAATCACATCTACTTCAAAATCAAACAGAAACTTTCTTTCAGGTGTACATTAGGCATCTGATAAGAAGTCTGAAAAGGAAAGCAAATGCGCAAGCAGGTAAAAGCCGGTTGTTTAAGATGTGCATTTAGTATGTACCACAGAGAGATTGATGGAAGAAACAAGGATAAAACTAGAAACCAGAATACCTCAGCAAAAGAGCTGAAATTATGTTTAGATGCAACAGGCTCCATTCGTGCCTTTATCTGTTCACATGCATCCAGAACTGCTGCTCCATACATATCAGAGCTTGCAGAAGCTGCTGTTGGTGATGCATTGGGTACCTAAATGGCAGCAAAGAATAAATTGACCAGCCACTGAAATATAGACCATGATGCCAAATACTGCTAAAATTCCTTAGGTCCCATGCATTACCCACCCCTTCCCTTTGTTGGGCATTTTCGTAAACTTTGATACCCATACAAAATCTTCAAATTTGTTTCATCATCGATGGCTAACAAATGAAAAGGTGATGCTTTTAAGCTAGTTCAGCTTTCATAAAATGCAAGCTACAAAATCCTGTGTCCTCTAGCATTAAACCCATGACCCTCTTAGGACTACCTTGTCTAGTTTGTTAAACTTCACTCAGGCCATCTTGTAGAACAGGTTATATTGACAGATTGAATCCATACAGAAGTCCCAAAATGATTCTAAAAGTGGGAATTTACATGATGGATTTGGTTACTAAATCAATCTTTCAGAAACGGAGCAGCATCAAGCCCTAGGTTTGCAATGCAGTACCTTATCAGTGCTTGTCTCTGAAATGAACACTGAAGTAAGAGGGATATTGAATGCAGATGCAGCAACTTGAGCAACTTTGGTATGCAAACCTTGGCCCATCTCAACTCCTCCATGTGTAACCAGAACAGTTCCATCCGTATAGACGTGAACAAGAGCACCAGCCTAAATCAATAAGAAAGCACATCAACAAAACAAGGGCTCACTAATATCCACAATAGATGCTGGACTGTCAATTATTTTTCACTTGAGACACCAATGCAATTCCAGTGACAACTTGAGTATTACAATATGAAAATACCTGATTCATAAGCTTCGCTGTGAAGGAAATTCCAAATTTTGTTGGAACCATAGCAACTCCATGTTTTTTCCACCGATTATGAAGATTAAATTCATTGGTTTCTTCACGCGCTTTCTGAAAGTTACAAGATAACTTCAGTTCATTCCAGACTGGAGCCAGTGTACAGAACTGAAGCTTTTGTCCATAATGCAATACTGATCCTTCACCTTGAAAATTAATTTCCTGCAATGATTTCCAATATAGGAAAAACATTACAACAAATTAATGATTGCAAGACGCTAGTAAAGAAGATATAACTAGATCATAACCTACCCGTATCTCTTCTGGGCTTTTGTTAAGCTCTGCAGCAATTCTTTGAATCCAATTTTCAGTAATAAGCATACCTTGAGGACCTCCAAAACCTCGGAATGCAGTGTTACTAGGAAAGTTAGTAAAGCAAACCCTTCCATTTATCCTGACATTTGGTATGTCATAGACATTATCAGAATGAAACATTGCACGTTCAAGGATTGCAAGCGACAGGTCCAGCGAATTTCCAGCATTGTTGTAGATTTCAAGATCCAGTGCAAGTACTTTCCCTTCATTGGTAAAGCCAACCTATATCAAGTAATTGGTAATATCAACTGTTTTGTTTTATTTAATACAACTTCCTTCAGAAATATTCACCAGTTTCAATGGAAAGTGACTGCACGGTAAGTCAGTTGAGACTCTTTTTCTTTCTCTGAAAATGAAGTAAGCCAATTCTAAATTCATGTGTCCACCACACATCCATTATTTTTCCCTTACATAATATATTATACTATATAATTGCATTCACACAGCATAAGTTGGTAGTTTCAAGGAAACTATATTACAATTATGAATGTCATTAAAATAAAACATATATGTCCATTGCTGAAGATCATGAAGACTTAGTATTTGATATGGGAATATCATGCATCCAATATAGGATAACAAACTATTTAAGATATTTTTTAAGAATATTATATTTTCTTATTATTAAAGATTGTACTGCCCCTACTATTATAACTAGATAGCCTAACCATAGTAAATAATACACAACTTAACATGGTATTAGAGTCATCCATACTTTGCTCATCGGCTTGTGGGAACTTGTAGATGTTCATGAAAACTTTACACACTAGATTTGTATTCATGTGCGTGAAGGGAGTGTAGTAGTTAAATACTCACATTAACTAGGAACAGGAGGGTTCATATACAAGAATGAAACCATAATCCAATTGCCTTAAGATTTTGAGTGAAGATATGAAACATTCACTTCCCTTTCTCCAAACTGGAGATTAATGAACAATTTAACATCCACCATAAAAAATAACAAATTAAACTTTAGAAACCTTAGGAGACCAGAGAATGAGACCCAATCTCAATTGGTGCAATTGCCCCAACATTACAACAATATGCCGACGGCATAACCACTAATATGAAAACCTTAAAAGCATTGTGTTGCATACTTCTTTCCTTGGTCAAGAATGTGTTGCATAATGGGCATAAGATTAGAAAATATCCACACTAAGATCAAGTTCAAGGAATCAATAAATGATACCTTGTACTTCCCAACAAAGCTATGGCGCTGCCCAGTTATCATCATATCTATATCTCTATCTAATGTGAGTCTAACTGGCCGATTCAATAAATATGATGGGACAGAAGCTGCTGCAGCAATGAAAGCTGATCTTGTTTCTTTTCCACCAAATCCACCACCGATTCGTTTAGTTTTACAAACTACTTTTGACATTGGAAGCCCAAGAACATGGGCCACATATTTCTGATGCTTCTGAGGGGCCTGCACAGAAAAGAAATCATGATTCTTTGATTAAATTGCATGTATTTGTGAAAAACTACACATGAGAAAGAACACAACAATTACCAGCCATTATGCACAATCACAAAAATCACAAGACTACGAACAAGCTTAAGCTAGAAGTAACAATAGCAATTGCAAAACTTAAATAAACATTGACATGCTGAAAATCATACGCTTTTATGAAACCATGAGTACCTCAACAAGATAGATCTCAACAGGAAACTGAAGAGTAACAGCAGCAAGTGATTGAGTTCAGTATTTCATAATAAGAAGTTGATGCAGACCCCTTTGAAAGAATGTCTTCATGGAATACAGTAAACACATGAAACATCTAACCATTCAACAGATCATAAACAGAAAGGAAAACAATCTGCAAACTACATGCTACAACGAAAAGCCTCTTTTTGAAAACCTATAATATCTGGAAATGCAGTAAGAGCATACATTAAATTCTCAAGAATAAAATCGATGACTGGAGGGAAGAAACTATAAATAAAGAAAGAATGATAACACATAAATAGTGAAAAGGTTTATCAAAATTGTAAGTGCACTGAAAGAATCTTAGTCAAAATCATCAGGAACTAATTATCAACACTGTAAGTGCACTGAAAGAATCTTAGTCAAAATCATCAGGAACTAACTAAAATACAAAAACACCATCTTAATCTCTAAATTGGTTTAGCCATAACTTTTAATATGTTTATACTCCTAGGGCCACTCCCCTGAGTTCTGCTCACTAATGTCAAATTGCAATGGTAACCAGCCTTAAATCAAAATACTATTATGCCAAAAGATGATTCTTTTGATTTTTCATCCAAACAAATTTAGCCAAGAGAACTTTTGAAAGAACAACTTACTTGAGTGGATGAAACCATATGAACTTCATTGCCACTGTCCATTGTCCAAACCAAACTGCTATGTGGCTCCAAATAAAAATGTTCCTGACCACCCATTTTAACTTCTCCTTTTATGATTCTGTCACACATACCAGATTGAAAACAAAGATCCACATCTCCCTTGTTCAAAGATTTTTCTGTGTTAGGGTGGAAGCTTTTCCCAATAATGGCCTCTTGTATTGACAATATTGCAGGGAGCTCTTCATATTCAACATGAACTATTCTTGCTGCTAGTTTGGCATTTGCATGTGTATCAGCAACAATTACACCTATAACCTGCATAAAGTGAGCAAGTCATTGTCTGCACCAGAATAGAAGAAAGGGAGAAGTGAATAATTCCAAATATGGAATCATTTGAATGTGCTGAAGTGTCCCTTGATACGATGTACATTTTATTTACATTGTTATCTTCAACAGCGTGAAATTTATGCTACAAGGGCTTGTAGAGTAATGGTGAGATTATCAAGCTTCCTTTGTATGGAGTAGCTTTATATCATGACAGAGTTATGATATTGGCTATGAAAACATGGACACAATCACAAGATAAAGCCTAATACTTGAGCACTAATGTTTTTCTATTACCTAAACAATGTCCATCAGCTTCTTACCTGACCCACACAAGTAACAATCTCTGAAGCAAATAGTTCTTCATCATCAATCACAGGTCCAATATGATTATCACCTGGCACATCTTTTGCCAAAAACAATCCTGCAAAACCAGGTGAAGACTTGGCTCCTGAATCATCTATTGAAACTATTCGGGCATGTGGTTTTCTGCTTAATACAAATGCAGCATGCAAGCCATTGGAAGGCATTGGTGTATCATCAGCATACTCTGCCTCCCCTGTAACCTAAAGAAAATTTTCAAAACTCATCAAGATACTGCTTTCAAGATGAAAATGAACCAAATTTGAACAATAAAAGATGAATTAATAGAACAACATCGATGGAGAGAAAATATTGTGAAGTACATCAGATACTACCAATATTAACAGGGATTTTACTGCACTTCTCTATACATGCCAAGCATTCAAGGAGCCAAGCACAAGATCAAGCCATTGTCCTGCTATGGTATCTTTTTAAGACTACTTCAGAAAAGCACATTTACCAAAAGGAAAAAGGAGTTGCTAGCATATGGGATGACTGGAATTCTCATGATCACTTGACCAAAGCACAAATCAAAATAAAATTTCACAAGTAACCAATATACATCACTCTTGCACAGGCACTCGCTTGGAAATAATATACAGGATTTGTTAATCTGAAATAAAAAAAATTCATTACACTAAAACATCAGCGAATAGACTAGTCGTCAACAAAAATCAGAGCTAGTTAGGAACCGAATAATAGTGCATTTCAGACATTATGAATCATTGTTTCTTCGTTTATAAATGTCCTTTTATTCTCCGTTATTCCCCTTTGACTAAAGGGAGATTCCGAACAAATTTTGTTAAGTAACCAAAAGTCAGATTATGATGCAAGCAGTTTATAAAATTACTTGCAGAACAGAAAATTCCTTCAAAAATCTCTTTTATGTTTTGTTATTATTTTTTTTATAAATTTTTGGCACAACTTTGGCATGGTTGTGCATCTCTAAAAGAAAGCATATAGAACATTTTATAAAATTTACATCTCATTCTTCCGATGTACATACCTGAAGCCTTGCTGAGACGTGAACCTCTGGGGACCCAACAGATGTCCCATGTTTTATAATTTCATAATCCTGACTTCCCATAGTTGATGGCCTGTGGAAGGGTTGTACAGCTGATAAATGTGATAATGGTATAGTTTCCCTCGTGGAATCCTTCCTATCCATCTGTCCTGAAACCCACAGGAAAAATTTGAAAAAGAAACTAAGGGTTAAAGATTTTCGAAACTCCACCATCCCTCCAGGAGCGTCTTCCTTGAGCACAATCTCACTTTCTAACACTTCTAATGCACTCTGCAGGAGCTCCTGGTTCCAATACTTGCTATTGAGAAATTCTTTTGTTTTGATTGCAGATAAAGAGAAAGGACCTACCCCACCAAAAACAATCGATGCATCAGAAACTAACCAGCCATCATCTTTTTCCACAAGATAAACACGCATTCCAGCATTCACAAGTGCAATATCATCATCCCTGCGATGAGACTGTTTAAACTCTTTAACATACTCAAAAGGCCTAGTCCAAGGTAAGAATATGGAGAGCAAGATTTCACCATTAGCAAGGTCCACTTTTCGATAGCCTAAGAAGAACTTTTCTGCCAGAGTAGTTC
The DNA here is from genome assembly GCA_027564395.1 of Erythroxylum ulei. Classification (NCBI taxonomy): domain Eukaryota; kingdom Viridiplantae; phylum Streptophyta; class Magnoliopsida; order Malpighiales; family Erythroxylaceae; genus Erythroxylum; species Erythroxylum ulei. The sequence continues at coordinate 35,247,931 of JANITX010000210.1, read as the reverse complement.
TAATATTTCCCTTGCTATCAATTATTTGGAATTTTGCCTGTGAAGACATCCAGAGAGGATTCAAGTCTGATATTGGACTGGCTGTACATATGTTTCCCCCAACAGATGCGACATTTTTAATCTGAGTCCCAGCAAACCATCTTAATTGTTCAATGAATGCCTTACATGATGATGTTTCATGAGCAGGACGCTCCTTGACAACCTTTCTCAAGATCTCTAAGAGTTCAGTCAGCCTCACTGCAGCACCTATTTCTAAGCCATCATCTTTGATACTCAAGACATTCAGTTCAGGAACATGTGCAACAGAGACCAAAACCTGATACTGCATTCTCTTCAACCTCATCTCTATTCCGACCTCGGTATTCCCAATCAAAATTTTTGCATCCGGATATTTTTCTTTTAATTCCAACACCTGCTGAAGTCTTAGCGGTCGATACCATTTAAGCCCACCAAATCCACTCAAGCTTAAGGGGGTTGCTTTCCTAAGTAAAAGCTCAGGAGGAAAAATAAGTTCTTTGTCTGTATAGGTGCTTCCATCCACATCACTGTATGAGGCAGGTTCATAGCTCTTCCTACAAGTTCTATTAGGTTGAATAGTTTCATTTAATATTTTTGATTTACAAGAGCACGGTTTACCAGTTGAGGGGCACACAAATTCACGTTCATGAAGACTTAGCAAAGATGTATCAGTGTAAGCTGTATCATCAGTTTTTGCAAAAACTCGAAAGGCATCAACTATCGGCCTATATCCTGTGCAGCGGCACAAATTTCCTGCAAGGCATTCCTCAATCTGCTCTTCTGAAGGAGGTTCACGACATGACCTTAATAGTGCATACATTGACATGATAAATCCAGGAGTACAAAATCCACACTGGGAACCATGAGAACTAGCCAATGATTCCTTCAGAAAAAAACAAAATTTCCATGTAAATGAAAACCTTGTTTCAATGAATTAGGCAATCAGTACTCTAATATAAACAAGGTTATCTTCTCAATGACAAGCTGTGACATCCCGAGTTGGAAGATTGTAATCAAATGGAGTGGTGGTATGGACTTAAGGCCATGAATACTAACAACTCCTACCTAGCACCTCCTATCATGTTGGTGCAAGGTTAGATCACGATGTTGGATTAGTTTTGGCTTGGTAAATTGCATAAGAAATAACTAAAAATTTAAGTACAGAGACAATCACTTCCTATGGCTATTCAAATCACATGTATTTATCCCATCAAATTTTGAATAGAATAGCTACGGCTGAAACATTAAACAGTGAGTTTTACAGACAAGTAACCCACATGAGGACAGACGGCAGATACAGATTATTAGCCCAAAAAAAAAAAAGAAAATGCATCAGCTTAAAGGGCTGCCTTTAAAAGATTGAACAATATCGGAGAAGAAAATTACTTGAATTGGGTGCAAACCACTTTTCCGATTTCCAAGTCCCTCCACAGTAATTATGTGCATCCCTTCTACAGAATACAAGGGAGCCAAACATGCATTGACAGCATAGTGCCTGGAAAAAGAGTTCCAGGAAATAATTTAAAATTAGTGGAATCAGTGAAATTCAACAGAGATGTGAGAACCATAACAGGACGCAGGGATTGACAGAGCACGAGACTTACATACATTTCTTCAACTTCCTATTATTTTGAGAAACCATAACAGTGCAAGCCCCACAACCACCTTCACCACAGCCCAGCTTAGTCCCCATCAGTCCAGTATCTACATTATACAAATAAAAAGGAATGCAAAACTGAAATCAGATTTCTCTAAATAATATGCACCCAGAGAGAGAGAGAGAGAGAGAGGGACAACAACATAAGCTGACAACAATATAGAAATGTGGAGAATAATGTGGATGCAGTGAAAGTTAAATCTAACTATGGCTAGAAATAAAATGAGAAGAAATCAAAGTGTCTAATTCAATGCTTCCATGAAACAACTTTCCACCCAACCGAGTAATAAATTTGATTGAAAGTCAGATGCGGCAAAACTTCAGAAAAGTTGCTCAGAATTTTACTAAGAACTAGGCACCAATCTAATCCTTGGCACAGAGAATGGTGTTGAGCTGACAGAATAATAAGACAATTTTCATTTTACTTCCTAAATTGTTGGAAAGTCGCACATAATGATTGATCAATGGACTGATTTATGGAAGCTAGAAGAATCCCCAACGTCTGCTCATTTTAAGAGTAAACAATTTACTAATTCAGCCTCAGACCAAATACTTGACTACAATGTGGTCAATTAAGATTGAAAACTTTCCCACCCCTTCTTTCCTTTTTCTTTGTCAAATTGAAAATAGGACAAGCAAACACTTGTCGATCGTTCAAACCGTCAGCGCATACAAAGTAGATGACTAAACCAACCAAAGACACAAGAACATGTGTCTTATTGTATTTCTCTACTCCATCAGACGTTAAGGCATAGCAGGATAGTAAATCACCTTATTTGAATTAAATTACAAATGAGATCTTTTTATGCATAGTTTTGTTCCTTGTACGCATTTCCGTACTTGCAGAGCAACCAAAAGAAACAAGACCCGCATCATTACCTCTAAGATACTCGAGAAGAGTCCAATGGGCCAACCCGTCAGGCAACACTTTTCGAACTCCATTAACGTACAAGATTGGCTCTTTCGATGGTTCCTCTCGAAGTTGGTCGATTTCTTCCTCGTTCTTCATCGACCCCATGCGGGCTCCTCGTATTCCTTCCGGGGTATTGATTTCTACCAAGGAATAATGGCTCTGAAAAGCTCCCAAATTTCTACCCTACTCCTTCTGGCGTATTGATTTCTGTAAAGTAAAGCACGTGAAACAAATTAAATATGCCTTCTTTCTTTGAGAAGCATGAAATGAACGGCGACTGAAGTAGATTTGTCGTCTGATCTTTCATTAACAAGAAGTGGCCTTTTCCATGAATTGACACTTTCTTATCCAAACCAAAACTACTCGTCTGTTTGAAGATTCAGAAGGATTAAAATAACCATAAAAATATAAGGAGCAGACGTGTTACCGCCGCTGATGACCAGAGGCAGAACCAAAAGTTACCTACAAAAACATTCAGGGAAAAAAAAGAAGAAGAAGAAGAAGAGTAGACTATGATTATGGGATTTGATTCATGTTAGCACAAGGCGTGCGTTTTATGAATTTTGTATAGAGAAGTATAGACACGCAAAGGCTTATGTCAATCATAGAACTAGCGACGGGCTTGTCTTGGCTTTTATAAGTTAGTCGGCTGCTATCGTCTGGCTTTGTATCATTCGCGTTAAGTCTTCGATCGACGATGTAGTCGCTTGTTTGCATCTTGGTCCGACACGTAAAATACTTGCGCTCAAAAAGACGTCATCTCAAAGTCGAACACCGTATCGAGCTTGTTATTAGATTGGGCCTAGAATAAAACTATATCGGTATCCGTCGATACCGGATACTATTTCGGATAATTTTTAAATTTATAAAATAATTCTTGAAATTTTTAAAAATTACAAAATAGTTTATATTAGTATATTGTACAGTTGTACTGTATATTTTACTAATTTACTGTTTACATTAATCATGCTTTCAAAAATCTTAATAGTAAATAATAATGACAATTAATATGAAATAAGTCAATAACAATAATTTTTAAATATTTTACATATAAATAATAACCACAATTAATATAAACAAAGACAATCATCATCATACACACATCAAATTAAGAATAATACAAAGTATTTAAAATATTACAAATTACAATAATACAATTTTATCATTTTAATAAATAATATTACATCAAAAGATTCAAAACATCCGATAAAAATAACAATAAATATTACAAAAAGAGTTGATGACGAAGAAGCAATCAAGTAGAAGTTAAATCTGAAACAAAAATGTTACAGGTTCATTACATATACACAATTTAACATAAACATCAAATACAAATAAAATTAAAAGAAGAAAAATAAAAACCTGAAATTTAATCGTCAATGGGAGGATACCCACTAGAACTGCATTGACCCCATTGATAATTTGGTGCAAAATCCTCATCATTGAGAGGAGCTTCATCATCATTATCATTCAAACTTAATGCACCAAATGACATGTCAATGCTTTCTCATCCAAGATTATCTTCCAAATTCAAATCATTTACATCAACCAAATTGAGTTCTTCAGAAACCCAATCCGCCAAAACATCAATATTATCAATGGCAATTAGATCATTTAAACTACTTGTGCGATTCAAACTCCTAGTAAACAATTAACTTTAATTATTAAAAAATTATAAGAAATTATATCGAAATTAATAATGAAAATAACATACCTTTCCCGAAGCTTTAAATTGTAACGAATATAAACTAAGTCATTCAACCTCTTATGCTCCAATCTATTCCTTTTCTTAAATGAATAAATTCAAATGTGCTCCAGTTTCATTCACACCCAATTGCACTCACACATTGACTTAAAATCCGAATCGCAAACCTTCTCAATTCTGGAACACTACATCCAAATTGATCCTACTAAGAAACTGCAAGTTATAAGATAACAAAAGTAGTGTTATAAACAAAATAAAGTGATAAATAATTTTCAACAAATAAG
>JANITX010000210.1:35232826-35243254 GCA_027564395.1 Erythroxylum ulei | reverse complement strand
TTGGGTGTGGGATGAATTCCAATTGGAAGTTGAATTGCTTTGAATGATGTTGTAATAAAGGAAGTGAAGTTGGGATACATTCGGTATTGATCTATGAAGAATTTGAATAAGTTGATTTCTACCTTTCCAACGATTTAAATTATCCGAATTTTTTATTATCGGAGTAAGAGATTGGGTTCCAGAAACAGTACCCAACATGTTTTGGTATCAGAGTAAGAAAATGAAGCGATAATAGTTATGGTTTTCTTCAAGAGTTGGGTTCTAAAACGGGACCCAACAGAGGCGGCGACGGTGAGGTGAGACAATGAGAGGAGAAAAAGCTTAAGAGAGAAGAGTGGAATTGCGAAAAAGGAGAAGAAGTCGGGTTTGGGGAGAAAAATTAGGGATTTAAGGTTAGTTTTCTTAAAATTGCAAACAAGTCCCTAAAGTTTCCAACTTTGTCCGGTACCTTCCGGTACTGGCCGGTATTTCAGGCTGGTATCATGGTGGTCGATTCCGTTCCAGATTTCAGACGGTACGATACGTTCCGGTTGGAACCACCCGGAACGGAATAAAATTCACATCTGTGCATCATCTTGCGATTGTTAAGATGCTAGGAGATTTTAATAAAAACATATTCATATGGTATCTAATAATCACATGTATTAAAGAAAGTAGACCGTATCTGTTTCACCCATGTTTATGTTCTATACTCAACGAAAGTTGTATTTTTCTTCCGACCATGGTTGTTGGGTAGCTTTGTCACGGCCTCTACCCATGCTTTTTTCACCACATTATTATTTCTTCCCTTTCTGGTGGACATGTGAAATTGCGTATATTACACGCCTCTACATTTTATGTACATAAAATATATACGTGACAAATAAATGGAATTAATATAACTAAATTTGTTTTTATTCCTTAATTTGATTATTATCTAGATTTTTATTTTAGTTTTTGAATAGGATGTAATGTACCTCCTCCTTACTCTACTTTAAAACACTTATGATGTTAATAGGTTTTTGAACTGGAAATAAAATATTTAGAACTTTTCTCATTACATAATAAACTTCAAATAACATATAGACCAAAGAAATAGAATAAGATAGATAAAACTAATTAGTGAGATAACTAAATCTTTTGGAAAACAATTCTTTCTGATTTTTTTCACTTTATTTTGAACAAGTTATTCAATAACTGAAAAAAGTCATTGAATAGGTATTTTAATTAATTGAATTTCATAATGTTGATATCTTTATTACTTAATTAAGATGAGAGTGATGATTCAACTTTAACCCCATAATGTGGCAATCCAGGTGATAAATAAGTGAATTAAGAAATCTTTTTTAAATGCCTTGAAAGTCCCATTTGTGTTTACTAACAAACACCTACAAAACCGAATTCTATAATGAAATTTTTTATAACCTTAAATTACCCAAGCACTAAAATAATTAAATCCCAATTGTAAAAAAAAAATTCAAACCCAAAATTAAAAAAAACATCGTTAATCCTTAAATAAAGCAAACCCACTCTCATTTAAATAATATGATTGAACCTCTAAATTCCAGTAAAGAAGACACTAGATTAAGAAAGGAGGCGACAAACACACTTGAAACACCTAACATCTGACTTGAAACCCCTAACATCTGAAATCTAGTGCACTTGAAATCCCTAGGAGTTGAAGCTAAGACACATAATTAAGAAATGAGACATATTCCTTGTATAAGGAATTCGTTTTTGTGAGAGAAGATAGAGGACTTACATATGAGAGGATATGTGAAATCCTACATGGGAGGTGAATATCATACTCTCATTTCAAAAAGGGCATGAGAGGTGAAAGTTTTATAAGCCTATAGAAAAGACTAATAATCAATTTCCTATCTAGTTACTTTTAGGATTGTGATTCTTTAAATTCGAATTATAGTTGTTATTAGGGTAGCCTAGACTTAGGGTATGACAAATTGTATCATAAAAATTTTTGCTAATACAATTTTGATATAGGATGATAAGTGTAGGGAATAGCATCAACAATAAGGCCATAAGTAATGGGTTCTTTTAGCGGACTTTTAGTTCAGTTTCACATTAGAAGAGGATAGGAGATTATGGGTTATAGATTAAACATTGATAAGGACATAAGATTCAAGGAGGAGAGATTGTGATGTCTTGTATAGGAGGTGGTATAACAATCCTATATTGAAAAGGAGACTAGATATGAAAGGCCTTATAAACCTATAAAAATATTTAAAAATTAATATTCTAAATAACATTTAAGGTTTATGCTTCTCTAAACCTGAATTGAAGTTATTATTGGGTAAGTATGAAATTAGAACATTACATGGTATCAAAGTAAAACTTATGCTAATATAATGTTCAAATAGGAAGAAGAGAACTAGTGGTGTCGATGGTAAGGTTATGAGCAATGGACAACTCATGGCAGGTTTTTAGTTTGATTCCAAATTAGAAGAAAATGGCAGATTCTATATTGTGGATTGAATATTAATGAGGACATTAAGGATTTAAGAAAAGGAGATTATGAGATCTCATATGAGAGGTGAATATCACGATTCCTTATCAGAAAAAGTGAGAGTTGAAAACATTTATTAGCATATAGAAAAGACTACTAACCAACTTTCTTAGTTTTGAGATTCTCATAAGTACGAATTAGATTTTTCATTGGGTCAATCTAGACTTGGGATTTTATAACTAATATTAAATAATTTCATTAATATGATGTTGAGCTAGGACAACAAGGATGGGGAGTGGCATTAAAGGTAAGGTTAAGTGTAATGGGTGGCTTGTATCAAGTTTCTAATTTGCTTAGAAGAAGAAGGAGATTTTGGATTATGGATTAAACCTTGATTAGGGCATCAAGCTTTCAAGAAAAGGAGTAGGCTTGGCATTTTAGCTTGGGCACATGCTAGTCCAATCCGAAGTTAACTGGTTTAGTCTTATATTTGACTAAACTTCGTGCTGGGATCAGGCTTCTTTTTTAAGTTTTAAGCTTCGAACAAAACTCAAGCTTAAGGCTTTCGATTTGGCTTATCTTGAGGCTCTAACTATATGTTTAAATAGTACATAAAATGATATCATTTTATGTTTAGCCAAAATAGTTTTCTTTTCGGTACACATTATTATAATTATTATGTCCATGTTAAAACGATGTTATTTTACTCAGCAAACGACATTTTTTCAATATGGATACAAAGCCCCTTTTTAACCAACATTTATTTACTCAACTTCCCCTCCTCTGCTGATTGCTCACATTCCTCCTTTACTCGACTACTCCTGGCTTCTACTTATTGCAATCGACATCCACCTCTACTCCTCGTCTCTACCCTAATATATAAATAAGATATACTTTATTTTTATATCTTTATGTTATGCATGTTGATTTAGGTAATGGTTTTGCTATGGTCAATCATTTTTGTAGGTGTTTGGTTTCTATTTTATATCAATATCAAAAAATCAAGTTATGTTTAGAAGTTAGTCTTTCCTTTGATTGTAAGTTATAACTCCTTGCTAATATGAAGGGAATGATATGTTGCCTTATTTAATGATTATTAGGTACGTGCTATATTGGCTCATAGTCGATGCTTATGACTTATTTGTTAAAATGCTAATAAGGAATGATATGTCTGTGTTGGTTGATGGTTTTCTCAATGGTCAGGTTTAACATAACTTTATATTGGGTAAATTTTAATCTTATAACTTATTCCTCTTATTCAGGTTTTCCATGTATTGATAATTTTTAACTTGGAATCATCTATCATAAAGCTTCTTGAATTTACGATCCCTTTCAACATTGATCTAGTTTAATACCCTTAAGATTGAGAATTTCCTTTTAAGACTATACGTGCTACTAAATATAGTATACCAAGAGTATTTGTCATCCTTATTATTAAAAGTCTCATGAAATCATTTTAAGCCTTTTAATACATGAATTGTAGCTAATTAGTTATTGTACTTGGATTAATTAGACTTTTAAAATGTTGAAGTAGACACTAGTTTCATATGAAACACACTTTAAGTGTATCAATTTTTTAGTCTTCTTACATTGTTTTTCTAGTCAACTCATATTTACTGCTTAGTTTTGACTATAATTAAGAATATTCAACCACTTTTCCAAAAAAATTAGAAAACTCAACCAAGTCTGTTATGCTAATTTCTCTAAGGGATTATATAGAATGGTAGTTATTTTCAAGCTTTGAACTAATTAATAAAATAAAAATTTTCTAAGCTCTTAGGATTGTCCTATCTCTTCCAATCTTTTTCCATGATATTTGTTTTTACCAAAGTCTTATACTATTGAAATTGTGATAATGATAAGATTACTTGAGAAAAAATTTTAAGTTCAATGATTTGAGTAGAAACCTGTAGTAAGTGTAAAATAAGTATCCATTTCCATCTTTGTTTTTCAGATCATCCAAGAAGAAAACTTGGCACTCTCAATAAAGTTTCAGTGAGCTGATTTATTTAAATTGGAAAGTTAGTTTGTTCAATAAAACATAAATTCATTATAGTAGGATATGAGCACATAACATAAAACAATCGCGTGATTATTTTTAGCTGCCATATAGGTCTCTTAGTTTTTACCACATTTAAAGAAAATAAAAAATTAAAAAAGTTGATGATTAATTAGTTTAATTGTGCAATCATGCTAATAACAATGATGGGAATATAATATGTACATTGAAAATGTCTTTCATTCTTTATCTCACATTATTGAATCAAGTCATGTGACGAGTATAAAAGCATATTCCAAAACCAACCATGAATTTGTTAACTTCACTGAAATGTGGTTTCCTAATGGGTCACATGTAAGTAAGATTGCTCAACAATATAGTATTTGCTTCATTTTTTCTCATAAACCATAACTAATCATAAAAGAATAAAACAATATCAAATAGAAATTTTCTTCACATAAGGGTACGTGTTATATATAGAGGAGTCAATAACTCATTTATAAATGGACAATAATATTCTTTTTATGCTTTAGCTTAATATGATGTCTATTTTAGATGTAAATAATTATCATCCTTAAAATGATTATACTCACTATATAGACATAACAATGTGATGTATGTATATGTATAAATATCTATGAATAACTTATATGCACATATATTGATTGTTTCAAAAGGATAAGCATATTCCTTCATTGGAGAGTTCTAATCTAGTACTAGATAATATACCAATGAAGAGTTCTAATCTAGAACCAAATGAAGAAATGATTCAAGCTGAAGGAACATGTTCATTGAGAAGTGATGCATGGAATCACTTCAACAAGACTAGATGAAGGGATGAAGTTAAAAATGTTAAATGTAAGTATTGTCCCAAGATATTAATTAGGGTTCTAAAAGTGGAACCTCTCATTTAAAGAGACATATGGAGTTGTATAATAGAAAGAAGATGGTATTAGGAGGTCAACCATTTTTTACCGCTAACTTAAAGAAAGGGATTAAATTAAAAGGAAGAATGAAATGACCGCCACAAGCTATCTATTTTCAAATTAAAGTTTTTGATAGCTAAGATCACCATTGGTGATGAACAACCAATCTCCATTTTTTATTGTAAAACTTTAGGATGTCACTCACCTTATGTTAGTCAGCCTTCAAGATCTTAGCTCAAAATGCCATACAGAAGTACATTTTCAAGATTTATGATAATTAAAATAAAGGAATATTAAAGATATTGTCGAGTATTCATGGACAGGTAGCCATCATATCAAATATATGGACGACTGACAACCAAAAAGGGTTATATGACATTGACATCACATCACAATGATTAGTAACTGGATTTTATACAGTTAACTATTGAGGTCAATTATATTTTTAATATTGTTATCATCTATTTATTGATGATGTTATAAATAAGATTTATTCATATTTTTAGTGGTAGGATTATCTATCTGCTAGTGCCTCATACAAATGAAAGGTTGACAATTATGATAGTAGAGAGCTTAATGGATTAGATCATTAACACCAAGCTCCTTATGATTATTCAAGCTCTTACCATTTTGCACTTCTAAAGAGTTAATCCTATTTATGTTCTTCATGTTCATGATTACCTTATGGATGTAACTAGTGTTTCTACCCCCTTTCTTATGCTATAAGTTTCTAGATCTCTGTTAGAGCATGGTTAATTTTCAATTGCCATATGACTTTAAATTGTTTTCTCCTTATTAGCTAGAAGGGGTCCCCTAGGTCCTCCTATATTTCCTCTTGAATTGCTTATAATGATATTTTTATAGTTGAAACTTCCTTACAGGATCTTGAATTTCTTTTAGCATTTATAATTTAAAGTTCATCTTTGATAGCCTTTAGGTTTTGACACAAATTTATTCTTTACAACCTAAAATGGGCCTAGAGAAACCCCTTAGAATAGCTCATTTGAACCCTTCATCAACTAATAAAAAGGTATTAAACCTAAATGGAAATCTTCTTTCTATACATGTTGAACATCCCTATAACGACAAATAGGGAGTGGTCTGAGAAGAAAGGCTTCATAAATGTTGCTTTACTCTCCTTAAAACCTCTTTAGCCAATCCTCATTTATAAGGGCTCTATCTAGCTTCTTGCTTATGCTCTATCATTGGCTCTACTTGTTATACTAAGTATAGAAATTTTAGATATATTATCCCTAATTTCTCTACATGTTTTTTTAATTCCTCTTTATAATTTCTTAAGCAAACATTGCTTAAGAAATTATAAAGACCTAACCTCTAGAAGTATCAGTTGGTCACATGCGTAAAGTATTTGAACCTTTACCATATTCAAGTTTTATATAATCACTATCCTTCTATAGTGATGGTGATGGTGGTTAGACAAGAATTCTCATTATTTACCTAAGGATTTCAACTTCATCATATGCTCATGCTAGAGTTTTGTTTCCAAAGTTTTCATCAAAGTAGGTTTACTATCTAAAATGAAGTTTTTTAAGTAATATTGTTTCTTAGGTTAATTGATGCCCCTCGTATTCCAAGATACTATAGACATTAGAAGGGAGAATGTTTAGACCCATTGGATCTTCTTTTCCTCCCTGAATTCCTTTTACTATCCACTAAAAATTATTTATCCATTTTGTCTAATTTATCTTCTTCTAGGCTACTTTCCACCTCAAAATGTTTTGATGTTTAAGTAATTTCATCCCTCTTATTTTCATTTATAAGTATGGTTTCCTCCATAGTCATGTTAATTGCAATTACTTCATTCGTCTTTGGTAATACCAAGTTCTGAATGGGCACATTGAGCTGCACATTAGAGCTATTTGCTTCAATTATCTCTACTTGCTCTTTGCCTATCCCTATAGTCATTTTATCTTATGAAATTACCTTAGCCTCATTAGCTTTCTCTTTCCCTTTTTTGATCTACTTTTTGCCTACATATTCACTTTAGAGTGATCAACTAGTTTTATTAATGCCTCACAATCTTCTTTAGAAAATTTCTACCTGTTAGTCTGTACCACTTACCTTATTGTTTAAGTATGGACTTTCATTTGTATAAAATCCTTATAGAATCCTTAAATAAGGTTCTATATTCCCAAAGCCTTATTAAAGGTATAATGTCTAGAAGTTTATACGTTAGTCTCACATTGACACATACCCTAGCTTATCTAATCCTCCTTCTCATTACCACAATCACATCCGTACAAATTAGGTTCATAATGAAGCTAGCTAAAGCACTGAGTCCTTTAATGGACTAGTACTTTAAATAAACATTATAAAGATTAATCAAAATAGGTATATGCTCATACTTAATGGCATACACATATCACCTAGCATTTACTACTAATAATCATCTAATACAAAACGTATGAGAATAAAATAACAATGGTCTATATGTTTTGCAGTTGTTTCCTTTCCATTTAATTATTTGTCTCTCATATATCTTATAGTTTCTTTAATATCTTCTTCTTCTTTGTAAAATTCTTTTTCAATTCCTCAAAGTACAATACATATAATTATTCTTAACCTTCTAACTCATATTCATGTACCCTCTTTATTCTTCATGTTAGGCTCCAAAGTAAAGAAGTTTCTCCTTTCCTCAACAAGCTCAATATAATTTATTTGTTTCTTTCTCGGAAGGAGGTCTAACCAACTAAAAATAAAACAACAAGTATTAATGGACCAAATAAGGTTCTGCTTAATGATTTAATGATAACAAAACATATTATGGCTAATATTTTCATCTTTGGTGATGTTACTAAGCTAATTTTTCAAATATTTAAGCAAAATATCAAGGATAAAGTTTAATGGAGGGTTAAAGGAGAAGGGGAGCTAATTGAATCAACTTAGAAATCAAAGATGAATAAAATAAGTAAAGTGGAGCACATATATAATTCAAGACATCTTTAAGTCATTACAAGTTAAATGGACCATGAACAAGAAAAAATAAATTCATCCTATGTGTATCAATTATTATGATTTTTCTTATAACTTATACTGTCAATAAATTAGAGTTTAATTATTGTATGATCATTAACATTTAGAGAATACTGTATAAATCTTTTCATAATCAAAAGGAAATCTTTGTTGAACTTTAAAGAAAACCTAATGATCTTCAAATATGCTTTAATAAATTTTGAAATTATTTTGAATCAAAATTGGGTGTTTTAATGTTAAAAAACTTGAAGTTTTGGAAATTGATGTTTCAAAGTATTTTTTTAAAGTTAGTTTGTATAGAGAGTCAACTAGGTTAAAGGTTTAGCTCGATTACTTTAACTGAAGTTTAAAAAGAAATATAATGGGTGGTTCACAACTAACGAGACCATTAGCTAGTTAGTGGGTTAGTTAGTAAATCATTGACTAATAAAAGGTTTATGATCAATTAATCAATGGTGATTTCAAAGTTATTAAGAGAGGTCTTTCTATCTGAGTAGTTGTTCAGTTATCAAATAACTCAACCAAAAGATATGTGACTAGTCAATAGTAGGTGATTGATTAAGTGATCCTACCTAGAAACAAGTCTTTGTAATGGTTAGCTTATGTGTTTAACAGCTAATTAAGATATTTTATGTATAAATAAATAGCATTTATTTGTTGGAAGAAACATTGACATACTAAAGAGATAATAAGAGCCTTGAGGTTAGAGAGTACATATGTACATTGCATAACACATATTGAGCCTTAGTTTATTGGGTTAAGTAAGAAAGGAAGGATTTGAGTTATATATGATTGTGATATATAGATAATCAGATAAATCAGTGGGGATACACACTGTGAGAGTTCCTATTTACCTTAAATAAGATTTACAAAGAGTTACTCTTTACTCGTAGCAAAACAAGATGATTGTGAGAGTTCCTCTTCACCTGTGGCAAAGAAAATATTGTAAAATTCCTCTCTACTAATTGAAAGAAAAAGATAATTAATTATGAATTGGAACTTAGGGAATGGACATAGGCTAATAGTTGTTTAGTTGAACCACTATAAATTAATATTTTTCTCTTTTTCTCCTTTTTTTGTGTGTATTTGTTATGTTCACGCCTTACTTGAATTTGTCATAATCATTCATTTAGAATAAATCATTTATTCATTATTTTTCAAATATGCTAAAAAAAATATACACATAAAATTCATTTTCCCTCTTGTGTGACACATGAGGAATAATAAATATTATCCCTACAACTATTGAGCTTATCACATATGAAATTCTCTTTATGTTATTTTGCCATAAATTTACCACAATCATAAGTGACATCCATCCTTCAATTTTTTTCTTTGATGATGAACTCACTTTGTAAGTTGTTAAATATTATGGTCTTGCTTCAATGATTTTGTAATTGTTGCTTAATAAAGGGATGTAAAATAAGAACTTAATGTTTCACAGCTTAGGGATTTAAGACTTAAATTGAAAGGGCATTGGGGATTTGAGGTAGTATTAATGTTTTTAATTTTAATGATTGGATGTTTATTAATTTTCTGGTTTCATTTTAGGGATCATATTTGATAATCTAAAAATAATAATATCTATGTGTTGGATCACGCATGGCCCGTATATTCACAATACACTGCGGAAAAAGACCATACGACAATACTCAAGATGTACGAAAATACCTTTATGCCGTGGATTGGTTGTTTCTTTTTCGGATTCCAAGACACTGCAATATCCGAATGCCCTCTACCGGTATCCACACGAATATGCACGATTCAGACTGCTGCTATGGTGTGCCAGCACGTCCTAAAACTCTTTCCGAACGCCGCACGTTTTCCTCTCGGATGGTGGCTAGGGTTTCGTGTCACAATAGTGTCTTCCATCTAATGAGACCTAAGTTTCTCTATTTATAGAGAAAACCTAATCCCACTGAAGCCCAATAAGTTTCGGCCCATTATATCTCATATAATAAAAGCCTGACAACTTAATTCAATCTAGCTCAATAAATATATCCACATATATTTATTCAATGCCTAATAGATTAGGCCCAAGAGAATAAGCCCAGATCACATCACTC
>JANITX010000210.1:35212890-35223113 GCA_027564395.1 Erythroxylum ulei | reverse complement strand
GAATGAGTTTCATTCCTCTACCAAATGGGGGGTATGAAAGATTCCCTTAAGGTAGGATATCAAATCATTACCCCTATAATCATAATCAACAACCAACCACTTACTTTTCATTCCATACCCATTAATTTCTTCCTAAACCCATCAACCAAGCACCCCCTTAGTCACACAATTTTATGCGTTGTCCATACAACCAAAATCTCTCGCAGTCTCTCTTATTTCAGAAGCAGCGGAGCTAGCAGATGCAGCTGAATCCTTACCTAGAATGATAGCCGAAGTATTGATGAATTTCTCAATAGTTTTTCAATAACCTAAGGATTGCTTCCTCGTCAGCAGCATGATCATAAGATTGTTCTTAAGGAGGGAGCACAACTGATCGGCATAAGACCATAAAGATAAGGAGCATCACAGAAGGGAGCACAACTGATCTGCACAAGACCATAAACATATGGAGCACCACAGAAGGATATCATTGAGAAGATGACTCAAGAACTGCTGGACTCAAGTGTCATCCAGACTAATATATATCCTTTTTCTTCTCCTGTTGTTTTAGTTAAGAAAAACGAGAATACAGGGAGAATGTCTATAGACCATAAAAGCTTAAACAACCAAATGATCAAAGATAAATATCCAGGAGTGGCTAGTACCTTCAACACACAAGCAACTCAGAGGATTTCTACGCTTAGTTAGGTACTATCGCAGTTTTATTAAGGATTATGCCCAACTCAGCCATCCCTTGAATCTTTTCTTGGAATGCATCTGAACAAAAGGCTTTTGAGTTACTAAATAGACTTTGACTTCAACTCCAAAGCTAGCCCTGCCCAATTTCCACCGAGATTTCATATTGGCGACTGATGCATCTGGCGTTGGCATTGTTGCTATTCTCATTCAAAATGGACATCCAATATCCTATATCAATAAAGTGTTATCTCCAAAACGTTAAGTACTTCCTCCTATGATAGAGAAATGTTTGCTATTCTTTTTGCAATTAAAAATGGCAACAATATCTTATGAGAATATACCTTATCATAAAAATAGATCACCAGCTATTGAAATTTCTCTTTGATTAGAATGCCACTAACCCAAGTCAGTTCACTTGGTTAGCTAAACTAATGGCTTATGACTGAGATTCAATATAAGCCAGACAAGTCTAATATAGCTACTGATGCTTTATCTAGAATTCATTCTTCAGATGCTATTTTCTATGCTCTATCTACTTACTCAATTGGTTCATTTGATAACATCAAGGGCTCATGGCAAACTAATTCTCATGTATAATTAATTATTAGTTTATTACAACGTCAAATTTTTTCATATTATTCCTAGTCTTATGATAAGTTTTTGTGGAAAGGAAAATAGTTGTTAGGGTAAGATCCTACTATTTGCAAAAGACTACTACAATACTTTCATATTGGCGTTCTAAGGGGTCATTTAGGTATACATGCTACTTATCACATATTATCTTCTATCTTGTATTGGAAGGTCATTTCGAGATCTGTGAGAGAATTCATCAAGCAATGCGACATTCGCCATCGTTATAAGCTGGAGCATGTAGCATCACCAGGACTACTTCAACCTTTGCCTATCCCTCAATCAATTTTCACACATTACGATGGATTTTATTGAAGGCCTTCCAAAATCCAGAGCTAAATCGGTTATTCTGGTGGTAGTCGATAAGATTCCTAAATATGCTCATTTTATGCCCTTGTCTCACCCTTATACTGCTGTAAAAGCGGCCCTGTCATTTTTATGGATGATGTCTACAAGCTTCATGGATATCCTACCGTTGTCAATTATAGATCTTCTACATTTATGAGCACCTTATGGCAAGAATTCTTTAAAATACAAGGAGTAGACCTTAAGCACTCCTCTACATACCATTCTCAAACAAATGGGCAATCTGAGGTGGTTAATAGGTGCTTAAAAACTTACCTTCATTGTAAGACAAGAGATTTACCAAAGAGTTGGTGTTCTTGGATTTCATTGGTAGAATTTCAGTATAATACTTCTTACCATACTGCTATACTCTCACCCCTTTTCAAGCTTTATATGGTGATCCAGCAATTCTATATCTTCCCTACTTCCCTAAAGATTCTTCCGCAGTAGTAGTTGATTCATTGCTCTAATATCGTGAGGCTGTCATTCAATTGCTCAAGGAACATCTCTCTAAGGCTCAACACCGTCTCAACCCAACAAACATCACATAAACTGTTTCTTCAATATTGGTGATATGGTCTATTTGAAACTTCAGCCTTATCACCAAAGTTCAATAGTTGCTCGTGAGGTTCCTACATTAGTAGCCAAATATTTTGGTACTTACAAGTTTCTTGATAAAATTGGGAACATATAGGATTTGCCACCATCCTTTGTCGTCCATCATGTCTTTCATGAGTCACAGATAAAAGCAACATTTCTACTAATAAGGTCGCTTATGTTCTACCTCCCTTTGCTTTTTCCATGGCTATACTAAAACCATTAACTATTTTAAACAGATGAACAGTCAAAAGAGGCAATGTAGTAGCCACTCAATGGTTGATTCATTGATCCAATTTTTCTCCAGCTGATGCTACATAGGAGTTTGCAGTGATCTTTAGCTCAGGTTTCTAGGTTTTTCCTTGAGGACAACGGATTCAAATGGGGGGAGTGATGTTATGTAGCTAGTAGTTGGATGGTAGTTATGACAGTTGATATGGTTAGTTTTTGCCAAAAATAACTACCATCAGCAGTTAAGAGTAACATAATTAGCTAGAATCAGTTAAAATCTTAACCATCAATTCATTGTATAAATAAGAAATGATGTACATAGAAGATTATTCACTAAATGTAATATAATTAATTTTCTCTCTCTATCTTCTTCTCTCTTTCTTCCTCTTCTTAGTTCACTTCTTTTCTTGATCTAATTCTGAAAGTTCATTTTTGAAAATACTACATATCCAAAAACTTGATAACATGAGTGGAAAAAGGTAAGGTGCATTAGTAAAAAGGCAAGGTTTTCCTCTAGAATGTCAGTATCAGGTCATTAGACAAAAAATGATACTGATTAATTTCCAATTATTAGTTTAGGTTTCATAATTTTAGGGATTTTGGGTTAATTATAATTGGAGAGAAAGGTAAGAAGGAGAATCAAGAAGTAGAGAAATAAGCAAGAAATGAGCTTACTGCTCAAAAGTTGGTTGTATTCCTCTTTCAAGAGTTATTATACTATTTTTACATGTGTCAAAGCCTCCTCCCTCAACAATCTTGCCCACAAGATTGGAAATAAAAAATTAAAATAAGTTGCTGCCTTCGAGACAAAAAACTAAGATGATGTTTGCATCCCTTAGCGTACGAACGTGCAGTTGTTTTTCTTTTGTTATTGGTACGCACTTCAGACGAGTGATGTTGGGTGAGACAACACCCTCTACTATTTCAATGATCTCAATATCATTAATGTTGTACATAAATCTTGTGTACTTCCCAGCTAACCTTTCATTCATCCTCATCTTGTTAGTACCTGCACAAAGCTTCTCAAACAATCCATCATCTTCATAGTTCTTGTCTAACTCACTGCTAGTGGTGGATCTCGTAGTTCTTATTTTCTCATTAGCCTTACCATTTGCTAGAAAATATAAGAATTAGTTTGATTTCCTTTCCTAATTTCTAGTTGTTTCTATTTTTGAATAAAGGACCCGAATCCTTAAATTGGGGTTAAGGATCCTTAGAAATAAGGTAGTGTATATTTATGTTTTTATTAGTCTTTCTTTTCCAAGGGTACAAAGTATCCAATAAATTCAATGTATTCTATCACAAATAAAAACGAGAGAAAATAAAGTTTTCCTCAAAAATCCTAAATGGTATCAGAGCCATAGGGTTCAAATATGAAAAATGGCAAAGACTGCCATGACTGGTGCAAGCAGAACCCAAACCACATCAGAGGTTACCTCTGAAACCAACCCCGACAGCTCTCTCTATACTGGTGTTGATAATATAAACACCACTTCTTCTTTACAAATTTTCGTTCAAACACTGAACGGAAGAAACTACGTTGAGTGGTCTCAGTCCGCCAAACTTGTACTCGAAGGCAGAGGAAAGCTCGGATACATCACTAGGGAAGAGAAGCAGCTAGAAGAAAAGGAGCCTGGCTTAAAAAGATGGAGGGCAGAAAATTCCCTGGTAATAGCATGGCTTCTAAATTTGATGGAGGCAACAATTGCAAGGCCGAACATGTTCCGTCCAACTGTCAAAGCAGCGTGGGACTCTATCCGGCAAACGTACCCAAACTTGGAGAATTCTTCACAGATTTTTGAATTAAAATCAAGGCTTTGGCAATCCAAGCAAGGAGATCGTGAGACTACCGTGTATTAGAAATTTAGAATGATGGTGGCTCTTTGGTTGGAGCTAGATCAATGTTATGAAGATGAATGGGAGAATCCAAATGATTGTGCAAGTTATAAGAAAAGAGAAGAGAATGTTCGTGTCTATGTGTTCCTTGCAGGAGTAAATAGGAGTTTAGATGAGGTAAAGGGAAGAATTCTTGGCCAGAAACCACTACACTCAATTCGTGAGGTTTTTATGGAGTTACGGCAAGAAGAAAACACAAGGAGAATCATGCTCAGCAACCTTTCACAAAGGAACAGTTAGAGCGTCTGCACAAACTTTTTAAACCTCCACAATTCTCTGTTACTCCTTCATGATCTCTTGCAACCCAGGGTAAACCCTCTCTACCTTTGGTCTTCCTCCTAGTCCTTGGATTATAGATTCTGAAGCAACAGATCACATGACAAATTGCTCCCAACTGTTCTCATCATATAAGCCATATGCAGGAAACAAAAAAATTAAGATTGCTGATGGATCTTTTTCGGCAATAGCCGGGATTGGTTCAATCAAAGTTTCCCCACTTATAACTCTTTGTAATGTACTTCATGTTCCAAAATTGTCTTGTAACCTTCTTTCTATCAGTAAAATAACCCATGATCTAAAGTGTCAAGCTAATTTCCATCCAACTCATTGTGAGTTTCAGGAAACAGCCTCGGGAAGGATGATTGGCAGTGCTAGGGAAAAAGGGCTGTATTTCTTTGAAGATGGAACAATCCCAAGTAAACTACCAGTTAATAGTTTATGCTTTGAATCTGAATTTTCTTCTAGTAATCATGAAATAATGCTATGGCACTATAGACTTGGTCATCCAAACTTTTATTACTTAAGACATTTATTTCCTCCTCTTTTTATTAATAAAAATCCATCTTCATTTTAGCGTGAGATTTGTATGTTTGCAAAACAACACCGAGCCTCTACTAAACCATTTTCTTTAATTCATAGTGATGTTTGGGGTCTTCAAGAACACCAACAGTTCTTGGAAAAAATGGTTTGTCTCATTTATAGATGATCACACTAAAATAAATTGAGAATATTTATTGAAAGAAAAATCTGAGGTTGAAGAAGTTTTTAAAAACTTTTATATATGGCTCAAACACAATTTGATGAAAAAATTCATATCTTTAGAAGTGATAATGGGAAGGAATTTTTTATAAGACTTTGGGGAGTTTCTTTTATTGAAAAGAGAATTATTCATCAGAGTTCATGCAATGATACCCCTAAACAAAATGGAGTTGCAGAGAGAAAAAAACAAACATCTTCTAAAAGTATCAAGAGCATTACTTTTCACAAATAATGTTCCAAAGTACCTTTGGGGTGAAGCTTTTCTCATAGCAACCTATCTTATTAATTGAATGCGCTCAAAGATTTTAGATTTTAAAACTCCTTTACAAGTTTTTTCAAAAAAATATTCATCCTCTTGGATAGTATCCGATTTATCCATTAAACTCTTTGGATGCACAATTTTTGTCCACAATCATGACCCAAACCAAAGTAAACTTGATCCTAGAGCTCACATAAATGTGTTTTTGTAGGATATTCACCAACTAAAAAGGGCTATAAATGCTATGATCCTACTTTGGAAAAAAATGTTTGTTTCCATGGATGTATCCTTTTTTAAAAGGACACCTTTTTTTAAGTATCTTCTTGAGGGGGAGAAAAATAATGAAGATCCAACTTGGGATAAAATCAAAACCTTGGTGAATGAAGATCTTTTCTAGATTTAGAATAATTCAAAGTTTGAACCTGTGTCAAACATCTCACGAACAAAGACTGTTTTAACTCAACCCGAACAAGACCAAAGTGAAAAAAAAGAAGATGGGCCAAGTCTTGTCCCAGTAGAAAATAATGATTCCTTTGAAGGAGATGAAAGAAAGAAAAAATTCGGATTGGTTTACACCTGGAAAAACTTTACTCAGGAAAAGATGCCCGAAATTCCCAACAAGGCCAACATTCCAACCCGGGGCAGGACCGAAACTCTTTGAGTATGCCTCTTTCAATTCAAAACTCTCCAAGTGATACTCCCTCCTTAAATTCTATTTCTGAAGAAAAACCCATTACAGATCTTTATATTCCTATTGCTCTTTGGAAAGGGGTTAGGTCGTGGACTAAACACCCAATGTCAAAATTTGTGTCTTATAAAAACCTACCTCTTGCTTTCTCCTTCTTCACTAATCAAATGTCACTTGTGGAGATTCCAAAAAATGTTTAAGATGCTTTACAGGTTCCTGAATGGAAGGAAGCAATTCTAGAAGAGATGAGAGCTCTTAAGAAGAACAGAACATAGGAAGAAGTGGATTTGCCAAAGGACAAGAGGACCATACGGTGTAAATAGGTATTTACGGTAAAATACAACTCGAATGGATCCCTAGAGAGATATAAAGCCCGGTTAGTTGCTAAAGGCTTCACCCAAACGTACGGAATCGATTACATGGAGACCTTTGCTCTAGTAGTAAAACTTAATACTGTAAGAGTGCTTCTTTCATTGACTGCCAATCTAGATTGGCCTTTACAACAATTAGATGTCAAGAATGCATTCTTGAAAGGAGACTTAGAAGAAGAAGTTTACATGGATGCTCCACCGGGTTTCAAAGAAATTTTTTTGGCTCAAATGTATGCGGATTAATTAAGTCCCTTTATGGTTTGAAGCACCTCAGGCTTGGTTCGAGAAGTTTACTTGTTTGGTGAAAAGGCAAGGTTATACACAATCTCAAACATATCACACAATGTTCTTCAGGCACTCATTAAGTGGAAGAATCGCAGCCTTAATAGTCTATGTCGATGACATTATCTTGACAGGCAATGACTTAGAAGAGATGTATCGCTTAAAGAAGAATTTGGCTACTGAATTTGAAATCAAAGATTTAGGTTTGCTCAAATATTTCCTAAGAATGGAAGTAGCAAGATCAAAAAGGGGATTGTTGTTAGCCAAAGAAAGTGTGTACTAGATTGTTGAAAGAGACAGGGAAGAGTGGATGTAAATTGGTAGATACACCAGTGGATCCAAATGTGAAACTGGAAAATAGCAAAGGAGGATGCCTGGTGGATACAACAAGATATCAGAAGCTGGTAGGTAAGTTAATTTATTTATCTCACACTCGGCCAGACGTAGCCTTCGTAGTCAGCCTTGTAAATCAATTTATGGACTCACCTAGATAGGAACACCTTGAGGCTACCCACCGTATTCTATGGTATTTGAAGAAATATCCAAGAAAAGGCCTATGTTTTAGAAAAAATAATCAATTTAGGATCGAAATCTACACTTATGCAGATTGGGCTAGTTCCTCTACTGATCGAAGATCAACAACAGGATACTTTTCTTACGTGTAGGGTAATTTGGTAACTTGGAGAAGTAAAAAGCAGAGTGTAGTAGCAAGAAGTGGTGTTGAGGCTGAATATAGAGCAATGGCCAATGGTGTTTGTAAACTACTATGGTTGCAACGGATACTGAAAGAGTTAAAGTTGCTTTTAGAGACTCCTATAAAGTTATACTGCGATAACAAAGCTGCAATCAATATAGCAAATAACCTAGTGCAACATAATCGAACTAAACACGTTGAAGTTGATCGACATTTTATCAAAGAGAAGCTAGAAGGAGGATTAATCTATATGCCATTTGTTCCAACAAAACAACAAACAACAGATATCCTCACAAAGGGACTGAGCAAGCCATCATTTGACTTCCTTATTAGCAAGTTAGGTTTGCATGATATCTATGCACCAACTTGAGGGGGAGTGTTAGAAAATAAAAGATTTAGTTTGATTTCCTTTCCTAATTTCTAGTTGTTTCTATTTTTGAATAAAGGACCCGAATCCCTAAATTGGGGTTACGGATCCTTACAAATAAGGTAGTGTATATTTTAGTTACTATATTTAGATTATTTCTGTTTTTACTAGTCTTTTCCAAGGGTACAAATGTCCTATAAATTCAATGTATTCTATCATAAATAAAAATGAGAGAAAATAAAGTTTTCCTAAAACAATCCTACACTATTACCTGTTGATAGCAGTTTGGGTGACAGATCTAGATGATTTCTTTGAAGTTTAGGTGACATATCTAGTCTCAATTAGGAAGTTTCCTCGTGCTTCACATGGTATCCTTGTATTGCTAGGCAATCCTTGATATATCCTTGTACAACTTTTGGGGTTTTAATACATCTTTTAATCATGATCTTTAAAGAGCAAAAGATGATAAAAAGGAAAGGAACAAAAAAACAGGAAATGTGTACTGAATGGGATAAAATTTGATAAGAATTGAATAGGTTCACATTTCTTTTAAGATCTCCGGTGACAAAGACTAAACAGCCAAATCACGAAGGGTTCATGCTTACAATCTTGGAACCAATATTAACTAATCTAATTGACAGGATAATTAGAGTTGAAGAATCAAAATACCTTATTACTCCAGATGAACTAGTGTTAGATTCATATTGGATCCTACAGAACGTAATTTAACCCCGGGGCAATTCTATATCACGAAAATGACTCCCTAACTCATCAGTCCTACAAATATAAGGCCATGATTACGACCTGCCAAGAAAGATTTAAACTGCCAACCTTCGGCATAAATGATCCAACCTTTTGCATTTCTATTGTCTTTCACAAAACCAATACAGCCGATCCATTCCACGTTCACGGAAGTGTATCTACGTAAAAATCGGATTTCTCAGTAATGACCCGATTATAGTAAATTATGACCATCTCTTCACCTCTGTTACGATACATTGAATCCAAATGAATTCATGATTTCTGTTTATCGTGTAAGATTCTAAAAGGCTCAAGGGTAAGAGGAAGAAGAAGAAGAAACAAATGAGTTTTAATGACAAACCTGGATCAAATTTACAATGATGCCAGAGACGAGGAAGAGTATTCCAATAGGTAAAATGGCAACAACGGCGAACACCATTGCAGCTCGACCAACCCAATGAACAAAAAGCAGAGAGAGATTGGGGTGTCACAGTTTGTGGGAATGTTGGTCTCTGTACCAAAAAAGTTCCGATTTTTTGGGTATCCGACAGGAAAAGTGGCGTGTCTGAGGTAATAATACCCTTTTTGAGGTCTCTCCTTTGTTTCTGCTGTGTGGTTGTCATGTCTTACCTTTAATTGGCCACTGCCATCCAGTGTCTTGTTCGTTGTGCGCTTACTACTCACACTCGCTAGTTGGCAGGTCTCTTGGTTAGCCATGGCTCCCTCATTAAGTATATATATATATATACTATATATATACTAAAGACGAGTAGATCGATGACCACGCAGTCCATCCACTCCGTTCATTTCATCTGACGGTCACGACACTCTCGAAAGTAGAGACTTGCATCCCCTAAAAGAAGTTCTTCAGTATTACGGCTCTCACGTTTCTCTCGTTCGTCAGTATCTCTGGTTCTTCTCTTCCTGTTGATTTGTCTCCTTATCTCTTTTCATTTCAAGATTGTCCTTTTACCAGTACACGAGTCTTTCATGTTTGCTATACATACTATAGAATTCAAATCTAACCTAATTCTTTGCTTAACCTCTCGACAACCACCGTCACCACGTCCGACGTGTAATCGGACCCACCATGGCTAAGATCTCATAGGAGGAAGCTCCTCCGGCGCCTTCATGGGTCACCCCTAAAAGGTTGTGGCTTTCCCCCCTTTTTTATTTAACCTAATTCTTTGCTTAACCTCTCGACAACCACCGTCACCACGTCCGGAATGTAATCGGACCCACCATGGCTAAGATCTCATCAGAGAAAGCTCCTCCGACCCTTTCATGGGTCATCCCTAAAAGGTTTTGGCTTTCCCCTCTTTTTTGTTTTTTGCCTGATTGATCTTTTGCTTTGAGTTGGAGAAAACAAAATATTATAATGGGGTTTCATTTTTATTCGTGCTTCT
>JANITX010000210.1:35145138-35158680 GCA_027564395.1 Erythroxylum ulei | reverse complement strand
TCCTAGTTGGACCAAATAAATCCATATGTAACAACTCTAGAGGTCTAGATGAAGTTACAATATTTTTAGAAGAAAAAATTCTTTTAATCTGTTTTCCTTTATGACAACTTTCGCAAAGGAAATCCTTGTTAAAAATTATTTTTGGTAATCCTCTAACCAAATCATTTTTAATCAACTTGGAAATATATTTAAAACTAACATCACTTAGCTTTTTATGCCAAATCAGTTTCTCTTCATCAGTTGATATAAAACAAGAAATATTTTGGCTTTGTAAATCTTCTAAATTGATTTTGTAAAGATTGTTTCATCTTTTAGCAGAAAAGAATATGGAACTATCCTTATTTTTCACTACACAAGAATTTTGATTAAAGGACGCTTCAAAAACAGAATCACATAATTGATTAACACTAATCAAATTGTGTTTTAAACCATCAAATAGAAGCACATTATCAATAGTAGCAAAAGAATCTTTACCAATTTTACCAATTCCAATTATTTTGCCTTGCTAGTTGTCTCCAAAAGTTACCGATCCTCCCTTCTTATACTGAAGATCTAGGAACATAAACCTTCTTCTCGTCATATATCGTGAGCATCCACTGCCCAAATACCATTGGTACTGGCTGCTTCTTCCAAGGAAGGATATTTGCAGAAGATGTTATGTATCCCTTAGGTACCCAGATTTTCTTGGGTCCTTTGGGTTTAGTTTTAACGTAATCTATAGAATGATGATAATGATGCAATTTCTTCCTATGAAGAACAAAAAAAATTTATGCTAATTTTTGTTTTAAGCAAACCCTAATCCAGTTTTATCATTAGGGTGTCTATATCTCCCTAGCATATCATTCATTTTTCTCGTACTCTCCGTAAATGTTGATAGCTCAGCTGAAAGACTATTGATCCTTTGTTTCAACTGACTGATCTCCTCAAATATATCTACAACTACCTTTTTCTTCATCTCATCTACTTGTTTCTTCAGGCAGACATTTTCCTTCTCTAACACTTGTGTGTTCTTTAAGTTCTCTACGTACTTTTTCTTTAACAACTTATACTGCTTAAGTATTGCATGAGAATCTTCTAGTAATTCTGAATATGCATCTTATAGTTCACTAAATTTTGAGGTTACCTCCTCGTCACTTTCTTTTTCGGCTACTAGGCAAATGTTGGCTTGTACCGATGCCTCTGAGTCAGTATCTGATTCAGACGAATCTAGATCTTCCCAGGTTGCCATCATGCTCTTCTTGTTTTCTCTATTTTTCTTGGATTTTCTTTTCAGCAATGGACATTCGGACTTGTAGTGTCCCGGTTTATTGCATTCATAGCAGATGACTGATGTTTTCTCATTCTTGCCTTCATCTTTGTTATTCTTCTTGAAAGAAAACTTTTTGTTTCCTTTTGCCTTTTTCTTCCACATGGGTCTGATCTTCCTTGAGATAAAGGATAATTCATCTTCTTCTTCGGTCAAATCTTGATCTGATTCACTGGAGTCGTCATTCTTGACTTCCTCGATCTTCAATGCTTTCAAAGATGAACTCCTCTTCCTCAGAATCTTGTGGTTCTTTTGTCCTGCCTTCAATGCTATAGATTTATCCTTTCTGGGTTTATTTCTACATCGAGTTCTACTTCATGTATCTTTAAGGATTCAAGCAATTCATCAAGCAAGTCCTTGGCTTCTTGTACAACGGTGACTTTTGGTCTCCATTTTTCAGTAGACTTTTGAGAATCTTTCAAACGTGAACTTGATTATCATAAGTTCTGCCGAGAGCTTTTAGTCCATTAATGATAGTTTGAAATCATCCAAACATCTGATTGATAGATTCTTTGTCCTTCATCTTGAATAGCTCATACTGGTATACAAGAATGCTTATCTTGGATTCCTTTACTTAACTGGTGCCTTCGTGTGCATTGGATAGAGTATCCTACATTTCCTTCGCAGTGTTGCATCCCTAAACTTTCTCGTACTCGCTTCTACTTAGGGCATAGCTTAGAAAGAATTTGGCCTTTGAATTTAGCTGGAATCTAGCTTTTTGATCCGCTGTCCATCTAATTCGTGGAATAACATTTCCTTCATCATCTACTAGTGTATATGGTCCATTCTCTATAATCTCCCAAAGATCAATATGAGTAGATTTAATGAAGAGCCGCATCCTGTCTTTCCAGTAATGGTAATCTTCACCATTAAATATCTATGGTCTAGTGACAGAGGCGCCTTTAGCTATATATACGTGTGATTCTGCCATGGATCTTTATCCAAACTCTGTAACGGTGGTTCTTGGATACCAAGCTCTGATACCAATTGAAGTAAATCATGCATAAGTATAGAATTTATATGTGATATACAAAATGCATAAGCAGGGGGATTGAATTGTGTATTCTTTTTCGTAAAACAATCCCCTTATAAAATTTCTTTGAAAAAATTGCTTTCTAAAAAACTATTAAGTGAAAATATCACGATGTATTACAGTTAACTTCTAAGTACTTGTATGAAAACAATATGAATAAAAATCGAGAGTTGAGAGTAGAAGTTGACACAACAATTTATCCTAGTTCACCCCAAACTGTGGGCTGCGTCTAGTCCTTGGAATCCTTTCTGAGATTTCACTATACTTCTTAAAAATATAAGTATTCTTTTCACCGAGCCTCTTCAGGTCTCTTACAGCAAGTATTTTTTTCTCACTTAGCCTTTTTAGGCTCTCAGCTTTTCTTCTTTCTTACAAAAAGATTTTTGCCAGCTTTGTTACAGAGAATAATAGCTCTCAATGTTTAGCACAATGAATACAATGTTTCTAGCTATAAAATCTCTAACTCTTTCAAAAATCACTAACTTCTGCAGTCTTCGACTCCGACTCGTATTTTTAGCCTTCATCTTTAACCACTTCTTGATAACTGCTTCTTTATTCTTGTTTCTTGATCTTTGAAGAAACAGTTATTTAGTTGAGTTCTGTAACTAACTCAGACTGATTATCCATCCGAAGTGGTATTGGGTCTTCGTCTTAGTTTCGCTTTAGCTTCATCTTACTTTCTATTGTCTCATTTCCGCTTCCGCTTCGTCTTAGTTTCCTCTCCGCTTCATCTTACTTTTGTCTTCGCTTTGTCTTAGTTTCACTTCTCTGCTTCGTTTTACTTTTGTCTTCGCTTTATCTTAGTTTTGCTTCTCCGTTTCGTCTTACTTTTGTCTTCGCTTCGTCTTACTTTCTAATATTATTATCATTTGATTTTCATCAAAATTATTAATCGTAAAGTCATTTTGACATAACATATTTTGGCCCTAAACCGATTGGTTCATCCTCATCAAGAGCAGCATATGTTGATCGTCTTGAACAGGAGAACCAATCGCTTAAGGCTAAATTCGATTGTAATGAACAAAAGTTAGAACGTAATGAACGAAAGTTGGCTAAGCTTCAAAAGATGTCAAACAAATATTTGGCCCGAATTATGTAAGTAGTAGTGACGATGAAAACTATTCTTAGTTTGTACATAACTATTATTTTAATGTTTGTATTTAACATTTAATAATATTTTATTGTTTATATAAATTGTTTCTAATTATTTTTATTATATTTTCTAATAATAAATTATAAAAATCTAAATATTATATACAATAACATGGATTAAAAATGTCACCAATAATTATAATTAACATGATAAAATTTATAGCAATAATGTCTATTAAAAAATTAAACGTAACTACAAAGATTTGCCTACGTTTTTAAATTCATGGCCAAAGCTTTTTAGCTATATTTTGAAAAACATTGCCATTAACTTTTGACTGTGATTGTTGTGTCTAATTTCTGTTGAGTTTGCTATCTTTTAAATCTTGATTTTAGTTACAAGTTCTTATGTTTTAATCTAAATTTGAAATGAATTAAGTGAAAATGGCATAAATGTTCCATAGAGTGTTTTGTGACTGCTGCATAGATTTAGTTTATTATTTGAATTGATTTTGGAACCCAATTGGTAATTTTAGCAAGACAATTATCCAATTAATTCCTCTTTGTCACGTATAGGAGATTAAATTAGTGAAGTTAATTTCTCAAGAGTTTACACACCAATTGATCAAATCACTCTTGCTTTTAGTTAAATTAATTTACGTCAGTTTAATTGCTTAATTTTCTTGAAAAAAACCTTTTACCCAACAAATAGGGATAGAGTGTTTAGGATTGCATTAGTTTTTATTTTTATTCAAAGTTAATTTGAGTGAACCAATTTCACCTCGTTGAGAAGACGACCCTGGGTATTCGACTAAAATTACCTTGTATACTTATGAGTAGGATAGCCTAGGTTTTTAGAACTTATTTTGGCACAACAAGTTTTTGGTGCCGTTGCCGGGGAGGTGTTTAGTGTTTAGACTTAATTTAATTTTGATCATTTTGTCATTTTATGCATAAATTTTTGTCTTGTTAGTTCATTGAATTATTTTAGCAGTTTTTGTTACTAATTTAGTACTATTTTTATTTTGTTTATGTGAGGAAGGAGGTTGTTGGAAAGTGAACTCGTTCCCTTTATTGATAACGTGCATTGAATAAGAGGACTTCAAAGGGGCTTTGAAGACAATCTCAAGGAACCCAAGCCTAAGGTTCGAAAGATAGGTGAAAGGCAGCCAGTAATGAAGGAGTAAGCCAGACCAGTGATTGGTACTGCCACTTTGTGCATACATTTTGGAGAGGAAGACAAAAACTATGAATTAAAGAGCTTCCACTACAACATATTGTTATCTTTCTATTAGGTTCCTAGTGAAGACCCTTTAAACTTCATTTGAGAATTCTATACCACCCTCTAGACATTTCCTTTGGATGGCTTAAATGGAGATTAACTTAAAATGAGATGATTCCTATGCACATTGAAAGATTGAGCCAAGGCATGGTTGATGATCCTTTCATCTAATTTATTGAATACATGGGAGGAGCTGAACAAAAAATTCATGAGAAAATTTGATTCTCATCAAAAGACCTCTGAGTTACGGACGAAGATAGCTACCTTCACTCAGATGGGGGAGAGTCATTCCATGAGGTATGGAAATGCCTTAAACTCTTGATAATACAGTATCCACACCATCATTTTCCATTTCACTTGCATAACCAATTCTTCTATGATAGATTAACACAACACTATCAGTATACAGTGGACAATGTAGCAGGAGAAGTTACGGGAGAGAAGACTACTGAACAAACGTATGAAATCTTTAAAAATTTGGGCATCAATTCTCAACAAAAGAGCTTGAGGAGGAGAAGAGTGGGAGTTCATGAAGTGAACTTGAACTAAGAAATGACTATACAATTGGTTGAGTTAACAAAGCATATGAAAATGCTAACCATGAGATAATCCCAAGACGCTCCCAATCATGAGGTATATGGCATATGTGGAACTTTTGATCATAGAGCTAATATTTGTTCGTATTCTTTTGAATCTTTTGCAGGTGAGGAAGAACACGCAAACTCACTTAATGGTTTTCAACCGGTGGTACGAAATGTTCCATATTCGAACACCTATAACCTTGGTTGGAGAAACCACCCCAATTTCTCTTGGAAGACCAACAATCCACCAATGCAGCCCCAATCAGAATATCAAAATTTTTAGAGGCAGAATAAGTTGCAAGTGCGATCCTCAAATTAGAACCTAACGAGAAAGCCTTCACTGGAGGAACATTTGAATGCGTTTATTCAAGCAACCGCTCATAATCAAAAAATGAACAACATGAGATTTGACTCATTGGCAGCTTTTGTGAAGACAGTTGAGACTCAAGTAAGACAACTCGCTACACAAATGCAAAACAATCAAAAGGGAAAGTTGCCCAATGAAACTGAACAAGTCAAGGTCGTTACGATTATAAGAAGTGGTAAGGTGATTGGTAATCATGTTAAGATTCTTTCTAATATGTCTGATGTAGGTAATTAATAAGAGGAGAGCCTCATTAAGAGAAAAGATTAGGAAAACGAGAAAAGCAATGTACACGACTCTTCAAGTCATGTTCAAGAAGGTAAAAACCTCGAGCATGAAATCAAAGGCAATGAAGGATCAAGAATGCATAAGGCGACCGATCTTTATAGACCACCAGTTCCATATCCAAAACATCTTAAGGACACAAAATAAAATAAGCAATTTTCTGATCTTTATAACATGCTTTCTAAACTTAATATTAATCTGCCTTTGTTAGATGTGATTAGGAACATTCCAGCTTATGTGAAGTTCTTTAAAGAACTAAGCACCAAAAAATGAAAGTTTGCACCACACAAGAAGATGATAGTTGCATAAGTAGTAAGTGCAGTCCTTCAGCAGCAGTTACCACCTAAATTAAAAGATCCAGGGAGTTTCATTGTGAAAGTATAAATGGGTAATGGTGATGAGGTTAAGGGTATGCTTGGACTTAGGGCAAGGATAAACCTTATGCCTCATTCTATTTATATAAAATTGGATCTAGGATAGTTAAGGAGAAGGGGAAACATATCTGCCCATTCTTGCATCTACTTTGGATGCTAACCAAGAAAAAAGAACTTTAGCTGAGATGAAAAGGTTGAAAAAGGCCATAAGATGGAGTTTAAGTGACATTAAGGGAATGAGTCCCTCCATGTGCATGCACAGGATTATCCTAGAAGAGGAGGCTAAACCAGTGGGAGAAACCCAAAGAAGACTCAATTCTAATATGTGGGAGGTAATGAAGAAGGAAGTTTTGAAACTGCTTGATGGGGGAGTAATTTATCCAATTACGGATAGTGAGTAGGTGAGCCCAGTTCATGTAGTTCCGAAAAAATCCGGCATTACTATTTTTCAAAATGATAAAAATGAGTTAATGCCTACTAGAACTACCACTGGATGGAGAATGTGTATTGATTATAGGAATCTGAATGCGGCTACCAAAAAGGACCATTTTCGTCTCCCTTTTATTATTCAAATTTGGATAAAGTTTCTAGACATGAGTTTTATTGTTTTTTTAATGATCTTTCAAGTTATTACTAGATATCGATAGCTACTAAGGAACAAGCAAAAATGACATTCACTTTCAGGAGGATGTCATTCAGTTTATGTAATGCGATTGCAACATTTCAAAGGTGCATTTTTTCCCATTTTCTCAGACATGATCAAGGTATTTATGGATAATTTCTTAGTCTTTGGTGCTTCCTTTTGATGATTGTCTAAATAAGCTAACTCAGGTGATTGAAAGATGTATTAAATGTAACTTAACTTTAAGTTAGGAAAAGAGTCATTTTATGGTGAAATAAGGGACATTCCTTGGTCATGTTGTGCCACAAAAGGGAATCGAGGTTGATAAGGCTAAAATTGAAGTTATAGAAAAAAACTTCCACCAACCACGTTTGTCAAGGGTATTAAAAGTTTTCTAAGACATGCTAGATTTTATAAGAGGTTTATCAAAGATTTTTCTAAGATAAGTAATCCTTTGTCTAAATGTTAGCAAAATATATTCATTTTGATTTAATGAGGAAAGCCTTAATGCCTTTAACGTTCTTAAATAAAAATTAATCTCTAAACCAATTATTGTGGCCTTTGATTGGTCTTTGCCTTTTTGAACTTATGTGTGATGCTTTTGATTTTTCTATGGGATCTGTTTTAGGCCAAAAAGTTTAGAAATCTTTACGTGTAATTTATTATGCTAACTTAACTTTGAGTGATGCACAACTAAATTACACAACCACTAAGAAAGAATTGCTAGCGGTGATTTTTGCATTGGAAAAATTCAAATCTTATTTGTTAGCGTCAAAAGTTATAATCCATTATGATCATGCAACTTTTAGATATCTTTTGACCAAAACGTATGCAAAATCGCAGTTAACTAGGTGGATTTTGTTTTTTATAAGAGTTTGATATGGAAATAAAAGATAAAAAGAGACTGATAATGTTGTTGCGGATCATTTGATAGAATAACTTCTAACTTGGAAACTCTTGAACAACAAAAGAAGTAAGAAATTGCTGAGAACTTTCTTGATGAACAGTTATTTGTTGTTAATAAAGTGCCTTGGTATGCTGACTATATGAATTATCATGCATGTGGCAATTTGAGACCTAACATGACTTTTTAGGAAAGGAAAAATTCCTTTACCTAAGCAGGTACTACTTTTAGGATGATCCATACCTTTACCGAAGTTGTAAGGGTGAAATCATTTGAAGACGCATTCTAGAGGACGAGCAGGTAGGTGTCTTGACTTTTTGTCATAAACTCCATTGTGGAGGCCATTATGGAGGGCGAAAATTGCTTTTAAGGTTCTTTAAAATGGTTTGTATTGGCCTACTTTGTTTAAGGAATCTCTTTTCTTCTGCTTAAAATGTGATAAATGTCAGCGAACTAGAAAAATAAGTAGAATAAATGAAATGCCCCTAACTAACCAACTGACTATTGAGTTATTTGATGTTTGGGGTATTGATTTTATGAGCCCATTTCCTAAATCTTCTAGATTTGAATATATACTTGTTGCAGTTGATTACTTGTCTAAATGGGTAGAAGCCATACCCACCTGAACTAATGATGCTAATGTTATTGTTAAATTTTTGAAGGAAAATATTTTTATCAACTTAGGGATTCCACGAGCAATAATCAGCGATGAAGGAAATCATTTATGCAATAAGCTTTTTTAAAAGCTTATGAAGAAATACATAATCACCCATAAGGTGGCGACCGCAAACATTTGGCCAAGTGCAAAAGAGTAAAAAGCAAATCAAGGGAATTTTAGAGAAGATTGTGCATGCATTAAGGAAGGAATGGTCAACACTATTAAATGATGTACTATAGGCATATCGAACAACTTACAAAACTGTCTTAGGGATGAGCCGTTATAGGCTAATTTTTGGGAAGGCTTGCCATTTGCCCAGAGAGGTTGAGCATATGGCACTGTGGGCAACAAGACGATGAAAATGAACTTAGATGATGGAGGAAGGGAGTTTTTGCTTCAAATTTTAGAATTGGATGAGCTCCAAAATGAGGTTTATGAGAATTTAAGAATCTACAAGGGGCGAACAAAATGCCTTCATGATAAGGGCCTTGTCGGTAAGTCTCTAACACCTGGAATGAAAGTTCTATTGTATAATTGTCGGTTGCGTTTGTTTCCGGGTAAGTTGAAATCAAGGTGGAACGGGCCATTGAAAGTTATCATGGTCTTTCCATATAGAGTCGTGAAACTAGAAAATCCGCAAACAAAGGTAACCTTTAAAGTGAATTGACACCGAATGAAGCCATATTGGGAAGGAGCAATTGAAGAGAAGACAGTAGACTCAATCAATTAGAGCGACCCACCTAAAGCTTGACTATTAAGGAGTCCAACTATAAGAAGTTAAAGAAGCATTAAATGGGAGGCAGCCTATTTAATTCCTGTTTTTCTATTTTCAATTACTTGTTGTTGGCTCTCTAATTAGTTAGTGTGTTTGCTTTTAATTTTAAAAACTGATTAAAAAAATAAAGAACTCATACCTATGCAAACGTGAGGTTGTATAGGTGTACGGTGTTAGAGAAGTGTTCTAAACGCAATCACCTTTAACACTTATTATATAAATCATTTTATGATCAATAAAGACATTTTTCATTATTTCAATGTTATTACATTTATGGATTTGATATTGATCTTAAATTGATTTAATGAAGTCCTTGATACAAAACATAGCATGGAGGAGATCATGATGAGATTATGGTAATGAGATTCCTATCATATGTATTATGTTAGTATCTAAACTTTCCCTAGTCATAGGATTAATGAGATAGGATAGCATTAATTCGGATAGACTAACACATGTTATACTCCTTGATTAGATCAAGTAGTAGATCTCATAAGCGACAAACATGAGTTATTTAGAGTTAACATGTGGATGCTTACTAAGGGCAGTAAGTATATTGGATTGATCTACTATGAGACAATCATATGGATATTTATTCCAATGTCAATGATAGTCTCATTATAGCAATGGTGCAAGTATCCTTTGACTTGAGGTGCTCAAGGATATCTTGATTACTGATCCTGTGCTTTGACTCCATTTATCAATGCCTTTCAGGGGTTACTCCTAGGGTGGTGATTGGGTATAGCTTGAGGTATTCAGAGGTAACTGAGTAGCCAATAAAGGATTCACTACTCCTGATAGAAGGAGATGATGCTCATGGCCTCTTGTCGGTATGTTATGTCAATCCGTCAGTGAATTAACAGTAACAATGTAAACATTTTTCGACGGTTTATAACAAACAGTTGGTAAATATGGCTCAGTTTACCGACGGTTTCTTTACGATCCGTCGGTAAATATCGCTTAATATACTTACAAAATTTTAGTTTCCATCGGTAAGAGTCATAAATAATTTGCGATGAATTATCATAAACCGTCGGTAATGATTCTACCATTAAGATATTAAATTTCTTTTTTAAAATCCCGACATTAAATTTTATTAACAGCTATAAATTATCTGTACATGATTTTGTTGATTTATTTATATAATTATTTTTAAACAAATATTTAGTTGATCATATAAAGTTAAAATTTTCTTCATTCATAATAAAAACATTAAATTGTACATAAATTCAAACCAAATGACTACAACAATCCTATTGTCCTGTTGAGCGCGGATGGTCTGAGTCTCCATCCCTCCCCTTCAACTGCTCCACATCATTTGGGAGTTGAGTCATTTACTCTATATACTGTTGCAACTAACTTGTTAATGTTTGTACTGTGCTCTCAAGATGATGGATAGTTCCATTGTTGGCCGTCTAGTTGATATTGCTGTACCGGACATAGAAGAGTGCGAATAACATGTGTTTGCAAATTAGCCTAGCTCAAAGATCCTTCCACGACTGTCCCTACCACCCATTGCATCAAAAATATGCTTGGCTCTCATTAACAGCTTGTTCTCCCTGAGCTTGTTGCTGAATTGTTTCTTGTATTTGGTCATATTACGAGGCAATGCTGATATTAGTAAGTGATAATTATTAATAATGAATATTAAAGCATAAATTTGATATACATTCAGTTCTCTATATCGGCTGTTGATGAATGTCACACCATCATGCTTCTTAGTATAAGTATGGCAAAACAACTAACGGGGTGTAAGCCTTATGCCTATAGACTTTTCCTACATAGCAATAAAATGTTTTAAGTTAAATTAGAATTTATAAAAATTTCGGCAGAGTCTCCTCTATTTTTATGATATTACCCCTTATTGAACAAAGAAAATAACTCAACACAACCATATATGGCACCAGACATTTATATCATGATCATTATCCGTACTACACATATTTTCATCAAAATATTCACACATCAGTTTAAACTAAAATACAACAAAGTAAAAAATGAGAATATAAGTGTAATATACTTACAAGTCTCTCTATATGCTCATGGTGGGTAATTGATTCTCCTGTATGAATGGGGAGACTGTCTTCCCCTAGGCCTCCACGTCTATTGGTCGAGTTACGCCCGGAGATAAACATTGCCTCAGGTGATGTCCAGTACTCTTGCCAACGACTCCATATGCCCTCAGAAATATAAAGCGGTCATACACCAACCTTGCATATCGCACCAATAAAGTCGTGATAATATGTACGAGCTTGCTTTTCCCATACACTATGAATGACCCCGTTGATACCAGAATTCCAGGAAAATTGTTTATGAAATTAAAAGGAATAAATTCGATAACTTATAATCTATTAATATTTATGTTATTAATGTATACAAATAAATGAAAAAAGAACATTATTTCCATATTAAACCTCAAACTCCTGAAAGTAAAATGCCTTTGTGGCCTCAGAGATCTTCTTCCATACATAATCCTCATGATCAATCCTCTCCTTAAATGTAGATGTCATATGTCTGGAACACGGTCCAGATGGAATCAACCTAATATAAAAAATAAATTTATACTATTTGTAAAAAAATTAAACCTATAACTTAATTATAAACATATATAGTGTTTCATGCGATTTTACTTACAGTTTATTGACAATTTTTATAAACTTTCTTCCATCAGGTCCCTCAGCTTCAGGCTGACAGTCATCTCCTTCATCCACTATAGTGGTAGTGGATGATGTATGAATGGTGGATTGTGAAGCATCAGCAGTTGCAGGTGATATTTCATCTGCAACTGTAGGCCCTGGAGGTGGAGGTGGTGATTCAGTTGCAGCTGGAGACTGTGATGGGCCACCCTCATAGTAAGTCCCTCGAACATGCCTCTGAGCTTTGACAGCATGAAATCACGTTGTCTCTTTGGTCCCATATTTCTACCTGAAATTCTTTTATTTATTGAATTTTGTAGAAATATAAGAATTTGAATTTGAATCCAATATTTTTCACAATATATGTAAAAGGAAATAAGGTGATTTGTTGAATATCATATTGAAGTACAAACTTTAAATTCAATTATGAGAATAATTGTTACAGTCATAGAATAATAATATAATTAGTTTAAGGCAAAGTTTAGTGTATTGCAGAGATACATGACAATGATATAATTATTTTGTTAGATTCAAAGTGACATGAGAGTTGGTAAAGGTAAATGAGTCCCCGATGGCTGGATTCCTGAGAAGGTTCATGACATGTTTGAACGCATCAATGGAAATAGTGAAAGTTCATCCCTTATGTGTTTGGTTTTGAACACCTTCTTGCAACAACGTTTCCATTATTGCTAAACTTATAGATGAAATGTTTGGAAATGGTTTACGTACAACACAATAGGAAGGAACTTACATATTGTTAGATTAGATACTCGTTAAACGAACCTATCCTGAAAACTTATACGTACGTGAATGTCCAGATGAGTTCTGTGGAATTGCCAACTTTTCCAAAGCAATCGATTTCCTTAATCCTTCATCGACCATTGTGTCGTTGCTCCTGCCTCCTTTAACATACATGTCATCTTCGAGATTCAAGCAAGCTTAAAACAACATGTAGTATATACCATCAAATGTGAATATATATAACAACTCCATAAAGGGAAATGAGATGTACATAGTAAGGAAAGTGACGCTATTCAAATGATACTATACTCCTTAAAGCAAAAGATCGGTCATGGAAGGCAAACAATCATTACTTAAAGAAGTGGAGATTATTGTTGCATCCTTTATTCCTTTGGCAGGGACAATTTTGTCACATTCCTCCTAACTGAATGAATTACTACCATTCGAAACCAGATGCCATGTCGGTATTCCTTGATTAAGAATTTGAATTTGACAGAATATATTGAAAAGTTTGAAATGATCTTCTTTGTCGAATAAAATATTCAACTACATACACAAATTAATCGTTATGATAACTTAATTGTAAATTACAATCATCTTCATTTTCTGAAGAATAAGAATCAAAATTTGACTCCTCTTCAGATCTCTAACCCTCATCCTCCTCTCTAGATGAAATTTCAACATATTCGTTAGATGGATTATTCAAAGGTTCATTATCATCATATGTGACAGATGCATTTATAAAATAAACATCTTCATGAAACGTTCACTTTCAATTCTCTTTTCTCCTTTTCCATGTGATTCAAAAATACCTCTGTTGGATCCCGTTTCCGGAACCCAACTCTCTTGACTATCATACCGTCATACTTGAGCGTGTTACCTTGCTTATCAC
>JANITX010000210.1:35037055-35048346 GCA_027564395.1 Erythroxylum ulei | reverse complement strand
GGTTCCTTGAGAGTCGACCCGAGGTTGCATCCTATGTTGCAATTCTTGGTATAAATTGATTTTGACCGGTTTCCAAGAATCAATCTTAGGATTGAGTGATAAGCCGCGATCAACAAGCGAGGCAAACATTCCTTAAACTAAAAGAATTCAACTAATACTAACTAATGCACCAAAAATGGTGTTAAAAACTTATTGAGCAAGTTTTATTAAGCCAAAATGACTTTACGTCAATGGTTTTGATGAAGACCAAATAATATTGAAAGAAGAAAGTAAGACAGAAGCAGAAGAATATGAGACAGAAGGCGCAAACCAAAAGTGAAACGGAAGGCGCAAAACAAAAGTGAGACGGAAGGCGCAAACCAAAAGTGAGACGAAAGGCTCAAAACGAAAGTGAGACAGAAGCGTAAGATAACAATCAGATGGAAGGAAGTAAGACGGAAGAACCAATACCACGTCAGATGACTAATCAGCTTGAGTTAGTTACAGAACTCAACTGAATAATTGATTCTTTAAAGATCAAGAAACAAGAAGAAAGAAGCAGTTATCAAGAAGCGGTTAAAGATGAAGACTATAAATATAAGTCGGAGTCTGCAAAAAGCTTAACGATTTGAGAAGTTAGAGATTTTCGAAAGAAAAAACTAGAAATTTTGTTGTGCAAAAGTTAGAGTTATCCTTATCTGTAACAAAAGCTCAAAAACTCTTTCAGTAGAAAGACGAAAAGCAGATATCCTGAAGAGGCTAAATGTGAAAGAATACTTGTTGTAAGAGACTTGAAGAGGCTCGGAGTCAAAGAATGCTTGTAACGTTGTGAAGTATAGTGAAATCTCAGAAAGATCTCTGGGGACTAGACGTAGCCCATGGTTTGGGGTGAACTAGTATAAATCTGTTGTGCCGATACTATCACTCTCTCAATTATATCTCTCTCTCAACTCTACTCTCAACTTTTTCAACTTTGAATTTTTAATCTTACTGTTTTCATACGAGAATTTAGAAAATATCTTACAATACTAATTTTCAATAGTTTGAGAAAAGAACAAGTTTTAAAGAAATCGTTGAAAAGGGGATTATTAAAAAGGAAATACACAATTCAACCCCCCTTCTTGTGCATTTGTATATTGAGTATTAAGTTTATATTAACGTGTGATTCACTTCAAGTTTTAATCTTATAATAATAACCTTAATATTTTACAAGCCTATGAGTTGTAAGTGTAGTATATAAGGTGTCGATCTCACGAGAAATTAATGAACTAATTGAATCCTAATTTGTTTAAGGCTTAAAAGTGTAATTAAAATGAGAAGCAAATTAAACAATTAAATATGGATCGATTGGAAATGAAATTATAAAATTAACACAAAGAAATCAAAATTGAGAGCAACCAGTTGTCAATTGAAAATTCACACAAGGAAGGTTAACCAATCATGAGAGAAGAGGATTTATCATATCATCTAATGCTAACGTAATTACTTTTGAGTTAATTCAGTATCGACCCTAGACTTTCGAAGGGTGGATTACGCTCTCTCGAGTTATAATCATTAAACCCTAAATCATAAGCCCTAATTGAATTGGATTACTAAAATTGCAATCTCTCAATTAATAAAAACAACCCATAATCCAATTAGATCTTAAGCATTCTAATAGACAATAGGGTCCTTACATAAGATCTCTCTTCGTATAAATTACCAATTTGATTGTTTGTGTGATCTACTAGAATTTTTAACTCTCATTACTCAATCTAATCATTTTACTATTGGTTCACTCTCTCGATTTATTACCAAAGCAAGAAAAATACCATAAACAATCACAATACCTAACTCATTTACATCAAAAGTAATTAAATTAACATTGATTCAAAAACAAATCCTTAAAAGAGTTTAGAACATCCTTAAACACATATTCATCATCATCATATCCATCTTATTCGTCAAATGAAAGAAATAAAAAGATGGAATGAGAAAGATAACTTGGAGTAGACTGGGAGTGACAGCAGCAGCAACAGCGGCTCCTTCTTCCCTTATAGTCTTCTCCCTTCTTCTCTCCTCTTCCTTAGCTTCTTTCCAAATGTAGCAAATGGAGGCTCTTCCTTTTGGGTTTCTTTCTTTTGCTTTTATATGCCTTTTCCATTTAGCGTAAAAACTAGGTTTTACCCGGGCCCAAATGTCCAAAATAACCCTAAAAAATTTGAGCTTGAAAACAATCCCTGTGTCTATTATCGCACCTGTCATGATCGTGGCCAATGAGTCACAATCTTGACACTTAAAATCATACTTTTGTCATGATCATGACCATTGCGTCATGATCGTGACCTAGTCCTATTTGGCTTCTATCATGATCGTGGCCAATGAGTCACGATCGTGACCTTGACTCCTCCTCCTAGCTTTTTCCAAATCTTCTTTTGTCTTTTTTACCTAATCTAAAACACTAACAAACTCATCAAAACACCTCAAACATATAAAATTAAAGCTTGATAACATGCTCTAACCTACATAACAAAAAAAAAAAAACATGAACACAATCATACTAACGTAATTCTAAACCTAAACATGCACAAACAACCTAATTAACAACTAAAAACATACTAAATTACCCATTAAAAATAATGCAACCTATAAATATCAGTAATGATGATGTTCATATTCATATCTCAAATAAAAATGATGCATATGCACATTGGAACAAACTAGTTGAATTATATGCTTCGAAGATAGGAAGAAATAAATTATACTTGACAAAGAAGCTTATAAGCTTAAAATATAAGGTTGGTTCTCTTATTAATGATCATTTGAATGAGATGTTGGTATTATAAATTAGCTAGCTTTTATAAAAATCTGTTTCGAAGATAAAATGCAGTTATTATGGCTTCTCAACATACTTTTTAATAAACAGGAGGCTTTTAGAGTTTCGGTTACCAATTTAGGCCCTAAAGACATTTGTGTCCCTGAGTTTATGAAGAATAATATGTTAAATGAGAAGATAAGAAGGAAGACAATTCTTCTTCTTCTTCTCATATAGAAGGTCTTATTACAAAAAGTTAGCGAAGAAACAAAATAAAATAATATCCTGAGGAATATTGTCAACCTAGTCTGAAATGCTTTAATAAGTGGAAGATTTATAGGCAATAATATACTCATATGTCAGGAACTCCTTAAAGGATACAATACAAAGGAAAATATGAGGAATTACATAATCAAAATAAACCTTGCAAAGGCTTATGACTCTATGAGTTAAAGCTTCATTTCAAGCATTCTTAAAACAGCAAGATACCCCCTTAAGTTTAGAGAATAGGTTGAAGAATGTGTGACTACTTCCTCTCTAGATATATTGGTGAATGGAGAACTTACTAAGCTAATTAAAGCTAAGAAACTATGAAGGCAATGGTATGCCCTATCTCCTTACCTGTTTGTGTTATGCATAGAGGTTCTATTAACTATCCTCGAGATTAATATAGAAAAATGCATTAGATTCCAATACGACCATAGATACAAAGGTACTAAAATATCTTACCTTGCATTTACAAATGACAAACTACTATTTTAACTACCCCTTACAAAGAGTTTAAATTAGTTTAATGATTGAGAAGCAACTTAAAGAAGAGCTGATTTTATCTCTTAGAAAATGCCAAAAGGGATATTGTATTGAAAGAAATGGACATAGGGCTAAGCAAGGCAAACTATCTATCAAATTCTTAGGGGTGTCAATATCCCAAAAAGGAATTGATGCTTCTGATTATAGGCCATTGATAGACAAATTCAATAGAAAAATCAATCATTGGTGCAATAGGTTCCTAAGTTATGGGAGAAGATTGCAATTAGTGCAAACCATATTAAATAACCTAGCTACAAACTGGATCAACTAGCTTTCACTTCTAAAGTGTGTTTTAAAGGAGACAGATAAGAAAATAAGGGATTTCCTATTAGATGGAGCAAACCATAGCAACAACAAACCAAAAGTTAGATGGGGGTAAGATATGTTAACCAAAGAACCAAGGAGGTTTGGGGATCTACTCATCTAAACTGCTCAACAAAATCAGTTTGGAAAAGAAATTATAGTGGTTATGTAGTCAAAAAGATGAGTTATGGGTTA
Source organism: Erythroxylum ulei (assembly GCA_027564395.1). Lineage (NCBI taxonomy): Eukaryota > Viridiplantae > Streptophyta > Magnoliopsida > Malpighiales > Erythroxylaceae > Erythroxylum > Erythroxylum ulei. The sequence goes on along the minus strand of JANITX010000210.1, from coordinate 35,044,265 downwards.
AGTGGGCACACATTGTATACATCAAAGGGTATAACATATAAAGCCTAAAACTCAAGCAGAATATTTCATGAAATTTAAGGCAAACAATGGGAACTAGATATTGGATGTAGAAACTGGTTTTCTGAAAAATTAGGACGGAGATTTAACATTATTTTTGTATAGTTAATGGCAGAAAAAAAGGTCCATTATATAAAAATGAGGAGATATAACATCCAAAACTTGTTATTAATCAAAGCACAAAGGTTAGCAAGTTTATTAGAAACAATCAATGGAGATGGCCTTACCATAATAGTAGAGGCATGGAAATCATCATAAACAATATGTCTATATATCAAGAAGCAAAACTGGATGATGTCCTATGGAATGTTAATGGATCCAAAGCTTTTAGCTCAAAAGCTTGTAGAAAATTTCTCCAAAAGAACCAAATAATAGAGTGAAGTGGAGAAAACTTGTATGGGACAATGATATCATCCCTTCACTTACATTCATTCTCTAGTTAGGGATTGTTGGGAGACTCCTAACTAAGGAAATAATTAAGTTTCCAATTGCCTCATCAATATTTGAGTTGTGATATGCCCACCCTGAATCACTATATCACATTATGGTAAGTTGCAAATATACATCTAGAGAAGAATATAAGGACTATTAAACACCAGAAAATAGTCCATATATAGAATGACCTAATAATAGATAGGATGATTACTCTGAGAACGAGGAATAAGACATATTACAAAATATAGAAAATTAGCCTTGCAACAATGGTGTACATCATCTGGCAAGAAAGGAACAAAAGAATTTTCAAGAAGGAGGCAAGAGATGAGGAACAACTATAATAGAAAATCATTCTTCAATATAGACTCAACCTGGTAGCAAGAAGACTAATTATGAATTTCTCTACTAAAATGGGGAGAAGATGGTCACTAGATTAAAAATCATTATTCCAACTTGTAACTAGGACACTTAGCCCCTTAATTTTTTTTCCTATTATACTTTTGATCCTTGTAAGGTTGTATATATATATTAATCAATGAAGGGTAAATTGGTCCTTGAACAATTGTGCAAGTGGTGTATGATCATGCAAGATATGTAGGGATCTTGGCACGTGTCTGAGAAGTGCTCTAAAGGTAATCGCCTTTAATACTTATTGTACAAATATTTATGATTAATAAAATGCATTTTTGTTAATTTAATATTCATATTCTTTATGAATTGATAGTGATCTTAAATCGAATTAATAAAGTCCTTGATACATTACATAGCATGAAGGAAATCATGTTGAGATCATGTGTAATTATGTTAATGTCTAAATTATCCCTAGTCATAGGTTTAATGAGATGGGACATTATTAATTTACGCAGACTAGCACATGTTAAACTCCTTGATTAGATTAAGCAGTCGATCTCATAAACTGTAAGCATGAGTTGTTTAGTGATAACATGTGGATGCTTGCTAAGAGTAGTAAATACATTGGTTGACCTACCATGAGACAGTCATATGGATAATCTATTCTAGTGCCAATGATAGTCTCATCATAGCAATGGTGCAAATATCCTTAGACTTAAGGTTCTTAAGGATATCTTGGATACTGATCCTGTACTTTGACTCCATTCCTCGTTGCTTCTCAGAGGTTGCTTATAAGGTGGTGAATAGATACAATTTAAGGTATGCAAAGGTAATTGAGTAGCCAATAAAGGGTTCACCACTCCTAATATGAGGAGATGATACCCATGGCTTCTTGTCGTAGTTATTACTTGGGAATCTCTACCTAAAGTGGAAATGTCAGGAAAATAGTCTTCAGCGACATATCCAATTGAGTAATGAGCCTCAGGGACAAGAACTAACATCACTTGGGCTATATGTGACGTAGTTAGTCTAGTAGGAGTGCCAACTTTAACCATACTCTGAACTAGGTGGGGTATAGAATGGTAAAAGGACGAATTGCACAGGAACATTGTCTATGGAAGGGTTAGTAGTCAAATGACTGACTTTCTGGTCAATTGGTGGTCATGATGTATTGCTAGATACTACTTATGACTTGCTTGAATTAAGTGTTAATTTAAGTGGCCAACATAACCGAGAACCTAATGGGTCACACATATTGGAGATACGAAGAATGAGTAAAATGGTTTTGGATGGGAATCTAAGATATGAAAGATGTATGACTAAGCTACAAAAGTGTGGGTTATTTGATTGTGAATCATATGACACATTTGAATCTTGCTTAAACCTTTTAATAAGTAAGATAACAAAATTTAAAGAAGGGGTGAATGTTTTCATGCTAAATTAAGTTAGATTAAAAGCCACTTAATTTCCATTAACTCTCCGTTGATGTTGGGGGTTAGAGGGAGGCTAAAGGGTGTCAAAGACACTCCATTTTTCATGAAAAAGTTTTAAGAAAACAAGGTGTCTTTTTGTGAATTGTTTACCATCTTCTAAAATACTCTCTCAAAGAACACACCACAAAGCTAACAATTTGTGTATGTTCTAGTCATTCTTCCTAAAAGGTTTTAGGCTTCACTTTTTGTGTGGATATCATTATAGATGTCCTCCTTTGGTCGTTGTGGTTTACAACAACCAAAAGATGTGAAGACAACAAAGAACAAAGGAGATTGTAAGGTACACATCTTAAGTTCATGTTTTGTTTTACTACATCTAATGACACCTGTTTGATTATGTATTTTCTAGGTTTCATTTTATTTTCCGCTGCGTATTCTGATAGTTAATGCATGTGATGCATGATCAAAACCTAATTGATCATACAAGTGATATATAATTGTGCCAAAATGTGTAGTTATGCCATCCACAATATTGCATGGCCTTCCTCCCACGAAAATTTTCACGTTATACACCATAATCATTAAACCGTAGTTCTTCTAGCTCATTTAACTATAGGAGTCTCTTTTCACCAGCTTTCTCCCAATCAAAATTCAAGGCCTTTATCACCCAATATGTCTTATACTCTAACACCACGAGCAAGTGACCAGCCTTTCCATAAATAAGTTGGAATGGTGTTGTATCAATTAGGGTCTTTAAAGTAGTTTGATAAGCCTATAAAGCATCCTCAAGCTTCAATGCCTAATCTTTCCTTGAACTATTAACCATCTTCTCCAGTAGTCTTTTATGCTCACAATTAATAACCTCTACTTGCCTACTTGTTTCCAAATGGTGTAGTGTGGCTACATAATGTTAGACTCAATATCTCTTAAAAAGAGTGACGAAAGCTTTATTACAGAAATGGGCCCCTCCATCACTAATTATGGCTCCTGACACCCATATCTATTAAATAACCTCTTGATGAACTTTTTCACCACCTTACCATCATTATTTGAAGTCGTCATTTCTTCATCCCATTGTGATACATAATCCACTTCAACTAAGTGTTCCTTATACAGGATGGGAATGGTCCTATGAAATCTAAACCCTACACATCGAAAACTTCAACCTCTATAATGTTAGAAAGTGGCATCTCATCTCTTTTAGAAAGGTTTCCCACTTTTTTGCATCCATCATATTATGCAACAAATTCCTAAGCATGAACAAATGAGACCAATAGAAACCGCATTCCAATACTTAAGCCACCATCTTGTTTGCTCCATAATTAAATCATATTATTGATTATTGGTTCGTAGAAATTCCTATCTTATGTTCGTAACTCTCTCAATACTATTAATAGCTAATCCATCAGTTGATTAATAGAAATATTTCTTGTTAAAACCCCTAGGATTGCTTTGTCGATTTATGAATTCCACTATTAGATTTGACCCTAATCCACAGGATTTATGTTTTCCTATTGTTAATGGGCATTTTATATTGATTTTAGATACATAATTTGCTAAAATCTTGCCTATTTAATATTTAAATTGCACTAATTAAGAGTTATTTGTTTTAATTCTAGGCACATATTAGATTTGGGACCTTTAAAAGCCTAAAGCAAGAAAATCTCTAAATAGAAGCAAAGAAAGAGACGAAAACAGCACAGTAGTGGGAAGCAAAGAAGGGCCAAAAAATGCACAATCAACATGAAGAATACGCAGGTACATGGATAAATAAAAAAGGCAGAATGCAGATGTTTTGAAAAAGACCAGAAAAAGAGGTGGTTTTGTGTGGACAAGAGTGTGGGACCATAAGGTTGATGGATTCAAGAGATAGAAGACAACAAGTTAGCGGCGGGGAGACAAAGGGCATGAGTTTACGTGGTGGACCAAAAACCCTTGGAAAAACATTCAATACATAGCTAAGGAAGGCAAGTGGTAGCACAATATAGAGAGGAAGGAAGCGTGAGCTGATGGCATTCAATAGAGAAATAACGAAGCAGCTGGTAGCAGAAGATAGGAATGAAAGCAAATGGCGGCTGTGTTGATAGGAGTAGCAAAAGCAAAAAGAGCGTTGTGTGTGAATAAGGTGGTGTGGACCAACAAACCTTATTTGTCACGTCAATGAATAGGAGAGAAAGAAGAGAAGCTGGCGGTGGAGAGAGTAGAGGAATGAAGACAGATGGGCATGAATAACGTGACCACAAACCTTATTTGTCACGTCAATGGATAGGAAGAGGAAGGACAGAGCTGAAGCTGAAGCTAGTGGCGCGAGAGAAAATACAACAGCGGGAGAAAATAAATTTTGGGTGTTTTTAAAACTTTTTTATTCCTTCTTTGTTTTATATTGTGTGGATTTAACCGATGCAATTATATATAATGACCATGATTTGTATTGCATTGATGAATATGTGTGAGTAATTTTTCGGTTAAGGTTAGGATTGATATTAGATTAGGACAATTTTTGTGGTATTGGTTTTTGCTTGATTGAATGCATATTTAGTCCTCATTTACCTTGATCACTTAGATTAAAGCCTTAGATGATTGAATTCTATAACTAATGGGATTTAGTTTATCGGAAAATTAATCAAGCAACATACTTGAGACTAAAGTGTAGACCAACCTTAGGATCTTGTGTGAGGATACCTAGGATTAATGAACTTAATTTAAGGCATCTTGTCTTGAATGCCTTTTATTTCAAATTATCTATGAACCAAATAGGTAACTCGGATTTAGAAGAGAAGGGAATTCCTATGAACACTAGGTTCAACTTGCTTAAGTGAAGTAATTCTTAAATCAATCCACCGTTACAAGTTTTAGTGTCTAATCTAATTGAAATCCGATACCTTAACTAATTTCTGTCATTTGATTAAATCTAGTCATTTTTAATTCATACTTTGCATCTTGCATATTTCCTTGATTCACTTATTTTATTTTATTTTCAAATCAATCAATTCTTGATCGTCTGAGTAATTTTGCATCTTTTAATTTAATTTCTTGAGTGTTGGAATCCCTTGGGTACGATATCCCGTTCTTACCGTTTTATATTAAATGTCGACGGGGTATGCTTGCCTCTAGCTGGTCTAGATAGAATTTAATTTATATTGTTTTGTTTAGACCGCAACACTTATCTCTAGATTTGTATGTAACTCCTTTCAATTATGATAGATTTATTCATACAAGAGGTTTTCTCAATCTCAATCATATTAAATCAAATCATGCACTAATATTCTGGATATATTAGGACAAGAATAAAAATGCATAATTGAATCACAATAACTCAATCAATATAATTACATTAAATAAAATATTAAAACTTTTTTTATCCCAAATTATGGTTCATCATATCTAAACACTAAACATGTGTAGTTATTAATCATAGAAAACAGGAGACTCCTTACATTATACATAGACAATGCATTGGCTAGCTGGCCCATTAGAACTTCCAAATTGTGAAAGGAAGATGCATGATTCTTCTTAATTTAGTTAAATTTTGCTCCCATCCTCTTTTGGCTCTCAGCTTGGCCTTTGAATATAAATTTAACACATCCATTAACTTATCCATCTTCGATTTTGATGAACCAAGCTTATCCTGATAAAATCCTAGTGGGCCTTAAGCTCTCATTTGATTTCCTGCTTTGTTAGTGAAGAAAAATTTGGGTGGTTCTTCCACCCATGATTATAGTTGTTTGAATAGGGATTACCTCCCTGACCGTATTGTCCTCCTATAAAGTTGAGCTACTCCACATTGTTGTTTTCCACTAGGAAGCAATCAGTGGTGATGTGACTTTCTTGTCCACATAACTCGTATCCATGCTGAATTGCTTTGAGTGGGCTGAAAGATGTGACTTTCAGGCTATTTAATTGTTTGGTTTGCTACCTTAGCTAACAAGGTTACCATTGAATCTATAGTAAACACTCCCTTTTAATCTCGAAAGGTTAACTACTATCAACTTATTTTCGATGTCTAAAGACATCTATTGTTTGCCATCTTTTCTAGTAAGTCGTGCTTCACCTTTAACTATTTTCCTTATTAAAGAGTCGCCAGTTGTTGCATCAATGGTTTCTCACATGGGTGGATTCACTTCGTTGTAAAATGTTTGTAGAAGGAACTCCTTTGATAAGTTATAATGTAGACAACTCCTTTTGCAATTCCTTGAATCGCTCCTATGCTTCATATAAGGACTCCCCTTCGTTTTGTTAGAAATTTGTAATTTCCTTTATGAACCTTCTAGTTTTTGTCAAAAGGAAGTACTTAGCCAAGAAAGCTTGCACCAGCAGCTTCTATGTTGTGGTGTTCATTGGTTGAGTGAATTTAACCATGCCTTAGCTCGATCCGTAAATGTAAAAGGAAAGAGAATCCTTTTAATTGCATCTTTCAACATCCCATTATAACTTAAGGTACGACAAATTCTAGGGCATTGGCAAGATGAGCATTTGTCAACATCCCATTACCATAAGGTGAATACTCGAATACCTGAAGGGCATTCAAATACATACCTTATGATAATGGTATGTTGGAGCAAAAGCAAATTCGACTTACACATGGCAATCCAACTTACACATGGCAATCCAACTTACACATGGCATCATCTAACATACTCAAAAGTCACTAAATTTTAAGACCATTCATTCATAAAGCTTACACCATTTCCACCAAACAAATATTTACAAAACCTTATACAAATTCTATCAAAACTACAAAAATAATGCTAGATCATTTCTGGTGTCAGCTAACAGACCTCTGAGCCATTTCTCTATCCAAAAGATTCCTTAAATCCTGACTAAGGAACTAGGTCTCCTGTCTCGTACCTGAAAAGCCACATTGCAATTTTTGATGAGTTTTGCAAACTCAATGAGTGAACCATCATTGATGAATTCACCGGATCATACACACA